>JAJTUC010000010.1:0-525584 GCA_036971365.1 Dactylellina leptospora
TTATAATTTGATTTATTACTATTATTGTTATTTTTATTATTATCAAATAATTTTTATTTTATTTTATTTTTTTATATTTATTATTTATATATTTTTTTTTTTATTATTATTATTATTTTTATTTTATTTATTCTACTATACATTTTTTTTTTTATATTAATATTAATATTAAGATTATTAAATTATATTTTATTTATACTATTACTATTATTATTTATATTACCACCATTTTTAATATTTGTAATTTTTTTTTAAATAGTAGGTAGATTAATCCCAAATTAAAAAAATTAATAAAATTTTTTAATAATAAAAATAAATATGAAATTATTTATAAAAATTCTTAATTATCATATTAATTATATTTATTATATTTGTTATATTTATTATTATTATTTTATATTTTTGTTTATAATAATTTATTTATTTTTTTATATAAAAATGATTTTAATATATATTTATATATTTATATTTGTATATTCTTATATATATAATTTATAATTATTATATTTTATTTTATATATATATATAATTTATAATTGGTTTATTCTTTTATAATTATTTTTTTAATATATATTTTTTATATTATTAATTTTTTATATATAATATTAGTAATTTTATATTAAAATATTTTCTCCATTATTTTAAATTTATAAGTATTTTTATTATTAAATAATAATTAAAATAATTAATATTAATCCTTAAAATTAGAAAAGTATATTATAATAAATATATATTAAATTTATTTTAAATTTATTTTCTAATTTATCATTATTTTTATTATATTTTATTTATATATATATATTTTATATGATATTTGTATAAATATTATTTATAATTTATTTTTAATATAATACTAATATATAGGAATACTTATATATAAAAAAATAATAAAATAATATAATATTAAATTTTTAATTTAATTTTTTTAATTTATTTTAAATAATTATATATAATCAGTATTAAAATATTTTTTAAAATTAATAATATATTTTTATTTATTTTTATTAAATTTTCTTATTTTTTTAATTAATTTAATATTTAATAATATATTTATAAATTATAATAATATTTATTCCAATTTAATTTTTATTTATAAATAATAAATATAATTAAAAATTTTTAAAAATAAAATATAATTATATAAAATTATACTTTATAAATAATAATATATATGTAGGTAATAAAAAAATAAAAAATTAATTATAAAAATAATAAATATAAATAGAAATAAGTAAAAGTATATAAATAATCAAAAAAATAAAAAATATATATTAAATAAAATATATGGGTATAAAAAAAAAAAAGAGAATTAAATATTCCTTTAAAAAAATAAAGTTTAAAATTTTTTATATATATATAGTATATTAAAATATAATAAAAATAATAAAATGGCCCGGTGTGCCTATCTTTCTCCCTATAGTATAATATAATAATATTTAATAATTATATTTTTAAAATTTAAAAATTTTTATATAATTTTAAATTATTATTATTATTATATTATATAAATATTTATAATAAAATTATAAATTTAAATTTTAAATATAATAATTATAATATTAATTTGTTTATATATGATGATAATATAATATTAATTATATTTATAGATAATTTTATACTTATAATTTAATTAGTAAATTTTAAAAAGTATTGGTATTAATAATTTAAATTATTTATTAATATTAAATATATATTAATTTGTTATTTTTTAAATATAAATATTAATTATAATTAATTTATTAGTTATTTATTTATAAATTAATTTATATATATATAAAAAATTATTTAAAAATATTATTTATAAAATTTTTATTTTATTAAAATATTTATAATAGTTATTATTTTTATTAAAAAATTAAAAATATTTATTATAAATTAAGAAAAATATTATTTATAAATAAGAATTGTTAATTATTTAATTATTACTATTAAATTTGATATATTATTTATTATTATAAAATTTATTAAATTTATTAATTAGTTAAAAAATTAATATCATAAATAATTAAAATAATTATATATTTATTTAATTGGTATATAAGAGTGTAAGTTTAATTATAATAATTTATATATATATTAATTTAATAATTTAATTAATTATATAAATATTAATTATATTTATAATAAAAATAATGGAAAGTTAATTTTTAGTTATATATTTATATTAAATAAAAGTTTGGTATTTTAATATATATAAAAATAATATTTAATAATATAATTTATTATAGAAACTAAATATATTATATTAGTATATATAATTAAAGAAATATTTTAATTAAAAAATTTATTATAATTATTAATAATATATATATATATTAATAATATTATTATTATATAAATGATAAAGATTTTTAATTTTAATATTATTATATATATTAAATATATAAATATTTAATATTATTTTTTATATAATTATATTATTAATAAAAATATTATTTTTTATTATATTAAATTAATAAATAATATAATAAATATATTAATAAAAATTTTAAAACATATATAATTTAAAAAATTTTAAAATTTTATAAAATTAGTTATTTAATAATTTATATATTTATTTTTATTTATTTATACATGAATATTATAATAATATTTAATTTTATTATTATTATATAAATTTATAATAAACCATAAAACTTTTTATTAAAAAAAAATATTAAATAGTATTATTATATTATTATATAAATTATTATAAAATTTATGTTACGTGTTTACTTACATAAACTTTATGTATATATTTTTAGAGTTGTTTTGGTAATTTAATAATTAGTATTTTATCGAATATATAATTTATTCTCCCTCATCGTACGTTCACTGTAACAGATTCATTTTTCTTCTCCGTTCTATTCGGCACAAATACCACAAACAACACAAAATGGTTACTGAAGGAAAATCCAACAAGGCCGCCGTCTACGCCAACCCCGGGACGACGGAGATAAATATTATAGAACTGGATATTCCCCAGCCAGGAGCTGGTCAGGTTCTCGTTAGACTGTATGTCTAACAACCCAATGATAATCCCATATGCCACTTTTCTTGCTATCAGTGTTACCTGACTAAATTTCCTCTTCTTTTAGATCACACTCTGGAGGTAGGTGCTTTCTAAAACCCCTAGTAGAGTCACTTCCAGCTAATCCAATTTGATATCGCAGTATGCCACAGCGATCTCGCGGTTTGTAAGAATGCTTGGAGCTATCTACCATATCCAACACCCCAAAGTACGAACCCACTTTAACCCCAACACCGCATAAATTCAAATCTGACAATTTCTGATAGACCAAGTCGGCGGACACGAAGGTGTTGGTGAGGTTATCGCAGTCGGGTTGGATGTCGATACTTCCATGATTGGTAATAAAGTCGGTATCAAATGGTTAAATTCTGCCTGTATGGACTGCGGTAGGTATACGAGAAAACCTTCACCTCGCAAAGATAACAATATTTTGACTCATGTATGAGTTATCTGAACACGCTTTAAGATCATGAACTAAGATATACTATCTTTTGATAGAATTCTGTCTCTCGTCCATGGATGCTTCTTGTCCAAAAGTCACCGTCAGCGGCTATTACACTCCTGGAACTTTTCAACAATACTGCCTGGCCGCCGCAAATTACGTAACTCCGATTCCCAAAAATCTTGCCCCGGAGCTTGCTGCACCGTTACTGTGCGGGGGCATGACGGTATGGTCCGCGCTAAAAAAGGCCAATATTCAACCAAACCAATGGGTCGTGATACCCGGCGGCGGCGGCGGTTTAGGTCATATAGCGATTCAATTCGCCAAAAACAGCTACAAAAGCAGAGTGATCGCCATTGACGCTGGGGCCAAAGAAGAGTTTTGCAAAACGCTCGGTGCGGACTCCTTTTTCGATTTCAGCAAATATAACGACGAAGAACTAGCGAAAGCAGTGAAAGACGCAACCGGCGGCGCAGGAGCTCACGTAGTCCTCGTAACCACCGGTTCTCAGAAAAGCTATGATCAAGCGATCGGTCTCCTAAGGCCGGGCGGGAAGATGATATGTGTCGGGATACCGGACGGAGAGGAAACTCCGATCAAAGGGGTAGTCGCAAGTCATATAGCCACACAGCAGAAACATGTTATAGGCTCCGCCGTCGGAAGTCTTCAGGAAACAATCGAGTGCTTGGCAGCTGCCGAAAGAGGAGAGGCAAAGGTCGAAGTGAGGACAGAAAAACTGGAAAAGTTAGGAGAGGTATGTTATCGGTTTCCTTTCGCTGGTATATATAAACCTCACGGAAACATAGAGCTAATATTCCCTCGGTCGGGACCCCTCTTAGATATTTAAAGAGATGGAACAGGGAAAGCTGAAAGGAAGAGTGGTATTGGATCTTTCGTAGACGCGCGCTGTTCGCCGTCGGCCGTATCGCACTCGCACCAACGCAGAGCTCTTGAGCACTATGGTAGCATGAAAAGTGGCATGCAAACCCTGTGAAAACAGTTGACTGTTTCATCTTTCGAGCCGACCTGAGCTGAGAAGGCTTTTCTTTTGGTTTTTCAAATGTCCTTTCTCTTCTTGCATAATTTCATTTGTTTATCGGATTTAACGCTGATATTGAAGCACATATGTCGGGAGCGGAGGACCTGTGATTTAGAGCCTCGGTCGATTTGAAGTGAATAACTGAGCAATACGAAAGACAATTCGCTTAACGGATTCTACCTAATACGAGTGATCCGATTGAAGCAGGTTAAAAAAGTTGAAAGTTCAGTAATACACCAAAATTGAGGCTTGAATTCCGGAGCTGGGATCCAACACAACCATTTCTTCCAGATAGGGATCGAGATGCCAATATCTGCGATACCGAGTTTAGAAATACTTTCATTGTTGAGTGCTAATCAAAAAATAAATTCATAGAAAAACCTTCCTTCCTCTTAAGCGGTAAATCTAAGCGGAACGCAGTCCCAAACTCTATTATACGAGGCCAGCTTGGAAATCCCAGGGTTATATAACCCTGCAAAGTTTGATCATTCATCGCGCCAAGATGAGAACCGCAGTGAACCCTTTCATTGTTGAGGCCAATGCGCCCTCTTGATTTTACATAATTTATCTACTTTCTTCCTACCACGATCCACGGCATGGCCACCCAGATCAGACGACATTTTTGTATAGTAATCAATAGCAAGCTTTTAAAAACTTAAAATACGATGTCTTTCTATCAATCAGGAAGCTATAATTTGGATTTGACCCCGATTTGCTACCTTGCTATACCCGTTTTCCTCACTTACGTCGGTCGTGGCATCGTGAAATAATCTTAGTCGAAGCTTTTTCTAGGATGAAAACGAGGAAATCCTGATCTCATGGTAGCACAGCAAAGAAAAAATCTTCACGAAACCTCGTATCTTTCATCCAAAGAAACAAGAAAGCTCAAAGTGGAAAGCCTAGCCTTCTGATCCCGGTGGCGGCTCATGGATCTAAGCATTTTGAGTATCACGAGCTTCAACATCAACGCGTCGGGATCAACCTTTTCAACTTTCGAGTCTCGTTTCCTTCAAAGTCTTCAAGACCGCTGGAGATATGACTGGAGGTCTATATAAGAGAGCCTTTCTACCGATGGAAGTAGATTTTTTTCTCCATCATCTCATCATAATTCGCAGTTAACAAAGAATCTACAAGATTTTCCAACGCAAATCCTACTTCGGTCGCCAGATCTTAACCAAAGTCAAAGTCTAGTAAGCGATTCTGCACCCTTCTTCGTACACTTACAAGTACTATCTGCTGGCTGTAGCATTCATAAATAATCGGATTTCAAATAGATCAACTCAATCCTCCTCAAAATGCATTTCCAACTTCCAGCTCTCGCTCTCGTCACCGTCATGGCCTCCAACGTCGCCGCCGGATGGTTCGCCTTCTACAATGATGGCAATTACTAGCTCGTCGTCAAGGACGGCAACCCTAACTGCAAGAACCAGTGCATGAAATTCACCAGCCCCGCCCACAGGGCTAAAATCTACGGTAGCGGCGGAAAGTTTACCAGCTGCTCCGTCTACCGCAACAACGAGTGCACTGGAAACTAAATTACGCTTTACTCTGATAAAAACAAGAACGAGAAAGCTTATCAGCTCCCGGAAGGCTATGGAAGCGCCAAATGCTACTTTGGCTGTTAGATAGAGGTCCGCAGATCTCTACAGGCTCTATGAGAATATATCGCCGGAAATTACAGGGACACAATGATGCATAGAAAATTGATCAGTTACAAAAAGTCTTGTTAGACCGCAGAATGTTATTTGCTACCCCTAGTATTATTAGAATAAACTTCAATTCAAAATTTTGAAACCTATCACCCTAGTTCTCACGTAATAGATTGCAGGAAACAAAATTTGAAGAATGAAAATCTTCTTTTGACAATACATCCAGAAGATGATAATATAGTCGTGAAAGGTATAGCATGAATTACCTTTTAATCATCACGAAGTACCACTAGTAAGGTCTAATTGACAAAGATACGATGATTGCCTCTACCAAGCTTTGTGAGTTTCACCGAGTGCCTACCATCTTTCACCGAACCCAGGGCCTCTTGACATCCCACACAGTCTTACAAAAAGGCAAAAACAAAAAGCACACCTGCCAGCCAGCCTACAGCAATCGCTCCAACTTGCCTCATTCTCTCGCTACCGTTGCCATTATGATTATTCACGATCAGGTCAATTGCAGTATCAATTGATGTAGTAGTTTCTGGGCTCGTGGAAACATAGACTACTGAGGTAGTAGCGGCTTTGCCATTGGACCCCGAGTGATTTGCATCATTGATACCATCAGTAGGAGAGTTCTCCGGTTCCCCTGTCTTTTCACTGGTGAATGATCCGTATGCGTTGGCTGCACTAGGGATACAATGATACGACCTGATGGCTTTCTTTTGATCGCCTTCGCTCCACCAACTTTTTACCCAATGATTGTTCAGATCCGAGAAGAGGATCCTGTACACGTTGCTAATATTCGGAGACACGGATGTATGGTTCATTTCAGTGACGTGGTCAATCATTCCGTTGCCACAGGAGTTATCTGTGTAGAGGGCGCATTGGTAAGGGGCCCCGGAGGAACCACACATTTCCACGGTAGTGATAAGGTCATCGTGCCAAGAGCATGTCGATAATTCGCTCTCCGTGGGTATTAACTCGTTAAGGACGAGGGTTGTGTTCTGATAAAACCGGAATGCGGGAAATTTGCAAGTAAGGGAGTCGAGAGGGTCGGTTGGAACAAGATTTGTTTCGTGAGAAGCGGCACAAATGCAATGCAAGGCAAGTATCATCAGAGATGACATTGCTAGCTCAGTACCAGAATCTTGATTGTCCTAGATACGGTCTCAAGAGTCGAGGCCGTGCCAATGTCGGTCTAGTGTTTCAGCCAGAGGCGGCTGTAATGCAGCGCGATGCTTGCAAGGCACAGGATAGTAATGGGGCCCTTTCATTGGATGGGATAGCTGCAAGTAGATGTCGCTTTGGCGAACTCCTGATGAAATTGATTGCAATTGATGGGCACTGGATATTATTCCCGGGGCCAAGTACAATCGAATGGCCAAATCCATGGAATTCGCGTTCGGTAGATAGACTTTGCTTTTGCGCCAATTTCTCCGAATGCGAATAGACATGATAGGACACGGGACCATTAAAGCTCCTCATTACCCGAAGAGTACCGTATCCAATCATATACAGCTCTCCGGGATGATTTTCTTTATTCCCTTGCCCGCTCCCACGGTTTATCAGAGTTGGGTTTAGCTCCGGGAAACCTTTAGCTGTTGTATTTTTCGCGTTGCCCAGTATCCGCAACATCCAACAACACATGTAGCTGAATGCCTCAGGAATGTCCAAGGCATTTTGTCCCGAATCTGAGAAAAATCACGAAGCGAAGCATAGGCCATACGTTATGGGAGAAAAGGGAACATGTGCATACCCTTCAAGCTCGTGGATCCTTTCCCAGAAGCGCAGCTGACAGGAAGTTCTATCAGTTCCATATATTGGTTCAATATCTCGAGCGAAGCATGTGCACGCCTGAAACTCTGCTAGCTTTTTGATATACCAGCGTTCAATATATGCTCTCTACTACACCAAGGTCTATATCGTGTGAGATAATACAAACGCGTAGATTAGATAATGAGATCCGAACTGCGACTCTGTACAGAAATAAGGGGATGAAACCTCTCTTTTAGAGCAAGTTTCCGCCTTGAAAGGCATTCTGCAGGTGCTGCGCCTCTCCGTGGCGGCAGGTTGTGGCTACATATGTGGCACACATGTGGCACCGTTGCGGGCACTCGCCTCATTCCGCTAGCACATCCGGTTTGTTATCCATTTCGGTCGCGGCACCTTTTTTGGTAAATTCTTTGGCCCTCCGTCTGTGCAACATCATCTAGCTGAAACTCAAGCCATATGACATCAATACGGGCAGGATCATAACGGCGTCCTAGCTAAAGGCAGTTCCGTTTAAAGACGACTATTTACAGCTTTCTTCTCTGGCTCACTGTATCGAGACTGGAAATTGCTCCGCGTTACATTCTGCAAGCATTTAGAATGATCTCATAGATATGACAGCCTAGAAATCCGACAACTGGAGGACCAGTACTTCCATAGTCTCCGGCGACTTGCATGCACGGCCTCAGGAAACCTTGTCTCGAAAGCCAGTGAAAGGTACGGGGACCAGTTTCCGGATCTTTTGCTAAGACAGATGTCGATTAGTGGCCGTCAATAGCGTGATCAACAATGCTAGACGTGGTGTGGATTTCGCTGTGGCAGCTGAGTCTCCGAAGACCTTAGCTGAGCTGTGCTCAAGCTTGCAGCGCGCCGGTGCACTAGTGCCGTTTAGGAAAAGGCTTGAGCCAGCACTCGGTAATTTTGCCACAACTGGAAATGCAAACCCGAGAAAAACACTGGATTCTGCATCTGCTGATTGGCGTCAAATGCTTCGGAATGACTCGAAATGGACTATTAGTGCGTTTACTATGCATAGAAACATTCGGTTGATCTTGCCGTTTGAAAGCTTTATTCTTCAAGTGCCCGGGAAACAATGCGGCAAGAAGTGATCGGATCAGAATGGATGACACTTGGAGGTCCTCAGGTTTCTCGGGGACGTGGTGTTGAGAAGCCCTGGGTGAAAATTTTGCAAATGCCGGGGGTTCTCTTCGTCAATCTGCGGGTCAGAGCCAGTGAAAAGATGTTAGCCTTTACGCTGGAGATTATCATCGACGATCCGGACAAATTGAAGCTGAGAAATGTCTTCTCGATGGCGATACTTTGAAACGTCCCCTCGTTCTCTCAGACGTACTCGGGCTGAGTTTGAGCAGGAATGCCTTGTTTGGCTATTGAAGCATGTTCGTGGGGTCGGGCATTCGCCAAATCGAGCCAAGGCCGGATGCAATGTGCAGGGTCACTCAGCCTACCACGGACCAAAATTGGTGGGCACCCTCTGCTTGAGCTCAGGTTCACGACTTCGACGCGCCGAAGCTACGGCCAGTGGGCACCAGGAAATCTACCGTGATTCCTGCATATCAGGTGCATCCCTGGCGCAAGCTTTTTTTTCATTTTTTTTCCCTTCCCCTTCCTTCATACCAAGCCATTAGGACACTTATCGCGCCTGCAGATATAATAATAAATGTCGCAATCGGGAATTTAATCACTGCGTGTCCTAGGGCTTTCGTGCGGCGTTCATCTGCTAGTAGAATGTAGTGCGACCTGAGCACATACCGTTCCGTAGATGTGGAATAAGGAGTCTCGGGTAGTGAGGCGACTTTTGAACACCATTTAGACTGTCTCACTGCAATTCCGCCTTATGCTAGTTAGCTAGACAAGCGAACGAATAGATTCACCCGTCTGCAGGAACAGAATGCTCCGCAAAACGTTGGCACCTAGCCATTGTCGGGCGCTGTGCACGACCTTTGACAGCTTCACGGAAGCTAGGATCCCAACTAGGCGGGTCGGCTCCTGTGTGCGAGCGATGATGGCAAAAAAATTATATTTATAAGTATCGATTCCGCTATCTCGATTTCAACATCTATCATCATCAATAACAATAACATCATCACTCGTATAACGTGTAGTTTTCGAATTGGCCAAATCCGCGAAACCAAGTCAACAGCGCTATAACAACAACCTCTACTCATCCCACCCCACATTTTAAAACTTGTCTTTTATTTGTTTCCTGGCCGATTCAACCGACCTTTGCACTCTTAAAGACCTTTGCTATCGAAAAAAATCCCCGGTAACACGTCGAAAAATCGCCAAAATGTCTTCCGCTTCCAGCTCTAGAACAGATATGCGTGGGCGAAGAGATACTCTCATTTGCAATAACTGCAGACGAGATAAGCAAAAGGTAAACTCTTCCAGACTATTCATCCCAGTACACGAGAATTAGGGTTTTGACGAAAGGATTAGTGTACAAGGCACCCCGACGATATCTACGGAACAATGGTCTGCCTCCGATGTGATCGGTACAAGTACTCGAACTGTTCCTGCGACCCCTCTGTCCAGCCTATGGAGCGCAAGAAGAGGATCTTGAACGACTTGAAATGCGATAAATGCCGCAAAGATCACAAAACTGTGAGTTAGACAGCTGGAATTGCCAATTCGACGAAAGAGAAATTCGGGTGCTAACATACAACTCAGTGCACGTTTTCCTACGGTCCCTGGCCGAATCCATGCGACCGATGTGCTCGAACAACTGGAAGCCAATGTTCAGCTCCTACGAGGCCATCCCGCACCCGGAACAGTAGAGGCTCAACTCAAGACAGCGGAAGCGATTCCCACTCCGTCGCCCCATCTGAATACAGCGACTATACGGAATACAGCCACCAAGAATACGAGTATGCCACTGGCTACGAAGAAGACTGCTATGACTGGCAAACTGATACAAATGCTCAATGGCAAGAGCACTACTCAAACCCAATGTACACTATGAATTACACCTCCCCCTTTTCAACAGAATCCAGCAGCTCTGATTATTCTGATGGGGCAACGCCCTTTCTCGTGCGCCGATAGACGGGATTATTCAGCCACCGAAGAACACCCTCAATAGCCGGCACCACTCACCGCATCGTTTCATCATTCGATTTTTCCTTGGGTCTCCTGCACCATACATTGGCTCGGAGTTTGTGTTAATCATCGGAATACCGAAAAAGATTAGGATAATTTGGGTTTGAGCGCATATTTCATAGGGGTTAGACCGACTGGTACGGAAAAGGATTTGCATTTTGCTTTGATTGTACTTGTCGTCTTTATTTTTATTTCTCTCATTTTCATTTTATTTTTTCAGCGCCTTCCTCTTCTCCCTGTTCCTTTTTTCATCGTATCATTTTGTCTAGCAAGACTAGCGGTTTTTTTTTTCGGTGTAATATTATTTTTCTCGTTTTGTAAGCATCCTTACTTTGAAAACGCATTTTGGCCTCTTTAAATTTCTGGGCGTCAAATCATTTCCATTGATGGCACTGTGTGCCACCCCCCCTTGTAGACAATATACACGTCGGTGTATGCATGTTTGTAGGGACCTTTGGTACCTCAGTATCTCGTTTCAGATTCCCTATCTTGAACCCCCGATTTCATAGAATATGCAGTCCTTAACTATATTAACACCCAAATGGTTAGCACGCATTTCTCTATAGGTTGGGTGTCCTATCTTGACCGTGCTTCAATTTCATGCCGTGCATGTTGCCCTGACCGAGTACACCTTCAACAGCAATAATCCCGCGGGGAGGTGAGGTATCTGCTCGAGCATAATCTCCCGTGGCTCCAATCGTTTTGTGTCTGTGTGTGGGAGGGCCCATCCCGAGTGCGATCGCTACGGATCCGGAGCTCATTGGTGAATCTCGGGCCACGTTTTACCGGCACCAAGCTCAATGTGGGGCCCGCCGGTTTTACGAGTGTTAGGTACTAACAAGGATAGTTCCGCTTGGTGCCCAAATAGTGTCTGAGAAGATGGATGAATCTGTCCGCATTCAGAAAGTAGTTAATCTACACTTTGCCGCGTCACACCACATATATGCGAGCTGTCTATCAGCCTCTCCTATCAAATTAGATCTCAAGCCCCTGCGCGAAATCTCGTTTCTTTTGCCCTAACTTGCCGGCTATCTGAAAGATCTCAAAAACGGGGCCAATGAATTTGATTCCATTCGAACTTGTTGGCGAGGGGTTGTATAAGATTGTTGAAGGTAAGCAATTATTTGAACTGTCAAGCCTTGATTACAGGTAGGATTACCAGTGAATTGAAACCAGCAGTTCTTAGTAATACGTTATATAAGGAACCACCCCCAATCGATCTCGATCGCGTGTAGTAGATAAAACCTCTTGGCCCACACTGCTTGCAAAATTATTTTGCACGATACATCTCGCCAATTCTTGTGTTGCCACCTGTGGAAGTTTTCAGCCTCGTTCCTCCCAACACCACAAAACTACACCTCTACAACCTCCCGTAGCACACCCTCACATCAAATCGTCGGCGCTTCTGACTGCAAACGGAATCGAATATGTGAGGGGTGCCATCGGCTCGATTTCAACATGAGAATCATCTAGTGGTCTGATGATATGTGGGTGCATGGTATTCCGCCAAACCAGGGTTCTGATATACAGCTTTGTGATACCATACCTCAGCCTGAGCCTCCGCAATCCCCCTTGGACGCTGACGAAGGGGGATTTACTCGGGAGCCAGCCTTCTTAGAGTTTCCAGAAGAATACGTGCATCCGCGAAGCTAAACCCAGCTTTCGGGCCTTTAAGCTGTTCGAGCCTAAACTTCCCCCGCTACGGATTTTTCGGCACCGAAAGCTTGCGCAAGTGGAAGATTGGTGAATGCAAGCGCCAAGCTCGAAGCCTCCACCAGAAAGTCGCTTCCTGCGGGCATGATTGGATGCGCACTTCGGAATGGCCCCACAATGCTAGCGCAACGATGTTCAGCTCGAGGAGGATTATCCTTTCCCAACTTGGGGACAGCTGGGTCGTTCTGGAATTCGGTTGAGGGATTATGATGCATTGATAAGTGCGGAGTACGACTCTTTGTGAATGATTGATTTGTCCTTCCTCCCGTAAAAGACCGAATTGGTACACCTACATGCTGTTGATGTCATGTAGCTGGACGCTGTGATATGTCTCCAACGCCACAGTATGCAACCACAAAAGCCAAAAACCGCAGCTGTGATTACGGTACAGAAAGGAACATGAGCCCCGAGAAATCGACATCATTAGCAAGTTGTTTGATTATGGTAATAAAGTGAACTGATCAAGCCTCAAAGTACCGGTACTGTTGTACTATCGGGAGTAGCGTGTCTCGGTATTCGTTTCTTCATACCCGGCGCTTGATTAGTTAGCTAAAATCGGAACATTGCGACAATCGAAGATGCAACATTTGTTATTTCAGACGGACTTGCCGAATATGCTCAGTCTTCGAAGTTCTTTTTGCACTTCGTTTCATTAGTGAACATTATACGACACCAGCAAATCTGAGGTCCAATAGCCGAAGGCTGGAGTGAGGCTGGATATAGCTCGGAGTAGCACGCAATGCTGCGACGAAAGGTCGCTAGGAACGCGAATCGCGAGATGTTGCTTTTACCGTCTAACTAAATCTAGATTCCATGCGTGATGGGTTCTACTTCGCAAGATCGGCTAAGCCGCGTCTGAAGTCTAAGCCATTTTGATTCTAACAAAAACAAGGAAACAAGATGGTCATTTGCTAAGCATTTCCTCGTCCGGATGGGACAACTGACCATATCACCCATATTTTTGTATCAGCTATTCTTGACATGCAGGTATAACGCAGGGCAGTATACAGGCGCTAGGCAGCTGGAGGATCGCAAGCATGAGATAGGCGTGACCATACATCTTGAAAACCTATGCACATGACGGAATCAAACACAATGGCAATCGAGGCGAAGGGGATTGTCGAAGTTCGGGACCAGAATACCCCATCTCAAGATAGAAACTTCTTGAACTTAAGGAATCTAAGGATAGCTGAAGCTAAGGACACGGAGTTGGTAACCTCATCACTCCACCTACGGCACATCTGACCCAATCCGTGATCTCATCCAAGTTGCCGTGGATATCAGCTTGATGCGATTGTCGTCAATGATAGGGTACGGGATGCATTCCACTCTGGCTTCCTACGTGCGATCACAATATGATTTGATCAAATACAAGCGTCCAACATCGGGGGATAGTGGGCATATGCATCTAAGGCAGGCACAAGATCCCGATAGTGGTGACACGTATATCCCAAGTGGGTCTAGCAGTGAATTACTCGTTTTCAGATTCCTAGAGACGAAACATCGTTAATGTAAGCGACGCCAGGGGTTGGATCTACGAATTAAACTCCAAAGCGTGCGTGGGGGAGATGTCGCTTCATACGCAGATTCAAATTGTCTGTTACTGAGCTTGGGTTGCAATTGACTCAGGTTTATGAGAAGCTAGTCTATGCGGACTTCGCTTCCGTTTCGCGAAGCACGCAGGATATTGCGTTTCCTTGATTTTGAGTGTTTGATAGTCAGTTTTATAGTTTCGAGAGGGGTCTGGCCAATGTCTTTGTTGATTGCTTTTGAGATTGAACGCATATTACCCTACCGAGATTCTGTCTCGCGTTCTGCGTTCGCTTTGCGTCCATCGATCCATTTTATTACATGAGCGCGGCGAAGCGCGATGCGACGAAGTTGTTTATTGTCAACGATGTTAATGCAGAAACAGCCGAAGGTATCCAATGAAACCCGGTATCTTTCAAGCTCATTGGAGAAATATTTCTACCGGTGATGCAATCGTATCTCCTTAGCACGGCCGTTTTATGAATCTGTGTCATATGATTTCCGACACGATGCATTGAGAAATCAAGAACACCAATTACAGTCTCGAAATCGAGTCCATCGAGCCGACACAGTTCGTATCCGTAATCTCAAGTTTTTCGATATTTCTGTTTTATTTCATGTCTACCGACTCGCATATTCTTCTTGCGGACACCACCCGAGCCTTGAGGGAACTCGGGAGGCGCTGGATGGCTAAAGTGGGTCCAGCGGTTCCGGTTTGCGATATGCAGGATGCATGTCCATGGGCCTTGCGTCCCGCTTCAGCAGTTTCATACTCGTCCAGTCCTCGAGGGTACATGTACTCCGAGACCCTAAACAGCTAGCTGAAATGGCCCTACCGGGATATTAATAATATCGAGCTATCACGGCTTAGCAAAAGCAATTCCAGGTACGAAGGGTTGGGGAAACATTTGGCGATGGCCCTACCGTGTGTAACTAAGTCAGAAATCAACAGAGAGGTGCGGCATGGACAATAGACTCCAGCCCTGTGCGACCTTGTGCTTTCGACAGTCGCAATGGCTGGCTGCAGCTGTGATTTGCAAACGTCAAGCCACAGTTGGATTAGTGGCTGCCCTGCACCTGGTAAGGCGGTGCGATTCCCCCAGCGTCTAAGTGGTCAGCCTCACCCTGGTCCGCAGGACCCTGGCAGAATCTTCGGAAAGGTGCGCAGGTTTAGCATTCAGTTTTCCACTTTTTGACTTTGGGAAAACTACACACGGCTCAGTATTTTGGGTTTTGGGCTTCGCAATCGCGATCGCGACGTTTTCTTTTTTCTTACTCTGTTGCTAACGTGTTGGAGTTCTGGAGCTAACTGAAAGCTCCCCCAAAAGCGCCACAAATTTAGAGTCAACGAGCGATTGCAAACTAAAGCAGCAGCTATTGGTTAGCGAACAGGAGGCGCTGAGGTTTACGGAAAAGCACAATTCTCCTTCGCTGGTGCGGGGACCCACCTCCATGTGGATGGAGATACTTGGTTTTGCAACCCCCTTTGAGGCTAGTGGCCGGCTTCAGCTTGAGGTTGCAAGTGTAACTGTTCATTGAGCAGCCCGACTGCTTGTATGGCGCAACTGGTCCTGATACTCCGGCACGACGTGCACAGGATATGTCCCATGTGTATCGGAAGGGCTAAAGTTTCGGGGAACCTGGTGGACATTGTTCCAACCAAGGGTTGGCATAGCTAAACTAACTATACACCGTTCTCCAGCCCTGCGCAGATATCAAATCCTGTTACTCATGAGAAGCACTATGCCGCAGTGCGCGAGTGCGGTACCTAAGATATATAAAGATCCTCCTCGACGCATTTACAGATAGAGATACCATCAAAGAAAGCAGCGATCCGCACTACAAAGATCTAAACCTCATCGAACTCATCTACACTCTTCATTTTATATCCGCCTCCGTTTTCTTACTAAAACGTCGTATAATCTCTTGGTATTCGCTTGAGTTCCTTCGTCAATTCAGCCTCTCAAATATGCCACCAAAAATCAACACAACGTGTTGGCGATGTCGCCACGACCGCCAAGGAGTAAGTTCCGATTCGCTCCATTGCTCGAATATGTTGCAATTGGGGACTGTGGTTTCTAATGATTCTTGATAATTAGTGCGTCCGTGACCCTTATGACCCGGATGCTTGCAACCGATGCAAGACTTACAAATATACCTGTACTATCGATGAACCTCCAGAGAATTTGAGAGAGGGCCGAAGATTAAGATTCGAAAAGTGCGACTACTGCCGCAAGGCGCATCAACGGGTACGGAGTCCAGAAAGTTTCCCTCTAGACAGGAATTTAATTTCTGGGATATTCACTTACTAATTGGCTTTCTGTGTAGTGCCTGCCTAGTGGCGAAGACAACCTACGATGCGCTCGATGTATCGAAAAAGGGTTGCCGTGCGGTCCTCTCACAAACACCAAGAGCCAGCCGCGCACAAGAAAATACCGTAGAGACGATGGGTCCGGATCTGGAGGCCCATCTGGTAGCCATGGTCAAGAAGAGTCCTACCCGGAAAGCGATTCTCCAGGTTATGACAACGAGGATGATGGTGGCTATTCCTCAGGCCAGCGATATGAGTCCGGGCCGGGCAGCCAATATCAGTTCAATGGATATGGACAACAATATGACCAGTACAATGGCTACCAGACTTACTCTTCCGACACCTACCAGCCAGGGGCATACCAACAGGGACCTGGTTATGGTCAGCAACACTACTACACCGGCTACTAGATGAGTGTGAGACTCTCTACGGGCCTGAAATTGGTGCTTCTGGTGCGATATCACGAACTTAACGGCCGTCAAAGATAAAAGTCACAAACTAGCGTAGAAGTTCGAACACTGAAAATTCGGATTCCCGAATGGATTTTTAAGACATTTGTTTAAGCAACCCTTTACACACTTACTTCATGGGGGCTTCAGCTCCTGAACATTCTCTTCTCTCCTCCTTTTACTCATTTCAATTACTCAAAATATTCTTGCAACCAAGCGTACACAGATATTCACAATCTTGTTTGTTTTCATTAGTTTCCACAATTCTCTTCTACTGCTAGGTGGGCCTCTGGAGGATCCATCCTTTACATTTTTCAGAGCCTTTCTTTTGATCTCGTCATCACCATATTCATTTGACATTGTATTTTAATATCTTTTCCAATATCCGATTCTGATTGGTCATTGATTGATTCGTGCTTCGTCTTTCTGCCCCATTATCGTCTGCAGAGGGATTGCAAGCCCGTCTCAACCACCTGGCGCAACACACAAAATGCAACAAGTTGACCTATTCTGAAGGCGTTGACGTTGACGCGGGCTATGGCCTGTTCTTGCTCTTGCTCGAGCATCAAGGAAACTAGAAGGCGTTGCATGAGACGCTTAAACATCATTAAACAATGCCGGTTATGATTATAGATTTGGGCAACATGTTTATACTTCTTAATCGAGCCCTCTTTTTAGGGGCGTTTTCTTTGATCGAAGTCGAAAGAAGTGTACGTCCTTTCTAGCTATCATCAAAATTATATAGGTTTATATAACAACTACTAGTTAACTAGTATTGTATTTTGATCTTTCTGGAATACAGTAGAAAGCCCAACCCTTAATTTCAAGAAGTTTGCTTAGTCAATGTTGTTGATTAGGTGGGTGATTCGTGAGCTTGGTCTGGAAATTTAAGTAATGCCTTGGGAACACTTACCTATACTTCGTTTGGTCTGGCGTACGGGACAGGTTTCGAGATCCGGGGAAGGTTATCAAGGGACCTACTAGGTCGGCTTTGGTAAAAAAAACTTCGTATTTATCTTTAACGGTAGGTGTCTTTGTCATCACAGCAAAGCCCTCGTGGTAAGCGTCGTATTCGCATCATTTGCAACTGTTGTCTAACTGGTCGATTGGGATTGAGAATCCCGATAGTCTCTGGTTCGATGGCCTGGTTGCTCTATTTCAAGTGTTGATAAGGTAGCCATATACCAGAACCTGTAACGTTATTTCGGGCCCTGGGGGGAGTAAATACTCGGCTTTGTCTTGTCGAAGGCACTACATTCCGTTTTTGTGTGAACATCTCCACTGTTGGACAAGAAAAGTCTCCAAAATTGACGACCGAAGCGGCTCAAATCCTGTTTCATGACTAGTCCCAGCCTAGGACCAAGCCTGTTCTGCCCCTCAGTGGCCCGAAGAATGGCAGCCTATTATTGGCTAAAAATGAATTGCGACCGGGGTGGGATCCCGCAAGGTCTGGGCGATAACGTTACCGAACTCCTGAAATTTCGACACAATAAAGCTTCAAAAGCGACGGGAGGGACTACTTATTCATTATATCTTTTTTCTTTCTGATAGCTCAAAATTCACAAGGCTAAGGGACAATCGTTGTGGCAGAAGTTTGAAAGAATTATCACTAATAACAAAGTAACTTTGAAGTTAAAGACTAAGGAGGGACCTGGATCTGAAGCTACGAGAACGAGAAAACAACACAACAATGGCGACTGGAACGAGCACAAAAGCAACACCGACCACATCGTATCCTCTCACGACGCAATTCATACCGCCGGCTTCGTGCGCAAGCGCATACTGGTTTCCAACAGTACAAGATAATTTCACCCCTACTATTGTATTCGCGAATGGCCCGCCGTTTCCTATCGAGACATATATACCAGACTGCTGGCCCTCAGGATGGTCAACAGTTGGTAATTCGAAGTTCTATACGCCTGGAATATGTCCATTAGGATATACAACCGCCTCACAATCTTATATCAGCCAAACTATGTTTGCGTATTGCTGCTCAGATGGCTTCAGTTTGATCGCGAATCAGGACCCTCCGAACCTGCGTCCATCAACAATCGCTCTATCCCACTTTACAAGCGAAGGTACAAGAGGAGAAGCCTTATGTTTTCGACCGCTTCCGACCGCCATAGCTGTTGAATTTAGGTCATTCAACGGGGAAGCTTTCACTACTGAGTTGCGAAAAGGCCATTCGGCAGTTCACACGCCCATTCGCGTGAAATATCAAGTAACGGATTTCTCCAAGTTCCCTCTCGATGCGCAGCCAACAGGATTACCGAAAGAGTTTCAAGATGATTTGGAACCCTTCATACGAAGCGGTTTGGTCACTATCGCGCCCGAGACAACAAAGCAGACGACATCTCTTAGTAGTCAGACGAGCACGGGGACCGGCTCGATACCTTCAACAACCGGGACCGGAAATGAAGATACCCCGGGAAAGAGCTCTACAGGGACCATCGCTATTGCTGTTGGTGTGACCGTTAGCGTGGTTATAGTCCTAGCTGTCCTTGGCTATATATTTTTCTTATGGAGGCGGAAAAAGTCGAGGCAGCAAGCAGGCGGTTTCCATAATACGTCGGGACCCTACAAACAACATCAAAACAATGATAGTCATGTTGGCGGTATTCAGGAGTTTCCTGATCAAGCCGGTGGAATTGCTCTTTCGGAGGCTGGGGGCTGGCCTAAATCTCATCAGTAGTATTATTGCAGATGAGAAATAGATGACATTGAGTAGATATTATGCTTGGAGTATGGCTTTATATTTTACGGCGTTTGCGAACGAAGTTATTGTAGATGTTATATTTTCGTTTCTTCACTACTAGTTCCCGCGGTGGAAGTATCCACCTCGATTATATCTTAATAAACCCGTGTATGATAGTCTCTCAATGGACGAAAATCACAAATATTTAATGTGTATGGTCGGAATGTCATTAAAGAACGAAACATGCTTCTTTTATTTTGAGATTATTCATGTCAAGGTGGCAAAATTTCGAAATGAAAAGCAAATTTGCAAAATGATAATTCCCGTAGATATGCATTACTAGGCCAGGTAACAGGATGATATTCTTAGTAGTTAGTCAGGTAGAAACGGTCATAATCTCTACTTATGAGCACATACTTCGAGAAGACCTCCATTTCTTACCGTGATACAATAGATAAGTGTAAATACATATACAATTAGTCCTCTGATAACTAATATTGTTGTGTAACAGCGAACATCATCCTCTCAGCTCTCGAAACGATTTCGTGCGGCCAATTTCCAAGCAAAAGGGTTTCAAAGACCTGAAATTAGGACGTGAACTTTTTAAGTAGGAGAACAGTAGCCACCGGCATATATTTATCAGAATTAGTTTCAAATTTCTCGTTTCGCGCTTTACGTAAAAGCTTGCGCTAAGCTAACTTGATATTTTACCCACTCTTAGTGTTTGAACTTGAGTTTAAGTCCTACAAATACAGAAGGAAATATATCAACTGCTTCAGAGATCTAGCGAACAGGATCACTCAGCGAGCCCTAAATTGAATCCACACCCCAAAATATTCGCTTAGAATGTGTATTTCACATAAAGGTAAATTTGAATGTGGCCATGATGTCTTGGATCTACGACGCATGTGCAAAGGCCGCCGAATTTGCGACGACGCCGAAAGTCGTTACAGTACGATTGAAATCCATTGCCATGAGTGCCGAACAGGTAAGGTTGATATTGAGGATAACCTTGTAAGTCTCCACAAGTATGGTATTACTCGGTTGATCAAGCAAAGGATCAAAACTGGGGATGGGCCTGTTGAAATAGAGGTTGAAAGAGTTCCTATGAACAGAATTCACCCTAGGCAAATAGCTTTGCCCGACGGAGAAGAACACGAAGTGCCGTTAGATGAGAATGGTGAGCCGCACAAGTGTGTCATGGTATGATATTAAACAATTACATCGCTGTTCCACAGTGTGCCACCATGACAAACTTGGATATTATTGAGTGCCATCGTGAATGACTGGATACCAATGGGGAAATGCCTAATAATCAAGTATACATATCTTTTGAAGTTGGAAATATTGATAATGGTAATTATTATCATCACCTTCGAGAAATAGAATGTATATACAAAGTTTATCCTCCGAAATTTCTAATAATATACAAGCTAGCTGGTGGAGGACCAATTTGTAGTAGCTAGCGCTAGTATACAGTCTATGCTGCATCTTGACCTAATCGATATATTTAAGCGAATTGAGGATAGGTAGATCCGATATCTCCCCACTTGATCTTGCTGAATGTAACCGAAGTATCTGGCTGGATTTGTCTGATGACGGCCGGGGCACCCTCGGTAGCGTTGCAGGGACCACTGCTGCCGCTGTCCAGCCAGTTCATGAAACCACCCTCATCCCACCAGACGGACATGGCAAGAACCATACCTCTGGACAAGGCACCGCCCATACCTTTGGTAGCTCCAAGATCGAGGTATCTTTCAGCTCCGCCGGTGGCATTGCAGTACGGGTCATCCATATAGTTGACAGCAGGTAACCAAGTTTGTGTAGCATTTGGAACATCGATCTTCTTGTTATTTTGAATGTAGTATCGGTGGTAAGAGATGAGGTCATTTCTCTTGTTGGCCTCAAAGACGGTGACCACGGTGAATGGCTTGAGAGTGTTAACTTTGAAGCCTGTTCCTGGGCCGTAGAAATCGGGAGCACCGTTGGCATAGGTGTTTTGACCGCAACCCCACTCGTCGCAAACTCCTGACCAACCGCACTCATCACCGGTGCACTGGTATGGCCCAGTGTGATTGCACGGGTGAGGAGCATATTGTTGAGCGACGCGGTTTGCTTCCCAGATATCCATCTCAGGACAGCAGGCACCCTTTCCGGCAATGTTGCCCTACGAAAATTAATGTTAGAGATTTCAGAAAACTATATTTTACGCTGGAACATGTTAAAACTTACGACTCCGTCGATGAACGGGGTGGTAAAGCACTGCGCGTCGCAGTAACCCGCACCGAGTTCCGCACCAGCTTTGTTCAAATAGCTGTTGCCACCATATTTGTGCATCTCAGAAAGATACAAGGCACCGTTCATACCGCAAGGGAGTTTTGAAACATCGACATCGAAGGCGAACTCTTGTCCAGTCAATTGAAGCATTTCGTATTTGTGCTGGTCGGAGTGAAGGAGGTAAATTCTGGGGCTGAGAGACGAAAGATCGCTGTCTTTCAACATGTCCAAGAAAATCTTATCCCCGCTGGTGGAAACTCCATATTTGGAGTAATCGCTGATACCATCGATGAGACAGTTCTTTGCGCAGGTCTTCGCATCCGGGCAAACGGTGGCATTTGGCGCATTGCCCCAGTCACCACATCCAAGCTTCGGGTTATTCTTTTGATAGATTGGGTGAATGGCGGAATCGAGGACGATGTAGTTGGTGTTTGCTTTGCAACCTCCTCTCTTTGTGCACTTGTAAGTGGTAACTTTAGGATGCACCTCTTTGGTCTTCCCGGCAAGACTTTGCGCGGATGTGAGACCCAATAGGAGGGAAACGATCAAGGTTTGAGTGATTGGAGCCATTGTAGCGGGAATGATGACGTTCCAGAGGACTTGCAGGTTAGGGAACTGGTGATCGTTATCAACTCCGGCCGCTAGAAGCGATGTATATATTTATATATTCGATTTTTTCTCCGTCGCGCACTACAGGAAATGCCAATGCAAATGCCGAGCGCCAATCGATATGAAACTGATATTTATACGAAAACCATATAGCCGCCATCGGTATCGGAGCATCTGCACCCGTCGCTAAGATCGAGTATATCCGGTAGAAGCATAGAATACCATGTTAATTTAGTAGGGATCCCCTCTGATTAAACTAATTCGAAGGTTTGGGAAAGATTGTCCGGATTTTCTACGCGTCACCCTGTTCGTATTACAATGCGTGATCCTTGGTCATATCCGGTTCAACAGAAAATCCGGGGTTTGGTAACGATATCACGAGTTTGGATTGGGCTGTCGGGTTGGAGGCCCGGCCTTCCATACTGGGATTAGTACCCGGGAAACGCATGGCTGGAAGTTCGGAGTGCCGCTTGTGTGGTTGAGAGTGGAGCCTTGGACAAGGATATTTATCCGTGAACAGTGAGACTGGGGCGTGAGTGAATGTTTCTAGAAGAACTTTAAAAATCACACGAATAAGATGCAAAGAGCCAGTAATCTCTCGTATACAATATAGCTCACTGGGTAGACACTAGGCTGTTTTATGAGGCTGGGCATCATCGTGGCAGACATCACATCAAGATTATGATTGTCGAACACTGGATCTCTACGGAACTCTCCAACAACACAACTCTGTCGACGCTGAGGTGCTCAAATGAGCTTGATTAAGCTTGTAGCTCGTAATTGTCGCACCTTGTAGCACGAGTAGGCTCAAATCTATGGAGGAGATTGAAGATGTCATACTTAGAACAATTATCTCGACGAGATGGAAACGGTAGAAAAGTTTCGGAAGTCCTTCCGAGGTGTTTTCTCAGCAGTCTGCCTTAAAGCATTGCTTCTGCAATAGTTCCATGCATCGAGCTAAAATAAGGAGGGGGTATACCTAGTAGTTAAGGGCCGGCGAAGCATGAGACCTTGTATTAACCCCTCCTCGAGTAAAAAACAACTAAAAGGCCTAGTGTCGTGACCCTGACACCAGCTCGTGGAAGGGTGTGTTGGATTTTTTGCGTTGAGCTCCTGAACAAATCTATTAGCTATGCCGAACCCTCCTCAACTGCTGGGTATCCGGGATCTAATAAATAACCCGACTTGGCTTTGAACCTAGTGCTTTAGCCAATTTATTCATATTTTATGCCCGGCATCAAGATCCCATGTGATCTAAGAACCGAAATTCTAAACTCATCTCGTCACCAGATCAGTCGACCGAACATTAAGTACATACATACATTCTCTACTACCCTAGGTGTCGACGCAGACTTCAAGCTAGGGCTTAGTAGGCTTTCCAAGTTAACCGCGACGGCGGCATCTTATTCCGCTTCATCCATGGCATAACGTTCCCTGCAAAGTTGACGCAAGGTCGTGATGCACCAATCGACGTCAACGCACAACTCGAGACATGTAGTTTTAGGTTGTTTCAAATTGTCCTAGTGCATCCAAAGACGCCGCCCGATGTCGGGAAATAATCACACGTTCGAATATAGAAATATCCTGCTTGTTCGAAGTAAAACTAAAAGCCCTTTGATAGTCGCAAGGTGCGGCAACACCAGACGAGCTAAACTTCTAAGATCTTAGCCCCTTATTGTTGTAGATAATCTTTAGCCCACGGGGTTTAGCTCGAGACGTGGAATCGTTCAACCGAGTCAAAATTGGGAACAGACCGATTTTATGTAGACGCTTTACCCCTATAGGAAGTTCAGAATGGTCAAGAATATTCGATTTAGATATGTCAAACGCATAAGGAATGACTAGCGAGTTCGAACTCGTAAGTATTTGCCCCATTGTCTTACACCCAATCGCATTCATGAATACTTCATACTCTTAGAGTATCAGCTCTTGAATTGTTGCTTTTATATCTCCAAGTATGAGATCAAATATATACTTCGTCGCATCCGCCATGTATTTGTTACCGATTTTCGAATTATTTCTTTGATATCACCCATATGTTAGTATAGCTATCGACCTCTCAAGCTCTACACGCCGAGAGCGTTTCCATCTCCTCCCCTTACGACTTCTATCTCCTGGTGCGGCGTAACCAACGATCCTCGAAATTTCTATCCTTTATACCTTGTAAAGCTTAAATATGGTGTCAAAAATGAAGTCAATTAATTTAATCTCAGCATTCATTTTCGCAATTCTCCAATCCGCGCTCGCGATACCATTCGCACCTTCAGAAAATCCAACCGACGAATACATAATCGTTTTAAAACCCGAGGATACCCGCCCCTGGTCCCAAGTCTTTTCCGAGATGGGGTACAACGACACGCAAAAACACAAAGCGCCTAGCGTGATACCCGGTATTCGAAGCCACTCGGTCGTGTCGACATATTCCACGAGCCATGATAATAAGATCCGGACGTTTGGGTCAAATATCAGAGCATTTAAAATGACAATGTCGAGTAGTCAGAGTTTGAATGTTTTGGGGATTTCGAATGTTGACTCCATAGAGAAGAATAACGTTAGATCGAAACAAGTTCCACGAACGACAAGGACGAAGAGTTTATATCATGATGCTGCGAGAAGGGCATCGCGCTTTATTTATCAAAGTGACGATATTAAGCTAAAACGGCAAAAATTTAAGACTATTCAACGACAAGAAAGTTTTCATAGCAAAAGGTTCCTGAATGATACGGCCTCACTCAACGAAACTAAGATATCTAGTCATGACATCGAATCTAACGATGCAAGAACATCGATAAATGCTATTGAATTACTTCAACAAGACAACGCTCCTTGGAGCCTCCAACGAATCTCAAGCGCATCTCCGATCGCAGCGGACCGCCGCCTTATAACCGAACTAACTTACAAATACCGGTTCGACGCCCTCTCAGGAACAGGAGTTGACGTCTACATCATCGATTCCGGCATCAACACCCTCCATCCATCATTCACCAACCGTGCAAAAATGATATTTAGCGCCTTCGACGACGACGGGAACGACGTCGACGGTCATGGAACTCATGTTGCGGGAACCGTAGGTTCCCTTGACTTCGGGGTCGCGAAGAATGTGAACATATTCGGCTGCAAAGTTCTCGACGATAACGGAGACGGATCGGATGATGCTATAGCTGCGGGTATAGACGCCGCGTTAACGTCTCATCTGAAAAGGATGACTCGGGCAGAGTTCGCGGGGTCGGTGATAAATTTGTCACTCGGTTCTCCGAAACCCGCAAAGATCTTGTTTACTGTCCTTCAACGGGCCGCGGAGGCAGGGATGCATATCACTATCGCGCCCGGTAATGATAATAAAGATGCATGTACTGACTTCCCAGCGGGTTTTAATACAAGAATATCGTCGCTCATTTCCGTTGGAGCTTCTGACATCGATGATTATCGGGCTAGTTTCTCTGATAACGGAGATTGCGTGGATATACACGCACCCGGGGTGGACATCGTTAGCACGACGGCGGATGGTAAAAAGGGTGCTAAAGAGGGAACTTCCATGGCAGCACCGGCCGTTGCAGGTGTTATCGCCGCGGAATTAGCGAAGAACCCGGAGTTCAAACTGGACCCGGTTGGTATGAAGAAATTTATTTTGGAGTTGGCACAGGATAGGGTTTTAAATAAAGAGCCAGGGGATGACGTTCCCAGAGATGGTCAAATCTTACTGAACAATGGATTTCCGGGAAACCCACAGTGAAAAAAAAAAATAGTATCCTAATATTTTGAGCGCATAAATACTAAGTGTATAGGAAAACTAATAATTTAATTGCATGAATTGGATGGCGTTTATGTTCAATCTGTAGAATCCATAGAAAGACTAATGGTGTTTGATAGCGCTACATATGTGCTATAAAACACGAACTTCTATATAGATAGATTCCCGATAGATAGAAATGCACCAAGACATTGGAGATTGCGAGCTACAACTATAAGTTTTCATGAACTGGCTGCATAAATTTTATGCTCCTGCAACCCTCGCAAGGCCTTCATAAACCCACCTCCTGACTTCCCAGAATCTTCCCCTCCCCTTCCTCCCCAATCCACCAAGAAGTCCACCGCCTCCGCCAACATCTTCGATACTGACTCTTCCAACTCCTTCTTTAATTACACTGACCACTCCATCGCATAAAAGCCGTCCTTCTCCTGTTAACTCAGCGGTATGTCCAGCATCCAATAAGACTCGCCGTAAATCCGCCAACCTGACGTCGCCAACGTGTATCGGTTTCGCGCTTTTAACAACAGCTGATACCGACGGCGGCAGTACATCCAACACCAATCGTTTCTTCTTCTCGACATTGGAGCCATCTTCCGCGGCACCTTCCATCTTGACGTCCCCTTCCTCTTCCTTCACTTCCTCCTTTACACCGTCAAGAGTCTCATCAATTTCAGTAACCCGTCCGACGATATGCACAACCCCGAGTCCTCTGACACTCTGCCATTTGAGCATCTTAACCAAATTGTCGCTAAGTTTGACGGTCCAGGCATCCATATCCACTCCAACGTTGACCATCTCGCCTATCTTAGGAGTGAACACCTCTACCTCCTTTTCCTCTGTCTCGACCCTCTTCTTCCCCTTTTCCATCATCTCTCTAACTTCGTTACCCAAAGCTTCCGTTTCCTGCTCTGTGCCAGCTATAAGCACAACCTTCTTTGGCCGTAACTGTGGCAGCAGCATCTTCAAACTCCTGCCGTCGTGCAGAGCTTCATAATCCACAAAAACCACAGAGTTGTTCATCATAACAGTGGTGGTGTTGATGACCAACTTGCAAACAGCCGAGCTACCCACTTCCTCCGGCTCATACTCATCACTCTCGCTCTCGCTCCCCGCACCCACAGCCCCTTCTTCGTCTGAGTGCCCAGGAGAAGGACTCCGATCCCTCCCATTGTTCCTTCCATGCCTTGGCTTCTTGGAAGTATGACTATTTCTTCTGCCCTGCGGCCCGCTACCAACTTTATCCCATTTCCGCTTCTTCCCAATCGCGTTATCACCCCCATCCTCTCCAGCTCCGGCACCGTTGATGACAACTCCCCCACCCCTTCCGCCGAGGAATTCGATCTTCTCGCCTTTACCTCCTACCACAGTAGCAGTGATTATCTCCGCTTCTTCCGCTCTCACGAAATCTTCGGCCTTCACCACTTCACCGTAATCGTCATACTTCCGCCTCTGCACCACGAACGGAAACATTCGATTCTTCCCTTTCGCGTTTCTCACGTCGAAGTCGTGAATCCCCTTGTTTTTCAACAGCACGTTGATGCCTTCCTCCACGGCAGTACCACCGGCTAATTTCCTTGAAGCTTGTAAAGCGTTCGATGTAAGAGCTTTGCCTTGGAGTGTCGAATCTTCGTCTTCGTCTTCTTCATCGCTTGAAGAGGAAACGTCATCATCAGCCTCGGCCTCTGCGGCTGTTTCCAGAAGTTGAGCTTCGGCATCCTTCACTCCAGCGGCTAGTTGTTGTTCTTTGGTGTGTTCGTTATGCGCCATAAGCTCCTCCTGATTCAGCGGTACCTTCAGACCGATATTCATGTCCAGCAAAACATTATCCAATTTGACCACCGTGCCCATTGGGTTCACTCCTTCATCCGTTTTAACTTTAGATGCGACGATATCCCGCCAAGTGTTATAAAGGTAGGCTCCAGCGGTTCCTCCGCCGCCGCCTTTCTCGGTCAAAACAATCAAATTTCGTTCGTCGTCCGCAATTTCCTTTATGACGTCGGTAGAAAACCCCCATTCTAGACTTTTATCACTTGTGATCACAACCTTCCCACCTTTCCCGCCTAGTATTCGCATTAAATGACGCTTATGTTCGATGAGTTTTAAATGCCGAAAATCGAAAGGCCCGTATAACTTATCCCCATCGTCGCCATGGCCGGAGGATTTCTGTTTCCGTCGTCCGCTCTGACCGACTGATTCGAACTCCTTCACCATACTTTCATCCATCCATTCTAGTAAAGCTCGAACATAACGGAATGTTCGACCCGCGGTACGAACAGCGAGACATATTGTGCTGTTTGAAGAAAGCCAGCCGGCGGATTTGTTGCGGTAGTCATGTTCCAGGAGGTATGCAAGTTCCAAAATACGTGCTGAAGAGTCGGTTGGTATCAGGACCGTACCACCGGAAAAGGCGGCCTTTCTGACAGCGGCTAACAATAGGTCGTCGCGCCTTTTGCGGGGGGTTGAAAGAGTTCCGGGGAGGGAGTTGTGGGGTGAACATATAAAAGCGGTCGGGTTGAGGAACTCCTCAGAAACACCAGTGGGCCCGGGTAAAAAGGAAGCGGATGATAAGTGAGCATCTCGCAAATGGTTCCAAGATACAGCATAAAGGATGTTTTCCGACGATAACGAATGCTGAATACGCCAGATGGTGCCTCCGAGGGTATGTCCGGCGCGGTAGGCCGTGATGGTGAGACCAGCCAAGGGTGGTGAAGGAAAGGTAAACGGCTGGGAGTATTTGAGAGCATTGAAAGAATCGAAAAAACGATCGATGTCATCGGTTGAAGGCGGTGTGAGAAGTACGGCGGGCGAAGTATCGGTTGCAGGAGGGTATGTAGTAGTGATGAGGGGCGTCGAGAGATAGACGTCCTGAAGAAGCGACCGACCGAGATTGGCGACGGGGTAAGTACAATAGACGGGTATGCGAGAGAACCCAGGTATATGTGCACAGCAATGGGCATATGCTCCGATGTGAGATAGCGTAGGATGGGTAAGGAGGATCAGTGATAGCGTCGGCGCGTGTCTACCAACATGTCAGCGTAAGCTTAAGATCTCATGCTACGAAGGGTATGGCTGTTGTGAAGCTACTTTTCAATCTCCGAGAGGTCATCGACGTTGAATGGCTCCGACCAGCCACAGTCAACGAGGACCTTGATGCCATTGTCGAGCAGGAGGAGCGAGGACGACGCGCGTGAGTTGGACTGGGCGCCCAGCAAAGGTATGAACTGGAACATGGTGGAACGATGACTATCTATATCATGGCTCTGAGTCGGAGGAGGAAGATGAGGCGACTGGCCCTGAGCACGGATAGCTGCTATTGGAAAGCGAGAGGAAGAGCGAAAGGGAGGAGGAAGGATATCGCGGAGACGGCGATGTGGCCGACGTCGAACAGAAATCGCGTCGCACAACGCGGTGTGTTGGCGATGAGGTTCAAGGCTGCCAATCACGGAGATCCCACAACACGCCAACACGGCCGCTTTTCTCCCTCAAGCCTACGCTTCGAACTAGTACTGCTCGTATTGCAACATTGGCTAATCATTAAATTGGGGGGTATCATTACAGGAAGGATGTTCTATTTGAGGTATTCTGTTGGAGGTATTATATTAGGCTGGGTATATTATATAAGAACACTATGCGATATGTCGATACAAGATGTGGACATGTCTACACGCCATTCATTCCTACAATAACCTGAGCAGCGCTCTGCCCATTGACACCATACTCCCACCAGTCCACGCTGACCAACTGCACCTTAACCCCGGACTGTCCTTCCAGCTCTCTGACAGTCTCCACAAGTTTTGCATTGGCTTCCTTTGCCTTAACACCTAGCAAATCTACTTCCTGCCTGCCGCTCAACCCGTTCAAAACATTATCTACGATATCTCCTGGTCCTAACGATGCTGCCGTGCTAGTCTCATATAATCCCGGTAATTTAGCACCGGAAGGAACCACGGACCATCCATCAGTGTTAACCGAAAGCTCGGGAAGCGAAAAGTCGGGTGTGATTATCAAGACTTTACTGCTGCCTTGCGTGATATCCGAAAGAACGGTATCTTTGAGAGTCTGGAAGTTGAAATTGTTGGTTCCTCTGGCATTAACGGGCATATAAACCCATTGCTCTAACTGTCGGATGGTACCCAAGAATTTAAACTGCACTTCAGCGGATGAGATTACTGTTCCGTCTTCGAGAGTGAAGTCCTGGTTCATGTTGGTATGAGAAATATCCAAAATGATGAATTCCTGAGCATCAGGCTTTGAAGTTATGAAAGTTTGAACTTGGGTAAGTAGATCAATCAACGAAGCTTTCGCTCGGAGACCGTGCTGACTGTAAAACGCATCTGCGGTAGGATCATAATATATCCGAAGATCGAAATTACGGACTCCGCCATTCAACTGCGCGGTAAGATCCTGCCCCTGAGCTCGGGAGATATGAGTTACCGAGTTCATGGTATATTCTCCGAGAACAGGGCCTAAGTGAATAGGCGTTTGGCTCAGTGGGTTGAACGATCCATCCGAAGGAGCTGGGAGAAAGTAATCGAAGTCCCAGAGGAATGCGATATCGGGATATTTCATCAGGGATAACGCGTGATAGAAAGCATACGCATGAGAGTCGTGAGTCCCGGGGATATAAATATCCGCAAGTTTCATGGCTTGAATAGCGGGTGTTGACATCCAGGATGACATGTCGGCGACGTCGCGGCGCTCTTGCCTCGGCGTCTTGTCTGATTCGAAGAATGAGAAAACCCTCTTGACCATACCCTTGAAGTTGGGCAGCGCCCATCTCTTCCTGGTGGTAGCTTGTTTGAGTCCCAACGACTTGATCGCGGAATTGATCATTGTTAGGATATTCCCGTTCTCGGAGGTATTGATAATTGAAGCAAGCTTATATGGCAGCTTCAAGACCGGGGCCAGGACTGGATACAGCAACCCCACGATATCCACCAAAATATCCCCATCTAAGTCAATATCGTTCAACGAGGTCTGGAATCTAGTAATGCTTAATCCGATATTCGCCACATTCGCCAGATTAGAGCTCGTCAAACCGCTGAGATCTGCTTGCCCGGTGATCAAGATCGATAATCCAGTCAACTTGGCGTCCGCATCTTGGTTCAACTTTTTATACCTCGCGTTCATTTTCACTTCCGTAGTAATATCCAAAATCGCATTGACAGTCCACAAATTAGCCGCCGTTCCGGGAACCACAGACGCATAACTGCATTTCACACTCGGATTCACAATCTCCTTAATTGTGATATCGACATCGCTCGAAATATCGACTTTAAGAGGCGTCTTTTTGATATTTGCAAACACGGCGCCAAGGTTAGCGTCCAAAGCGCTATTAATCAACGGCGCCATGACACCAGGTCCACTGAAGAAATAAAAGTCGAAATCCCGTCCCTTAGCGAGAATTTTCGCAGGCGCGAGCATCACGCCAGCTTGCCCAAACGGGTTTCCGGAATCACCGCTATAAGATGTCTTGAAGGGCGTGACGCCGATGTTAACGTTGATAGCGCTCTGCGTCGCCGCATTTAAATTAATCTTGAACTTCGATTGTAGTGGAATCCACCCGTTCGCCTCGATGGAATATTTACCAGATGCCGAATATCCCGCAAGATCTACGGAAGAGGGAGGACTTTTCGACATATATTTCTTATCGCTGCTTGACACGGAAATTGCGGACGGCCAGTCGTTGAAGATGTACATATCGGCTGATGTACCGAGACCACGTGCTGTGGCGTTCGTTACAGATCGTTGGTAAATTTCGTAGAGGTCGAGATCTTTGAGATCCTCCACGGCGGGGCGTGGGGCTGGTACCAGCGCATTCGCGACCGCTAGAAGCGGTAGTATGCGTAATAAGATAGTCATTATGAAAATTATTACTGTTCCGAAGAACTAAATTATATCAAAACTGAAGGGAAGAGAAAAAACCGAATAAGAGTCGAAGGAAAATAAATGTCGATTCTGTTGTCCTACTATCCGCACATAAGAAAGGAGGGAAATATATCGAGATAACGCCGAACAATACGAATATCGAAAGCCGTATCACCCTTTCGCTCAAGCAGGCATGCGAGATATAAAGATAGAAAAAGACGACGTTCGACCGTGGTGCTTCTTATATTTTCTCTTCTTCTCCGCACCCTTTAAGCTTTCGGTGTTGTTTCGCACCTACCGGAATAGTCTGCAAACCTTCACTCCCTTTGCCATTCTCAGCGCAACCCTTCGTCACACGCATGCCTGAAGTGCTCCATTAACTCGGGTTAGCTCCAGGCTTTTTCGACCATATTAACAGGGAGCACATTTGCAGCCCTAATGAGGCCTGTTGGTAGTTTCTCCGCATTGACAAAAAAATCATTGTCGCATTAACTTGATTGAGATTGAAGTCCTAACAAGGTAGCCTTGATAGTTGAGGACTGGGATTGGATAACAGCGAAACTTTAAACAACATATTTTTTTTAACTTTCGGGTGGCTGATAGTGGAGCGAGACAAGACTGTGATCCAGGGCATAACGCATATCAACATTAACTTTTGTCTCAATGTTTTATCGAGAGATAAACTATGACACCCACAAGATCTAAGGTTCTTCCATCTGTCAAATGTCAAAATGTAAAACATGGCAATTATTGACAGGTTAAATTAACCTCGGTGCCTGACGCAGTCTGCATACAGAACATCTGGGCAAAAGTTCATGGTTCGGTTCAGAGGTCTCCACTCTCTGACTATACTTAGAATTTTGCCGAAACGTGCGGGGAAAGATTGAAATCATGCGCGGACTTTTTAATTTCTCTCTTTTGTCGACCGTGACGAGGGGAGAGGAAGGGGGAGATGCATGCTTCCTTGTCGTCGCAACTCAACCAAAAAGGAAGGCAACGAGAAGGTCTGCTGTTGCATTTTTTTGCGTTGTTCAGGCAGTCACCCAACCTCGCTCGGCCTCAGAAATGGATGCGAACTTGGGCCTGCATTGCTCATGCTGTCGGCTCGAACCGGTTCTTGATTGATCATGAGGCTAAACTACAAGGGAACCCAGCCGATTCGATCACGGCGGTCGCGACTTGCTGCCATTCTCGGAAATTGGTATCGACTCTGATCTCCTTCTACAATTTTTACAATGTGACCCAAAGCCTTCGACCGCGAAAGACGGTCTTTTTTAAGACGGCGCGGTTTCACAACTCGTGGCTAACCTGGACCGGTTCTTCTCTTCGTCCACCATACAAGCTAACATGGAATCTCGATCCCTTTGGCTCTTTCAAAACCAGGTTAGACCGACTTAGTTTAGGGGGTGAAAAGGCTGGAGTTGACGGAAAGTCCGCCAGCTTAGTTAAACATTTTTAACGTTCAAAGGTACCGATTCGATGTTGGTACCCTTTTCATGGTTGCCCATAAATTTGGGGCTGAACGACCCGAGCCATTCTGTTTATTAAATCGCTAGCTGATTATAAACCTCCGTTTTGAAATCTTATCCGAGGTGGAGGGTTAGCAGACACACCGATTTTTGGTTACCCGGATATGAGAATTCACCCCGCGATGTAACGGTACCTAGAATTATATATGAACGCAATTTCAAATTTATAAAAAGAAGGCGTGATCTCTTGATTAAGCACTTCTTCTTCCTCAGGCGATTTCCCGCCTCGTCATCGAACATCCAACAAACCGCCAAAATGGGGTTCTTCAGTATCTCGTTCATTTACAAGAGATTTCTGAAAAAGATCAAATCTCTGATAACAAACATCTTATTCGGACGCTTCGGAAAGAAAAAGAAGGATAGGTCGAAGAAGAAGGAAAAGGGTTCGTCGGGTGGTAGTAAAGAAAAACTCAAGGGATTCGGTAAAAGCCTTGGGTTTGGGAAAAAGGACGAATCGAAGGTTGTCCCGGGGAAGTCGTATGCCGATGCAGTGGCTGGGAAGAAGGGGTATGAGCCTATAAACGACACGGCTGCTGAGGCTGTAGTGCAACAGCAGCCGATGAAGAAGAAGAGAAATCCTTACCATAAGCTGAAGAAGATGTGGTAGGATAGGAATCAGAAGAGTATTACAAGGTAAAGGCTATATAGGCCCATAAATATGACCCTTAATTTTTGGGGAAAAGCTAATAATCTCTGAGATGGGCATAGATTGAATTATTGCATCGCTGGATTTACGACTCGTTGTTGAGAGTTCGGTGATCTCAGACCGGACATCTTGCCTTTGCTTTCCGTCTCGGTATTTCAGTCTTCGGTTTCCGCTGCGATGTTTCAAGGTTTTCACTTTTTCCTGATATACCCCCAAAAAATCGCGATCCAACCAAAATAAAAATATGTAAATATGCTACGCGCTATGGAATAGTCGAAGCTGGTGAAAATCAAGAGCTTGAAGATAGAAGATAGTCTACTATGAAGGACCCAAAGATACTATATTCGCACTGTCTGAGACTTTCAGAAGCGAAGCCTAGTATTCCACAGAGCCTTGGCATTACAGGATCTAGGTTATATCTTCTCAGTATATGCATGTTTTTCAATGCGCGGCCAATACTGTCTTAATTATAAGCTTCGTTAGCATCGAAAAACACCAGTCTACTAAGGCCCTAGCCAGAACGCATTGACCTCTCCCTAGAACCCAAACGATCGTAATCTGCGTAGTAAAACGCTAAGGGTCGTATCAACCCTTCGCAAACTTCGAGTGATACTAGTGACATATTCACTTAGCAGAAGCGAGGTTATAACCTCCTCATGACTTGCGAAGGCTCGCTCTCTCTCTCCTGGGCTATCCGTCACAACACCTCAAAATCTGGAACCATGTTGCATATTTTCGATTCGTTTAGGAAAACATATGAATTGGAGGCATTGTCATACAATACCTATGGGCTGTTAAGCGATAGAGGGGACGTGGTTGTTTGAATGGGCAGTTGGTGACTTGGGATTTTTGTTTATGAAAATGTTCAAGGCGGCTGAGGTAGAATTGAAGCGAGATCGAAACTTTTCGACCAAAGTAGTAAAACATCTAAATTGATATACATTAGCGTGAAACAAGTCAAAGGATCTATTCAAAATGATATCTTCGATTGCAGAATGTAATTGCTATTCTTTGCCATTTTGGCTACGGTCGTCTTATATCAGCCCTCTGTAACAATACAACTCCATTACCTAGAACAGTGCTTCCCGATTCCCGCATGTCAGTTGACCCAAATCTTACACTTCTAACTACCGAATGAGCTAATTTCTAAGCGACCTTAAATCCATAATCTAGGATCCCTATTCTTGGCCTTTTCAGCTTTCCCAACTTTCCAATATGAAATCCCATCATTGTCACTTTGCATTTATGCAGGAGTAACCGGGCCTCGGCCCGCTTAGATTTTAGCCGACGCTGAGCCCCGAGAAATAACCTAAATGGTTTCAGATCAAAAAAGGCGCCCTATCTTGGCGAGTTCGCTACCACGTGCGTATGGCTTTAATGTTGGAGAATGAATGCAGGTACTATTGCTCCAACGATATGCTTAAATAATGGTGGGGATGGGAAAGAGATATAAATAGGGACCAAGCGCTCGGTGCCATAAATAGTTAAATTAGTTCAAGCTCAAAGCTCCACCAATATCAATCCTTTTGTGAGATAGATCGCGATACCGAGATCTCGAAATGGGATCTCTGAAGCACCGAGCCAATTGGCTTCTTGTTCCTTTCTTCGCTTTGTTGATCAGTACTTTTGTTGGAGCTACGGGGCCGACGAAGAAACAGCTCGCCAACAGAGCAAGAAATGTTCGCGTCGGAGTGGTACGTTAACTTCCCAAAAGCTCAGGTCTAGGGTCCAGGGATGGCTTGAATTGACTGTATCTCGTCGGTCATAGGTTTTATTTCCAGGCTTCGAGCCCCTTGACGTAATCGGTCCACTAGAAATCATGATCTCAGTACGTATGACTTCTAAAAGTGCAGAATATGTTGCTAAGTTTTCTAACCAAGTTAACGTAACTATAGCTTTCAGCCCGCTTCCCGATGACCCTGTCAATGATATCCTTTCAAACCGGCCCCGTTACCTCCATAGCACCCCCGCACATCATGGAACCCGGAAAACCACCCGTTGATCTAAGCTACATGATGTCAATCCAGTTGCAAGCGACTCACACCTTCGCCACCGCTCCAGAACTAGACATTCTCCTCATCCCCGGTGGTATGGGTAACATGGCTCTCGAACAGCAAAACAATACCATGATTGAACAATTCATCCAAACTAGATACGATTCGCTGGACTATTTGTTGAGCGTTTGCACCGGGAGCGTTAGTTTGGCGAGAGCCGGAGTATTGAAGAGGAAGAGAGCCACCACTAACAAGTCCTTTTGGGGTTGGACTACGAGCTTTGGGGAGAAGGTTAAGTGGGTGCCGAACGCGAGGTGGACCCAGGATGGGAAAATTTGGACGAGCTCTGGGGTCTCGGCAGGTATGGTTTTAATTCGTAATAGCTCTCCTGTGAGCTGAAGAAATGAGTCTATCGACGCTAACCTTTCTGAAATGTAGGTATGGATATGACTTACGCTTTCACGAAGATGTTTTATGGCGAGGATGGTGTGGATTCGGTTGTGAACGCGATCGAGTACGCGCCTCACACGGATCCTGATTGGGATCCCTTCGCCGTTGTTTGGAATGTAAGGCTCTACCTTCAGATTCTCAAATTAAATTTACAAACCTACGGATTGAAAGGGCTAATGTTTTTTTTTTTCTGTTATTTTCAGGTCCCTGGAGCGGATACGTCTCGGCCTCTCAAAGACTGTGTCGGACCTGCAGGCTACTAAACCGAGTAAAACGAGAATTTTGTTAGGGTGGAAGCGTAGATGAGTCGGGGCTTGGACGAGAGAAAGCCTTGGAAAGCATAATAAGACACAGTCACGATTGGAAGATATTATTTTAACTTGTCTAAATGTAAAATCTATTGAGACCAATGAAATTAGATTGAAGTCCAGGGTACATAAAGGTGCATTTTATAGCCCAGATCTGTTTCCTAAAAAAAAAAAAAAAGAAGTTTAAAAAAAATTCAAAAAAGAGAGACAGAGAGAGATAGTGAGAGAGTCGGGGAAAGAAATCCGTAAAAAATGTCTGATGGATCAGACGCTACCTCCTCGATGCGCAAATGCCGTCAAAGAAAATTATCTGCCTTAGTGGCAGGGATGGAGATATCAATCTCATTCGGCTACGGGCTCAACATGCCATTCCTTGAAAGTATCATATGGGTCTGCCCCATAGGGGAACCTCCCCCTTCGTTCGTATTTCCTCCAAACCACCTTTCGGGGGAGTAATTCTTTCCACCCTTTGTGGTTCTCAGTCCACCAAAATTGTCCGGTCGCCAGACTGCCATCGCGTATTTTGACCCAGTCTCTTTTGACTGCGGTCGCGATGCATCTGTGGTCGACCTCGGATGTCGTAAGATTGACGCGGAAGACTGGCCTTCCGTTCATGTTGTAATATGTCCAACATGACGTTTCGAGGTTGTAGATTTTAACCCAACCTCTGACTCTGGCCAGAAACTTCCCATCGTCGTCGAATCTTACCAAATCTGGGTACCTCATTGGGAGAATACCCGCCATCCTTTCGGGGTCCCTTTGTATCAGGAAGGAGACGAGCTTCGCTCGCTCCTCCTGATACGGTAGTCTTCGCGGCCAGGTTCGAAACTTTTGACTAATGTGAGGAAGTTCCTCGAAGTCGACGCAGGTATAGTACTCCGCGTCGCTTGGCAAAGGTTCGAACTCTGGAAGGCTCGAGACCCACGCTTTTATGCGTGTTATGGCCTTGCTTTCGAGCCAACCGTGGCTGGAAACGGTGCTCAGAGAAAGAGCGGAGGAGGAGGCGCTTGACGACGACAGGTCGCCTTGATCTTCATCAGAGGAACAGGCTCTTTTCTATTTCAAGCCGCCATCTGGAAAGATCAAGACGGATGCAGCCTATAAAACTCATTAGTAAATGACTCTAGAGTGTTAAAATGTGGTTAAACTTACCTCGGTACTGCTATCCGTAACCTTGTCGTCGTTGCCATCCTCGTTCACGCTCTTGCTACTCTCGTCCGAATTGGAGGCTCCAGTTGTCGTACTAGGTGTACACTGACAATTGTCAGAGGTTACCTCAGTAACTGAAGGCACTCCATTTCGTCGTCGCCATTCCTGGGCTTGGACCTTTCGGAACCAAGGGAAAATGATGTGGCCGACACTGTCCTCGCTGGCTTCGCTCGAGGCGTCACTAGTTAGCTCAGCGCTGGAAGCCCGGATAGAATCCAGGTCATCCGATTGATGGACAGACGATTTCGCCTCTGTCTCCGTTTCCTCCACGACCGCCCCAGATCTACCCTGGGCAAGGGACCCGTCCTCGTCGAAACTGTTACCGCCCTGCTCACCGTGGGAAGAGCAACGGCTCAACCACTCCCCGGACATTGGTGACGCACTAGCTATAATGCTAGGCTTCGAACCCGCAGTCACAGGGGCAGGAACCGTGCCATTGACTGGCTCCCCACGGCTTTGAAAAGAGCTCCCAGGCATCTGAATGCCGTGGGAGTGGCACCATTCTGTAAATTGGGAGTCGAGGTTGCCCTCTATCCCTCCGGCGCAGGTGCTGACCGGCTCTACCACGGCTCCTGGTTTTAAAAACCGATTGACTTTGGCCGCGTAGGTATACGGATATCTTTTTGCCAAACTGATGAGATATGCCTCGTCTTCGAGGGACATAGGTGGAATTGTGCTTCGATCCATTTCTGATACGTCGTGATTATAAATATTGATGGATTGGAAAGGATATAGATGATGAATGGATGGATGAAAGTGCTTGGAAAGTAATTCTAAGAACGATAGAAAGGAAAGAAAAGGGAAAGACTTCTCTTTCATGGAGAGATAGTACTTTATATATGCCCACTGGACGTGGCTCGTCGAGTGTGTCATGGCGGAGATTCCCTCGCCCTCACGTGCTTTAGTGTAGAGCGGGCAAGGGAATCTTCTTCGTCGCAGTTCCAAAAGCCTTGTAGAGGCTGCCGCACGCTTGACATCCCCAATCATGCGATCGACACCTCAATTTGATGCAGGCGTATTATACCGAATCTGTATTAGGGCTATTATTACCTCATTTCCTGAACTCGAGAGGAGGAAGGCCCCAAATGTTGAAATAGTCTCGGAGAACAGAGACTCTATCGATTCAACCCTGAGTATAAACTGCAGTGAATGGAGAATCGAGTAAAGAGTATGCAATCCTAGCGCTCTTCTTCAAAGTCTCTCGAACGGTCTCGAAATGACCAGTCGAACAGCGGCTCTTAGCGATGGAAAGGTTTTGGTAACCAACGTGACTTGGTAATGGGAAGAGATTGTTACAGTCTCACTAGATATTTGGTTTCTCCTATGTATTGATAAATACGTGTCAGTATTGAAACTACATAGAAGTTAGCATAAAAAACGGTAATGTTATTCCTCCCAGCTTTTCATCAGTTTCGATGGTGAAAAGGGTTAGTGCTTGCTATTTGAGAGCTTTGGTAACTAGAATGAGATGTAAGTGGTAAATTTTCGCTATACAATAGCTATGAAGTATGGTTAAACCAACATAGGAATTTATCTTCTAGTGAATGTTTGTAAACTGTTGGTAAGAGAGCAACTGCTGAAGCCTCAGGAAATTAGGGCTTCCACTTTTAAGGCGGTCTCAATGTTTCTGGATAAAGAGAGACTTTAGAAGCTTTCGGCTTCCGTTAGTATGATGGCCTGTCAGACCTCATTGAGGGGGTCACGGCAACGAAGCTCGAAGGCTAAATGGTCGTGCCATGGAGTCACGTTCGAGGTTATTCGGAACGGATAGTTGGAGGGTCAGCACCGTCGGCGAAATAGCAGGCAAAATAGGTGGGTTCGGCACGGCTATGCGTGTATTTCATACTGGAGGATATAGAACATATGCGCAGAAGGGACTATTTGAAGGGGTCTGATGAGAGAAGCGATGTCATTTTGAATGGGAGGTTGAAGTGTGAAAAAGATGGAGGATGGCTATGGATATGGAGAGATGTTGAATTTCTTCCAATTCAACTCAAAAATCTCGCCCTCCAACGAGAGTTTCCTGTTCTATGATAACAGCATCGGCATCCCCTTCGAATTTTAGGAATTAAATCATCAAAATATACCGATTTGCAAGAATAGGTCTATTCGATATACAAGTAATACTTCTATTTTAATATCAAGCATTCATTCGCGGTTGGGGTAGACAAAAATCAATTGTGCTAGGCAAAAAATATACACGCTATCGATATATCTCAGTGAACATATCGCCATTCTGTAAAGGCTCAGACCAAGATGTCTATATGATCGAAAAACCACGAATCTCATCTTCTAGGGTGTAATACTAGTCTGAATTACATTCTCCAATAGTCGCCCCCTCTCATCCCAACTGCTCCCCCAATCCCTTTGACATACCAATACAAGCTCTCGGCCTTGCGTACCTCTTTCTTGTATCGTTGAACCGTCATTTCGGCCTCCTTGTAAACGGTGCAATTGTAGCAAACGTTATCTTCGACGATGGCGTCGCGATTGACGGAACGGCAGAGCAAAGTTCGACGGCCGCAGAGGGTCAACTCGGCTTGTCTGTGCTCGCACTATAGCATTGTAAGATGGGTTTTAGTACTCACGGTTCCCATTTCTGGATAGAGAATAAAAGTGGTGCTCGTTTACCTGACTGAAAGTCCAAAGGTTCCAGCACATCTTGACGCTGAGCAGTGGTATAAACGCGGAGAGTGTGGTGTTCTGTTACTTGATCCCGAATGGAAGATTGCTCGTGGTGGGACCGATTTAGCTTGGAATTAGATGAAAGCTTAATGACAAGCTGCACGTATGGTGCAGAATCAGATGGAAGCGTTTAGGACAATTTTGACTTAGGATGGGTTCGAGTGTCGGTTGCAGAAGTAGGCCGATGATTATAAAATGGGTCGCGATGATTTAATGCTGAGCAAACCTTTATATCCAGCCACCCTTCTCTTGTCTCGAATTACATTCAGTCCACCCGCATGAAACTCATCGCCACCAACAGTATGGATGAAAAGACGGCCATATCACTGAGAAGTACCTCTAAGATCCTCTCCAATTGCGATCAATTAAATCTCTAATATAGTACATAGATCCTTTGATGACGGCAGGAAATCCTCTCTATCTCACCACCAAGCCAGACGTCTACCTTATCATAACCTGCCCGCAAGACCCTCACCCATCTTCCCACCTTCTACTCAACCGCCATCTGATAAGCACCCTCTCTCGCCCCCTCAAAAAAGCATACATAGCTGCTATAACACACGACCGCCACATCCTCTTCTCAGGCGAAAAGTACCCATGTATCAGGATCCACTGGTGGCACCGGGAAGCTTTAATAATCATCCTCAAAGTCATCCACCACCAACCCGATGCATTCCCCAATGTTCAAGAACTGGATTTTCGTACATTCTGGGGCATTCCCGCTACACTTGATACATTACAGATCGATATCGCGCCGTGGTTCGCAAGATACTTCGAATATTGGAAACACAAACGTTGTGAATACGGATACGAACCATGGTTGGTTGTTGGGAAAGTATACCGGTTCGACCAAGATTACGCCAAGATAACTGCAAAGATAATTCTTGAATTTACTGGCTGGGGAGAGCCGAAAGGGATGTTGTTAGGTCCCCAAGGTACTAAGAACCTCTCTGGCGATGGTCCTCTTGAAATGTGGGAAGGCTGGGCACCTCCCGAAATCATGGGTAACTCAACCTTCCTTCTTTTCTATGCGGAAAGTCAACAAGCTAACGATAAGAATGCGCAGAAAAGATGAAGATGGAGCAATTCCGTCTGCTGAACGATATCCTCGACTGCCTAGACGCCTGGTATAGGCACATAGTCCACCTCAAGACCAGTGGACAAGGGATATGCACATGCTCTCCCGTCGAAGACTGCGTGGTAATCGGGAAATCGCGTATCAACACTTTGAAATCGCACGATTTGATACATCGTAAGCACGGACACTCGCATTATCGCGGATCGATCATCGAGCTACGGAAACTTTTACAACCAACTGAAGCAAAATTACGGAGAATGCTAGGTGGCGTTGGGTATGGAAGGTGTAAAGTTTACGATAGTATGAGAAAGATGATCAGAGGAGTGGATGTCGTGTTGAGTAAAGTTAGAGGGTTCAAGTATGATGGAGAGATCGAGGAATTTGATATTTATAATGTCTGTGGGAGTCAGATGGGATTGCCGTGGTCAACGGGACAGGTCGGCGTCTTGGCCATGGTGGGAGGGTTATTGTCTGCGGTCGCCATGATGGTAGTTTGGAGATTCTTAAAGATATTATTGAGAGCAGCTTGTGTTCTGGGTAGATTCATGTGAGAGATTCGATCAACTTTTACAGCCCCAGACGAGTCTATTTTACATTCACACAATGCCATGTGATCAAAAGCGTACTCCTGTTAGTAAAGTTTGTATTCCAATCTCAATTATCAAAAGTATGTTAGATGTGCCGCATTGGAGTTCAGAAATGCGGCATGAGTCCTGTGTCCTCATTAGTCTCCTCGTAAGACCCGACCATAAATGCCTCAGGGCCGCTACATGATAGTAGGTCAGAACTAATAGCTTCCCGGTATGCAAGTGTCGGCACGATGATTGAGATTGGTGTTCTCGGGGCCCTAAGGCAGGAATATTAGCCTAATACCAAAGAGGACAACATATTGAGAATAACGTTATAAGGATACAAGCGGTATTAGTTAACTGGGCCGTTCATGAATGGACTTTAATATACGAGCATGGAAGTTAGCGTGATGTGAATTATTCAATTCCTTATACTTTCTGCTGAACCGATTCTTCTCCTGGATTGGATAGGAGAAAGATTCCGTTCGGCGTTGGACATTGAGAGTTTAATGAATGCTGTGATACGGATGGCGTGACTTGTAAGTCTAGCTCGGTCTCACAAAGCCAAACTCTCGCTCGGACAAGTATAATAGCCTAGCTAACACTCAGACGAAAAGTTTCAGAAAGGGATATGACAGTAATGAGATCTTCAAATGATTTTCTCTGTAGATGGTGTAGAGTAACGTTCATGATGCGCACAAGGGGCTTAACGGCCGCACCGATACGAAGCACAGACCCCCTTTTCGATCAAATGGTTAAACATGCAAGGTTGTCGAACTCGGGGTCGCACTCGGAGAAACTTTAACCCCTCGCCACGGATTCTACAGGAAGCCGGCAGCTCCGAACTGCTATGGCCTAATGGCTTGAAGCTTAGCAGAAACTCTAATTTTGTGATGCAATGATAAATTTGAGACTTGGTATTGAACGGTTACACCTGACTCTACGAATAGGAAGCTTTCAACGCTAGCGGAAACCATATTTCCGAATGTTTAATGGAAGCTCGTGCTTGCCGCGAACGTGAGACGTGCCCGCTTACACGATTTCCGAGACAAATCGCATCAACTCGGTTGCACAAGCGGATATCAGTGCACAGATTGAACTCGTTACCAATAAAATGAAGATTGAATACCGTTCGGGGATGGAGAATAGCGGAAAAAGCTAAAAGTCTTTTGACACCACCCTGGTTATGTGATAAACGGCCCTAGCAATCTCGATTCTGTACCGAGTCTTGGTTTAAGGGGCTTCTCGGTGAGCCCGTTGAGACCAATTGCTCGTGATATGAGCTAAGATATCCATAAATCTCATGTACTTTGGGCGACAAAAGTAGTATAGGGCGAGGATTGACGCTAAATGAGCTTGCCCTTTAGAAGGTGGTATTGTTGATTAAAGGGCTTTCCTTAGTCTCATGCCGAGTAAATTTATTCTTGAACGGGATGGAAAGTTTAACCGATTTCCGGTCGTCCTCCGTGCTCGGGTCAACCCACGGGAGTGTCAAGTTTGTGCGGCAAGCTGCCTCATGGGCCTAGTATGGCGTACAAAGTGGTCAAAAGAACGGTTCTAGTTGTTTGTATACTACTCTTCCACAAACCATATGCTTCCACTTTCTATACAGTTACTCGCTTGGTAGCTAGGTACGTACCTAGTACACATGGCGCCACATATTAAGGATTGGTAGAAGCGAGCTTGAATCACGATGTAAGGCATGCTTTGACTATGCCTTAATCATGGCGTAGCACACTCAACCGGCATTGGTGCCGGTCACGGTACTGTCGCTAGTTGGCATGGGCAGGCGGTCAGCGCTTATGCTAGTGCCATGAGGGTAGACAAGATTATTCTATTTACCATGGTAACATAGGTCAAATACAACGGCATCTGATTCTTCAGAAGTACATTTATCAGGCTTTATTGGGAGACACTACAAAATATGTTCAGCAACATGAATTTGAGTTTGAGAGACCGTTGGAGGGTTACCTTAGTCTTCTGGTAAGACTTAGGTGGTATCCACCTAGTTTGGAATTCTTGAATGTAAAGTCTTTGCTTTGTCAATTTAGGATGGCTAACGAAACCCAACCACGGCTTTTTTATGACGATCTGAGTGAACATAGTCGTGCCGAGCTCTATAGAGACTCTTCATGCAAATCTTTTCTCAATCTTCAACTTACTTCCTGGACAATTCCACTCGTCAAAAAGAACGTCCAAACTATTAATAATCTCGTCAATATCTACAATTTATCAAAATCGGTACCCTACGGCTCCTGGCTTTTTCGTGACTCTCTCAGATTCAACTTCTCGAATCTTGGAAGATATATTCTCACGTAAGCGGCTTTACCACCTTTCATCAAATTTTCGAACACGATGCAGTTCCTAACATTGGAGTTAGTGAGCGGTCATGCGTCAACAGACCATCTACAGAACACTTTGCCGCCTAGATTGCGGCAAGCGTTCTCAAAAGGCTGAAAGCCCCTCTGTCATAGAAGATGACAATGTACGTTTACCATAATTATTATTTGACGGCTCAAATTTCGATATTCGGGAAAGGTTGAATCGTGGTGCTCACTCTCTATATCTCGTTGTTAGGAACTCAAAGCCGAGAATGGTCGCTATGCTTCGAGATGTCCGAAGTGTGGACTTCAGATACGATCCCGTGGGATTTGTATTTGTCATCTCCAACCTTAGGTCCTTAGGTCGATGCCCTTTTGGTCGAGTTGATCTCGTCTGAGTTTACTTCTTGTTGGTTCTATCCACGTGTCGTATCTACCGGGGAAATTTTGTAGGCTTGTATTATCTTATATCAGACTTCGAATCACTTTTCGGAACGACACCGACGGAGAAGTTAGAGCTTCCGTTTCGCTTCTTATTTAGTGGCGGTGCTCTCATATGGCAAGGGTTCCGTGCCCACATTAGAGCTCGATATTCAAGAACGTTCTTTGGATTCACATAGTTTGGAAATCGAAAATCTCAAATACACAACAGTTCGCGATTTAGCTGCAAACTAGAACTAGAATAGCACCTGGGATTGAGTTCTAACACTTCAGTAATCTCTCCTATCATGAAACCTAATAGCTATCTTCTACCACATCCACAGTCATCAGATTTTGAATCTAATCGTCGGATTGGTGGTGAATAACGTCCGATGATACGGCCCACCAATGGGACGAGAATTATAACCGACGGGTCTTACACCTGGTAGCTCGAGCAACCGACCCTTCTCATTTCGCTTTTCTTCCAGTACTTTCTCATTAGCAGCCCTCTTTTCCCTATCAAGCCTCCTTTGTCTCTCGATTTTGAACTTCCTGATTTCCAACTCTTTCCTCGTTTCTAGAAACAAGTCTTCGGGGATGTTCTCCAACGGAGTTAGTTCTCTTTGTCTCAACCGGCTCTGTAATCTTTGCATATTCTCTAAATCTCCCGATTTCAATGGTCTCAAATCCGCCATAGTGGCATCGGAAAGATCAACTCCTTCTAACCACTTCACCACTTTCCATCGATTATACGCATCGATCTCTTTGACTCGTTTGTTAAGCGTTAGTCTCAACTTCCTCTTCGCCTTGCTCGCATATTGTCCCAACTGTTCACCTGTATACCACCAGACCAAGACCAAAGTCCACACAGACAATCTATTTTCCAACGCCATGTATCCTTCGACTTTCCGGAAGGCCATGATAACCTCCATACCGGCCAGCAAGATTATTGAGAGTAAGAACTTTTGAATATTAGTTCTTGATTGCGGTGGAGCTACTGGTTGGTGGTTCAGCCAGTAGATCATGGTATTACCCCATCCAGACTGATATGTAAACAACGTCTTTTTACTACCGAATTCGGCGTCGAGTTCTATTGGGGTTTCGATGTATTGGTCTTCGTTCTCCAAGGGACGCCAATAATCGTCGGCGGTGAGTACAACTTCATTTCCGGCGAAATCACGGCATTTTATTTGATTGAAAACCGCGTTGACGTTATTTATCAGCTTTTTGCAGTCAGCGAGGACTAAGGGATTCAACTGCTGGTTCGTCATTATCGAAAGTCGCTTTTGTTGCTCTATAATTTCATGCGCGTATGCTATTATGTCTTCGCGGAAGTTTTGGCAGGAGCCCGGATAGCCTTCTGTGGCCTCTAAGATGTCTATATACGTGGCCCTTCGTTGGCTCGGTAGCCGGTGGTGTTGGCGGAAGTTCGCCCAGAGAAGACGGAGGTCGTAGAGTACGATATACCGGCCATCTCTCAAATCCCCTGTGGCGGAGCAGATTGTCAGAAAGGATCATAGTGAGGTAGTCGTAGGAATGCTTACGCTTCATATCTTCTCCCAGTTCGTCAACCATGTACCACCATTTGTATTGCATCTCCGGTAGAGGATCTCCACCTAGTCCACCACTATATCGATCCACAGCTTGACTATTCATATCGAATCTCCAAGTGCTAACTATCAAGTTTGCCCAAATAGCTGTGGATTCTTCATCAACTCGAAAGGTCTTGGCAATGAATAGCCATTTCCCGATATTTCTATCTTGCGGTCTTCCAACTTCCTTTCGTTGTCGGTCAAGAGTGTATCCCAATCGATTTTTAATCTCAACCCACGCCACTGTGTCCTTCTGGATCCCCAATGTATCGACCAATCGGGCGATCTCATATATGGTATCAATTGGTATATCAAGACGTTCCCACGCGGCTGGCCAGCGACCGTGGAGGATCGTGAGAATGATCCACAAAGCGGTCATATCTGTCCGCGGTAGTTTCCAAAGAAACATACCGTAAATATCGTTTGCATCCTCGCTCATCTGGTGCGCTTCCGCGGGGGCCGAATGCTGCGCGTATTGCGCTTCGAAATAGGGAACCTTGAGCCGGATTGTTCGACTACAGATTAAAAACCTCGCCGCCAGATTCATGATACCGGTCGGTGGTAACATGTCATTATTCGTCGTCGATACAAGAAGTAGAAGATCCGCTTGGGATTTGAGTCGCGGTACGACTATCGTACCGCAATGCGTGCTGTATGCATCTTGTGGGTTGAATATGGTGCGGAATTGGGAGCGTTCTTTGGGAGGTGGTAACGGGTACTGATGTGGATATGGAGCCGGGTCCAGTTCCTCTACCGTTGGGGAGAGGATGGATGGATTCTCGATTAAGGGTCGGCCTGGGTTCGGGAATAACCAGAAGGCCGGATCGAAGCCCTTTTCGGGATCCGGCACTGAGCCATCCCATGGCATGATTCTTTTGGAAAGGTCGATGGGGCGTTTGGCGCGGCGTCCACCACCCACCGCTCGCTTTTGATGCTTGCGCGGGGGCGGTAACATTGCATTCGGTATTATCGACGCCATCTTCAGTGTCGTGCAAGGTATAAAATCAGCGGAAGGGGTTTGTCAGATTGTGGTATTTTGTGCGTTGCAAATGGTGATGGGGCGGATACCAAGTTAGCGATTAAAGATCCGGGTTGAGGAGTGAATTCACAGGACTAGTGAAGTGAGGGATTGTGAAAGAAGATAGCATAGAACCGTATATTTCCCTAGATTTTTTCTCTTGCGACGGGAAAGACGCCAGGCATTTCTGTCGTAGAGCTTGGTTCATGTCTTGAAACACAAAACAACGTAGCTTTGATAATATGGGAAGTGGCACAGCAAAACTTCAACGGAGCGTCTTTGTTCTAGAAACAACCGAACACATTCCACCACGGCCAATCGATATACAAAGTACGGGGAGCTGCCCCTTTAACAGATTTCGTTATTCATATTTGGTGTTCTCGTAACAATGAAGCTCACGGCTTCGAAGTACTTCGTTCCCACCATTTGCAACACCGCGTGTTGTCGCGAGGTTCCGCATCGAGTGTAACCAGCCCAAAGCAGCCAACTTCCACATTCGTGCGCCTTCTTTCTTCGCCGCGGTTGAAACCCCACCCACCCACCAACGTCATTGGTCCACCTTTTGCGACGGCTGAATATCCGCTTATTGCCTTCAATCGGCATCAGAAAATCCAAAACCTGCTAGGCAAAGCACCATCAAACGTCAACCTCAGATATCGATTCAAGGACGAATTGATCGGAAATGGATTGATAAGCTGACATCAGACTAGGGTATTAAATGTAAATATTGTGTTACGACGGGACACAGAAAAACCTTAAACACGATGGCGCATTGCATTCCTGGCAGTATCCCGAGGCTAGCGATTTTTGCGGGGTATATATTAACGGCTCCTCCTCCTCCTGTTCTGACATAGTTCATTTAAACGAACCATAACTACCAATTGAATTGGGCGTGCTACCCTAGTAGGATCAAGAACAGAGACAAATCTACACACGATGGCGCTCGATTGGACGACATTTACAAATACTGTAAACGGCAAATCTCAAACGACATCGCAAACGCGATATTCGATCAACCCTTCTACAAAAGAAAAGAATCCTCCGGTACCGGTATCAACACGAGAGGATCTAGATGTAGCCGTTTCGTCGGCGAGAGAGGCGTTTAAGACATGGTCTGTTACACCATGGGATGAACGGAAGGATGCGTTGTTGAGATGGGGAAAGGCTGTTGTTGATAAAAAGGACGAGTTCGCGAAAATGTTGGTCCGAGAACAGGGAAAACCAGTATGCAACGACCTGCTAAACATGTGATTATTGGTTTGGAGTGGCTGATTGGAGTATTTAGCTTGTGTTCGCTATGATGGAAGTCGGATCTGTCGAAAAGACAGTCCAGGCTTTGTGTTCGTTCAAGCTCGACGATGAGGTTGTGTTGACAGAAGGTGGGAGGAAAGTTACAAGGAGATATGTGCCATTGGGCGTCGGCGGAGGAATCGTACCGTGGAATTGTAAGGAATACTAACGGCGATGTTTATTATTCGACTGGAAGCTAATTTTATCGACAGATCCGGTTGTAATTATGGTGACGAAGATCACACACGCCGTGTTAGCGGGTAATACTATCGTTTGCAAGCCTTCGTGAGTATCTCCGCTACATCTCACCCATATCTGTCTTAGGAAACATACTTATTGGTGCAATGAATATAGTCCTTTTACGCCATATACCGGCTTGAAACTCGTTGAACTCGCCCAGCGTTTCTTCCCTCCCGGTGTCATCAATTGCCTGAGTGGAGACGATAACCTAGGGCCATGGATGACGAGTCACCCAGGGATAGATAAAGTAAGAACAAGCGATAATTTTTGCAAGTAAAAACAAAAGCCTGATTTATTAAATTATAGATATCATTCACTGGTTCTTCTGCTACAGGCAGAAAGGTAATGGAAAGTTGCAGTAAAACACTCAAGAGAGTAACTCTCGAACTGTTCGTCTTTCAAGTCCCACTACAATGGCGAATATACTAACGTGAGCTTATAGAGGAGGCAAAGATCCCGCTATCGTCTTGCCGGACGTTGACATACCACTTGTCGCTTCACAGATCGCAATGTACGCATTCCTCAACTCCGGCCAAATCTGCGTCGCCACGAAACGAGTCTACGTCCACTCTTCAATCGCAGACAAATTCATCCCAGCACTCGTCGAGGCTACTAAAAGACTCAAAGTCGGCGATGGGATGGAAGAAGGCGTCTTCATGGGCCCTGTCAACAATGAAATGCAATTTGAGAAAGTTTTAAGTTTCGTGGATGATATCCGACGCGAAGGGGGACAGGTTGTTCTGTGTGGGGATGACAAAAAATTTAGATACAAAGGTGGTAGAGGGCATAATGGGTTCTTCATCGATCCGATGATCGTTGTATCGCCCGGTGATGAGAGTAGGATTATGAAAGAAGAGCCTTTCGGACCTATTTTACCTGTCGCAATTTGGAATGAAGATGAAGAGGTCGTGCGACGGGCTAATGATACGGATCTGGGACTCGGGGCTAGTGTTTGGGGGAAGGACATAGAAAAGGCGGAAAGAATTGCGAGGAGGCTGGAAGCCGGGAGTGTGTGGATTAACGAACATGTCGTTGGAAGTCCGGCGGCTCCTTTTGGGGGTTGGAAGGGTAGTGGAGTTGGAGTGGAAGGTGGAAGGGAAGGACTTGCAGGCTGGTGTAATATCCAAAGTCTGTATATTAGGAACGAGGTAAAGAGTTTACTGTAGATGCTATTTTGAGTAGTCTTGTATTAAACGCTCCGGTCACCGAAGGTGTTGCTATTTTGAGATTGAAAAAGTTGAGTTAGTAATATTATTTCTACGCACGAAGGGTATTACACTACCAGGTAGATGAAGGTTTCTGCTGAGCGCCACATTGCGTGAGAGATTTGACAGAGGGAAATTTTATATGGTATCACCGAGCTGCCATAAAATCCCACCCACCTTCCAACTCCAAACACATTTCTTCTCCCGCAATTGCTCTTAGTTCCTTCCATCATCACATTCTACAGCCCCCAAACCATTCACACTTAGCTGCAACTGAGCACTAACATCATTTGCCTGAGAGTTCTAACATCATCTGATCTCCTCGTTCCATCATCGGGCTGGACTGTTTGCTAATCGCCAAACTTCATTCGATCGAGAGCGGCGGCGTCATCCATCTACTCGACAATTGGAATTCCCTTTCACGCGTCACCAAGTCGCGCATTTTGTAACGATAGTTGCAAGAAAGCTATCTATTGACAATAAAACGCGATAACGCCTCGCGCCCTTCTCTTAATATTCGACCTTTCCAATATTCTGGCCTAAAGCTAGAACTTGGTCTAAAGACTATTTCTTGGATCCTCAAAGCTCTCGTTCTGGAAGCCAATAGAAATTTCTTCTATTGCGCAGGTATGTTTACTGGAGAAAGATGTGGGAATCAAGCTGCTCGATGATAGCTCTAACTCGTTTTCGATTAAAGTTTCCGCTGGTAGCACTTGCCTTCTAACTCAAAGCTTCGCGACTATAGGCCGAAAAGGTGGTACTTTTCAGAAGTCTTTGAAACCCTAAATTCCGCTTCATGAGTCGGAAACATGACTTCGATTCCAGAAGACATCAAAACTGCCATGGCGTTAGTATTCTTCTCGATGTGAATGCTGAATGATGAAGTAACCGTTTACTAATTTAGTTACAGACAGACACCATGCGTCATCATGGTCGCAAGGGGCTTGTGCGCATTACCAAGCTGCGGGTATAATCACGAGAGCGGGTCGGTATATTTTTGAGCTCTTCAATATGCGGGGACTCTGGCTTACCCTCCTTGTAGGCAAATACTTTGTATCGAGGAACGAGAGAATGGTATTTGTAGGGCGCGTCTTTGTGGTTTCCGCCACCAAGCCGATGCACTTGGTGAAGCTATGGCTAGGCCCCAATATGTAAATTCGGGTCTGAGACCAACGGCTGCTAGTTCAACCTTGACAAGAGATATTAATTATGGTAACTCGGATCCTTGTTATACCGATGAAACACGAGGCTAACTGGTGCCGTCTAATTGGATTTAGTGCCTCAGAGTCGAGATGATATGTCAACCGCATTCACTAGGTCCTCTCACTATACTCCATCCATCCAACAGATTCAACCAGCATCAGCTCCTTTGAGTCATCTTTCAATAGCCGACACCCCGTCGCAAGGCACAGGGTATCTACCTCCACATTCTAGAGTAGGATTGGATTCAAACTCCGTATCACAGGGACAACAGGATGCCATGAGCAAAGTTTCAGATGTTGCAGCTGGCTTGAAGAGCAGTCGTCGGGAGGATATGCCTGTGCACTTGTCCGAACAAGTTGCCAGGGCAAAGATGGAAGATCGACGAGGTTATCCAGGCAAGTATCCCATGGGTGCTACCCACATAAACGTTCTAACATTTGAGAAAGATCCACCCAGAATACAAGAGCCTCGACTATACGATAGACTGGAGAAGGAGTTCCTGATGCATTTTAAAGCACCACTTCTCCGCCCAGAGCAAAACGACCAATTCGAGAGTCGCGGCCTCCTCGATTACACTCTTAAAGCCCTGAATCATCAGAAAAAATATATTCGAGATTATGCGGTGCGGTTACTTGCGGAGGATCTCCCACTAGCTCATCTCACTGATATATCTAATGGGCTGTTCTCAAGTCGTAAGAGCGAAGACGACGGTGATGAAATCGATATTTTCACCCCGGTTTTATTCGTAACGAGATGCCTGCCATTGATGCGCATACTAATCCACCCATATTTCGATGCCAACGCCTACGCCAAAGGTGCCTTGGAGAAGATCCTGAATAATCTCTTCGAGGTCAAGGAGTCCGGAGCCATCTTTATTGTATGCAGTATTCGATCTTTTGATAAAGAGGATGGAATCGTTGGGAGTGGTAATCTTGACTGGACCGAGATTTATACTGTCATGATGCGGTGCTTTCTCCGTTTGGGTAGATTATCGGCTCGTGGCAACACTCTACGATCTGATCCTGTCGTTACATATTGGATGATCAGCTTCCTTGAACTCGCTCGTGACGATTGGTATCCTGAGGCAGTGACGAGAAACGTGATTTTGAACGACGTCGCCGAAATCGTCAATCTTTATGGTCTTCACCAATATTTTCCAGCAAGAGTTCATCCGTCTGCTGCCTACAACATGGGGACCCTCAATGATTTCCGCAGGTTGGACTGCATTACGTATGAAAAGGATGGTAAATGTGATGGATACGAAGCCGGAACTTGTTTCTTCAAACACGAAGAAATCGATGGCCTTCTGAAATACGTCAAGACAGAGGACAAGATGTTCGAATCTATGAAGCAATGGGTGCGATTTAGTTCTAAGAGCGAGGTTTTCTCGCTACCTGACTTGAAGCTGTTCTGGGACCAGGCCTTTGAGCTTTTTAATGGTGGGTGCGAGGATTTTGTTCTTGATACTGCGAGCACGCCGCAAGGTGTAATTCACATCAACCAACTTTTGAAAGCTCACGTCAACGCGGCTGCGCCGGTTAGTTGGGAGTTAGTTGGGTCGTTTATGAGGTTGTTTGGGAACAGGAAATTGCAATCCCAGAACTTCGCTTCTGCGCAAGGATCTGTCGCTACCATCGCGCAAGCTTGCGCCGAGTCCGCGAATTTCCTCTGTGATTGGAATATCCTTTTTGAACCCGGTGGGCCAAGCGCCTTTACTTCAAAGGAAAAATTGGATATTGCGACATGTTTGATCGGATTTTCCAGACTCCTTGTTTCCTTCAACCCGATGCAGCGAATTGATAGTGATGTCAGGAGTGCAATGAAAGGGTTTTGTCGCGTCATAGCTAAAGACTTTGACGAAGGAACTCCAGAGATGATTGATGCTCACGAGGTTGCCGACCGACTCAATTTCACCCTTCGAAGAAATTTGTTGAAGGGAAATGTTGAAATCATTGATCGAGATCTTCCTCCTGGAGACACTGTAGATACGTTTGATTGGCCCTTAGCTTTTGAAGATAAAGAGAAACCAGTGCTTGCAGAAGCTCTGTAAGTTGGCTTTCCCGTAAACGCTGGAGAAAGAGACTGCTAACATCACTATAGGGTGACACTGGCTAAAGCGGAAGAGCAAACGCCAGAAAAAGCTGAAGCCGTCGAATTTGGTGGACGGAAATTAACTGACGTGCTGGAGGATGCAATCGGGGGGTTAGATGTCCTTTTTGGCCGGCAAATCATTGATTTCCCAGTCGCTTTGCAACGAATGGAGGCTGAAGGGAAAATTGCGGCGTTTAAATCTTTCTTCAAGCGGACTCACGAATACAATCCAAACCCAGAAGTACAGACGGAGAATCCTTCCGTGCTTCGACACTTCGCCCAATTTTTGATGAAGATAGGCAACTGGCTCGACGCTAAAACCTTTCTAACTGATCGTCCCGCTGTTACCGCCGCCAAGATGCTTTTCAATACACTTTGGACTACAGAGGAGTACTTTGTCTTCTTACGTACTTCCATACGAAATATATATCTACTCCATCAATATCGAGCCAATCATCCAAGTAACATTCGAAGGCTATTTCGGAAGAGTGTTGAATGCATTCTCCTCATCACAGGGCTCCAATTGAGCTGGCATCTGCTCTCCAAAACCGACCGGGTACTTCACGGCCTTATGTTGCGCATTTTCCGTATCTTTACCGAAGCCGGTGATGATAAAGTTCTCCGTAACCCCGGGTCTACTGGGGAATCTAGGAGCGCGGGGTACAAATACTGGGGCATCATCCATACGCGAATCGCGAATTTAATACCAGTTTTAGGTATGGAACGCATATTCAAGGAGGCAGGGGTACCAGGGAAAGATGGTAAGAGGAGATTGTTGTTCAGCTATCCATCGACTTTCACGTGTCCCGAGCAAAAGCTATCGAAATGCGCGTTTCCGGAGTTTTGCAAATTTTTGCATTTAGAGGAGAATATTCCAACACCGGGGAGTTTGAGCGAAGTGGGATCGGAGGGTGAGGGGAGTGAGTTCTCTCGAGAGTCGGGTGTCAAGTTAGGGGATACCGTAAAGTCTTTGGAAGGGCTACAGCTCACAGGAACTGTTTCCTGTTCCGAAAGCGAAGCGTGAAGACGTATGTGGAAAAGTGATTTGAAAGGCGTTTGGTGGAAATCGAAGATGGCTGAAGCGTCCTTTTAGCGCGAGGTAGTCTTGTGGGCGCGAACTCAGCAGCTTCTCACTTTCCTTCCCCCAACCATCCTACTTTTTTATGCTTGTATTTAGGCCTAATGCTATTACCATTATTTCTGGTAAAATATTCTTGTCTAGTTGGACGTAAATTCAAGGAACACCTATCGCTCGCAGTATTGGGGATACGTCATTTGCTTTAAATTTCATTGTCGGTCTAAGGCAGGCTATTCTTGAGGGAAAATGAACATTAAGATTGGCCCTGAACTACTTCGCGATAACTGTTCATATTTTGCAAACTCACTTTGCACGTCGAAGTCGCCTACATCAGTAGATATCATACTACTAGCCTCCGGGGCGCGAGGTTTAGCCAAATTGCGGGAACAAGTAATAACACTGAGAACTCGGCGAATGATTCGCCTCACGTAGACTATGCAATTTCTGAGGCGATACTTTCGAATATAAAGCAATCAAGGCTTACCGAGCGTAGCTCGCCGGTCTATTAAGAACCGATGATATCCAGCGTATCTCGTCCTTTCGACGATTTAAAATAATACGATGGAGGATGGATATCCGTTGTTGGCCTTACTTATCAGATAAAGTTACGGTCAGATATTTTATTTTTAATTTCTTTTATAAATTATAGGTTTTAAGAATCAGGACGTGAACTACGGATTGTTTTCTAGCCTTTCTAGCCTGAATGTATCGTTTTTACTGGATGAAGCGATTACTGAGGTAATACAATGATCGTGATTTGACCGTAAACTTATGGTCGTTCTCGGTTTATTCAGAGGCTATGAGGTGATGAACAATATCGACATAGATTCTGGGACTATATCTCGTCGCCTCAAAATAATGCTCCTGAGAATATACATCGAAAATTCATCTGAACTTCTCGCCTAGGAATGATATAAATTTGGCGATCCTCGTCGATAGTCGATACCTGCCTTTCTTCCCCAACTTTCATACACCGCTAGGAAATATTATACCATCTAGTCAACTTGCAAAAGAAATCACGGGCACATTTACTCTCACTCTTTGATCTCATATATTTAAATATTTCTAAGCCCACTAAATATTTCAAAGAAACATATACCACTAAAAAATACAAAATGTGTTTCAAATCACTCATCTGGAAAGCGGTAAGAATGTTGACCTAACCCTCGATCTGTCTATTCTCATGAAAGGCACTAACCAACACCACCCGGGTATCGTAAACAGTGCGGACACAAGCAAATATGCTACAAAGCGTCCGTGCCAAAAGATATATGCGACTGCGGCACCCTCGCCGCAACATTATCGCCGCCTGGGTATTGTCTGCACTGTCATAAATATAGACTCGACGCGGCGTTCCACAGGAGAATGTGGTGCGAAGCGGTGAATGAGATGGAGGACCAGCACCACGGAATATTAGAATGGCTTCGCGAAATTTTGGAACCGGCCGTGTATTCTGCGGGTGTTGGTAACTCCAGCGATAGTGCGAAGAAGGTGAAATCCGCATTTGAAAAATAAATATTTGGGTTTAGAGGACATGCTAACAAATATAGGCGAAGTTAAATGCGCTTCATATGCCTTCGAGAAACGGTAACAGGTGGGATATGCCTTTATCGATCGCTGAGCCTCGTTTCGATGGTGTGACGATTCCGAGATTGACGAGGGAAGAACTGGACCAGCTCTATGAAAGAGAAGATGGACCCGCCTTACTATGGACCTTAAAGAATACACCTCACCGGAGAGATGTAGACTTTGTACAGTCGTTAGGAAACACGTTGAATAACAGTTTGGGTGTTGCGGGGTGAAGGTAGTCACCGTTGGATTGTGACCTTCCGAGTTCTTGAGCTCACACTTCTGTACATGTTTTGTTATATTTATTTATCAGCGAGGCTGTATATTGAGCTCTAAGACTGTATGGTTAGCAAATATCAAATATACAACGTATTTAGTCTTGAATTTTAACGCTGCTGATACATTCCAGGTGTTAATTCTATTTCTCTATATTAGATGCATCTCGTGTGTTGATACGTGTTATTTATCCTTTGCCAGGTTCTGTTTCGAAGTTCTTGAATCGTATGACAAAAAAATTCTGAAAGGTTCAAGTAGGATATATCAGCCAGTTCAGAAGTCTCGCTGGCGACTCCGTTGCTCTTCCAATTGGTGCCCGACTCCTAATGCACGAGCAGTCGTCTGATATCAATGCAGCCTGTCAGCAACCTGCACCAACACAAGGCGGATCTCTCGCTTATTACCCTCGCAGCCAAACAGATTCGTGTGTAACCATATCCCAATTAGGAGATTCAGCCCAGGGTCCAGACTGGTTCAGCCCAGCGGTGCGGTGGAGGCTCTCGAGATGCGGCTGGGAGACGGCGGCTTTCCGATTCGCCGAGTTTGCAATAGAGCACGTCAGCAATATAAGACGTTTCGAAGTTTTAAATCTTAAATTCGTAAGGTATGGGACTTCGATTGGTGATTGGATTCGCGGGGGCGACTACCGTAGGCGCTAGCCTTTTATGTGATTTGGGTTACGTTATCAAAGGCTAGTTGCAGCTTTTGAAGTAAGCGTATTAAAAATGAATCATCAGGAGAATCGCTCGTGGCTTGAAAGTCCTGAGGAAGGCCTGCATTTATTGTATCACGAGGCAGCGATACGCAGAAACTAGCAACGTGTATAAAAGAATTCTCTCTGTAGTTCTCGGTTACATGAAGGCCACGCCAAGTGCTTCCATACACTAGCTTGTAGGACCAAGCATTGATAGAACTGATATCTACCACGGCCATTCTATGGCCTGAACGTCTATTGCGGTTTGTCCGGTGAATTATATCGCTAGTCCTAGAGGTTTTGGAAATCCATAAGCCACCGGACTGACAGATGTTTGTATTTAAGCTTCAAATGGCTGACCGAAATGATAAGCTTACGAGCTACCTACCACCAAAAATATTTCTTGAGTTCGAGGTGTTATCTTCGTCTACTTGGTTCCGAAACGATTCACATCTTGGAGTGTCCGCTCGGTCGTAATGTTTATTAACTCAAGTCGCGACGGTTCAACTATCGGCAAGTAAGGTTTTGTGCCAGATGTGCTGGTCTATTCAACGATTTTTGCACGTAAGTTAAGTATCCTTCAATAAATTCTGCTCACAATAAGTCTTGGTCCCGTGAATCAGACGAAATATCACGCGGTCTGTCTCACGTATGCCTTGTGCCAACCGTGGTTAGAAAACCCAGGAAATCTATATTTTATCGTTAGCAAAGTCGCTAAAAGGGCGTCGGTGTGAAGCTAAAGATAATATACTGACATCTGAGTTGTTAATGCAGTGCAACCATTGAGATGGTGCTCTATTGCCTCCCAATATACCGTCTTTCCCTCGCTGCGAGTGCGATCTGGCTAGATAATATAGCGAACCCTATCGCTTCTGCTCAGCTTGTCTTGATCTTTCCAACGGATATATTTGTGAGGATGAACGGGACTTGATATTAATTTTGGGGGAGATTGCCCGTGATAACGTTCGTTGGTGGCATCTCCGAGAATTTGCTGTATGGATGGGTATTTTAGACCCTTGGTAAAGCATTAATAGGCAAGTGTAAAAGGATGCATGACCTTGCGTAAGACATTAGAATGTGTGATCATTGTAGCTGGGAACATAGGCCTGGTGGACGGTGAGTGAGAATGAGAGGGGTGGTGATTTAATTTCGGAAGTTATGCCGAGCTGTGAATAGTAGGGGTGTAATGGTGACTATAGGAATACATAAAGTGGTGTTTGAGGAGATATCTTCCCTCCACCGCCGCAACTTCAACCTCCGTCTCCCACATTCCAATCACCATCAGCGTCACCTTCAGTCCATCGCCATGTGCTACAAATTCGTGCTCTATGTTGGCGTACGTATCCCCCTATCACCTCTTCTAAGATGCAAAGCTAATGGAACCTCCTAGTGTGGCCACGACCGCTCTCTCCACTTTTTCCGCCCTGAATCACACACAGAAGATTGCCTTTGTCCCACTTTTTCTCGCCTCCCGTCGAAGCCCGCTCTCTGTCCTGACTGTGATCGCGAGATCAAACTCAGTCGCAACATTGAGGTCCCTCCTGATACCCTCACTCCGGTCAACCGCGCGAAGAACCGCGCGTGGAGGGAGCACGTTGACAATGAAGTCAAGAATCACGAAGCTAAGCGACTTTCCAAGGAAGGGAGAGATTTCAAATCTGAACAAGAGATAGCTCTCGCAGCCCAGGTCGCTAACACTAGCAAACCGAAGAAAAACTCCGAGACTAAAAAGCAAAGTCGCGCTAAAGCAGTCGATGGGATAGTTCCACCATACGTTGAACAACCTGGCGAGACTTTCGTTGAACATATCATCGCCGAAGTTCTCGATGAAGCCAAATCTGGCGGTGAATACTCCCGCTTGCTCAAAGCGTGGGACAATGGGGTTCAGGGATTCGGCCACATGGGACCTCATGGTGAAGAGAGTTGGTTGATCCTTTCAAAGGAGTGGATGGAGCAAAATGGAAGCACCATGAATGTTTGGACTGGAGAACCTGATCGAGGCGACCAGAATAATAGTAACGAGCTTCCATTCGTCGGACCGCCAACCATTGGAAATCCCGCAATCGGCATTCCCATGATGCCCAACCCTAAATATGTCGCCGCAATGCAGAGCCAAGGCCTCATGCATCCAGCCGGAAGATACAATACAGCCCCTGCTAAATGGACGGCATTCGACTATCCTAATAGTTACCGTCAGGCTCAGGTGGGGCAATCTATGACGAAACAATCACAATTAGCCACCACTCAGGCATCGAGGGTTCTGGAAGCGGCACCTCAGCTTCCCATTTCCAGTGGATCACGGAATGCAAAGCACACAGCTCCGCAAAGGAAGCTCATTGATGAGTTTCCTACCCTCCCCCCTCTTCCACCACTTCCAACATCTCCTTTCCTACTCCAAAAATACGACAGCGACGACGAGATGGTCCGGAAGATTATCCAATCGGTCAAGGACGACGAGGCAAACTCTTCTGTGAGGAAGGGAAAAGAAAACAATACCACTCCGGAGACGGTTGATGAGAGAGGACTCATTCGCAAGACTTCAACTCGCGCTAGTGCCTCCATTCCTAACAGCGCACCCCGTGGCCGCAAGAACACGCGTCACAGGGGTAGGAGAGCTGCCAGCGAAAGGAAAGCTTCCAGCACTTTGGTTTCAGAGACACCCAATAACTCTCAGGCTACGCTTGATACTTGATTTTTTTAGCTTTACATTTTATCCTTTATTCATAATGGATATTTCCCTAAAGCGCGCCACAGCATACGGAAAACCAATTTCCTAACTAAGAAGTCATTTTGTACATACTAAAAGAAATTGTGCTAAGACAATATCAAATTGACTACTGATTACTCCCCGGTTCATTACCGTTAGAGGGACCAAAGTCGAAAAGGCCGAATATACTGATGTCATCAAAATCTAAAGATTCAGGGTCCACATTCTCGACATTTTCTTCCGTAGCATCTATATTCTCCTCTTCCATCCCAAGTCCAATTATTTCTTCATTAGTATCTCGTTCAAATCCATTGGACATTTGTTGTATCCGGTCCGCGTTATCGGCTTGGGCGGCAGAGGGTGGCTCTTCAATAAGGCTATCAGGCCTAAAGGGTGGTCTGAAGGGCTGGCTATTGTCAAGCGACGGTCGATTATCCTGACCCTGAACAGCATTATTGGAGTTCAAGTTTGTATCAAAAAGCCCCTGTTGCACGCTTCCTCTTTGCCCACTATTATACCCATTATTCCCTCTAATACTTTGATTAGGAATATCAAATCCAGGCCGGGCTTCGTAGAGGTCGTTTTGCCGTTCAAGTTCGATGCGAAAGTCTCCTGGTCCGGGATTTTCGTTTATTATCGTCTGTGGATTGTATTGATTTCGATTGACAGTGGATTGCCGACTGTAGGGGTTTTGGTTCATCGACTGCGAGTTGTATGTACTTTGCTGTGTGTTATAAAAATTCTGATTCGTGCTCGGTTTCCGCTCGTACGGATTCTGAATTATTGAAGACGGTCGCCGACAGGGATCCTGAATAGTAAAGAATCGCGGATCGCAGTTGCCACAAACGCAGATTGGCCGTTGGTTACTCCTTTGCTGGTTGACCATGTTGTTATTTCGAGGAATGCTTTGCTGGTATGATGGGTTACTCATTTGGAGTAATGGAAAGCCCATGTTTTGCGAATTCGATAGAGGGTTTGAGGACTGATAAAGAGAGCTCATGCCGTTGTTTCCTTGACCATATTGTGGCATTGGTAAGTTCGGGCGCCATTGGACTTCGACGTTGGAGGGTCTAGACTGTAGGTTCGGGCCAGGTTGTTGTAGATTAATATTGTTACCGCCAGCCTGCCGAGCCTGCACATTCGATTGTCCTACATTTTGAAGTCTACTCTGAAGATTGAGCATGCCTTCGTTACGAAGGTTCTGTCCCTGAGATCCTGGCTGTGCTATAGATGATGTTAGAGCTCGCGCCTTCTGCTTTTGCTGCGATTTTATGGTTTCCTGCAGGTATTTATAACGTTTCCCTCGCTCTTCCGGGGGGAGATGGAACCAATCTTTGGTCCCTATTATCATATCCCAAATAAAGTCGCTAGCTTCGGCCTTTTGAGGATCAAGTAGTCTTCCGCGGTTGGGCATTGCATCCAAATCCTGAATATACTTCAACATAGGCTGGAACTTCAAGAAAGCTCTCTTTCTATCATCTGGTCCTAGATTATCCCATTCAGGATATGTTTCTACAAAGTTTCTTAGTATCTGGTTCGCCCGGTTGGGTGTTCTTGAATACAAGCCCGGAAATAAAACTTGGGGCTTCGGTCGTCGAGCTTCTTCTTGCGCGGCACGATAAGCCTCCTGTTGGTCTCTCAATCTCATTTGCGCCTGGAAATATTCTGCATCTTGAGGTGAGACAGGGCCTTCCTGAGATACAAGGTTGTAGTATTCCGGACCCAGCAGCTCGGCTACGTTGGTTTCTGGGCCGATTTCTGGGGCCATTGTGCCATCATCACCGGGTATAACACCCAGCAAAATCTCTTTCTCACGATCGCCCTGCTGCGCCCCAAGATTATCGAATTGTCCTCCTTGCATCTTTATCATCAGTGGTGGTCCTTCGACTCTTCCACTGCCGGGCCAGTCTGCTTGGGCTTCAGGTGACTCAATCGCCTTATGGTCGCGCGGGTTGACCTTGACCACTTGGATCGCATCGTCGATGACATAATACTCCCCCTCAAGAACCCTTCTGCCCCCCTTCCTCTGCTCATCTTTCCGAATGGCTATACTCCCTTCCGGGATGAAATTTTCGCCGAACCAAACATCACCTAACGGAATCTCAGCATGAGCTTTGAAGGTCAAGTCAAAGTCAGTTAGCCCTCTAATCCATTGTTTCAACTTCGGGAAGTAAATGGTTTGCGTGGTATATTGTTCGGGGTAAAAATGCAGAATCAAATTCGGCAAGCCCGAGCAAGCTCCGTCCTTCCAAAATCCAATCCAGCGGACCGGGTCCTTCCAGCGACCCGAGGCTTCTGATTTGGCTAAATTTACGCCTTTGCCTCGTGACAATGGACCGTACTGAGAGACGCGCAGGCCGTCTACACTTCCTTGGTAAAATCCACCGCATTTCTTTTGGCCATCGTAGACTTTGGTGCCTCCAGGAGGTGGATTAGGGGATTCGATTACCCGGCCACCCATTCCTAAAGTGAACGACCAGGGAGCGCCACCAGGGACGTAAAGAAGCAGCGGAATTAGCGCAATCAGTAAATGAACCATTTTGGTGTTCGTCCACAGATCAGACAGTGGGTATGTTCTTGAGGTTTCGAGTTTCACCCAGGATACGGGATCTCTAGACGTTATGGATAGTTAGAATTCGTATATTCTCCAGTTCTTCGCTTTTAATAATTGAATACGATCATTGTCATTGTACGGGTAGTTTTACTCGCTCACCGTGTCCACGCGAGCTTTGGATGTATAAATCATGGTGTACGTTCATTTGCGGGGGTTGATGCCTAGCTCCACATGCACACGAGCATGTTTTAAATACATCACCTCTCCACCCAGTCTCGGTAGCTTTGAACCTTTGAACCTTATTTCTCGATCTAGTGAACTTTATATTGCATTCGAGATATCTTCAATCTTATACAATAATGTCTTGATCATTCCGCTTATTTCGACCTCTGAGAGGAGTCATAGCATGCTTGGATGACGGGTTAGTTCGTTTTTTAATCCTCATCATACTATCAACATAGGTTTCATCTTCGAAGTCCGGTGTAAAGTTTCTCGAACTTCTTTCAGCGGCATCATGTTTACGGATTTATTTAGGTGAAATCGTGCTAGAAAAAACCTATGAATAAGTCTATACCAATGCAAAAAGCGGATTGTAGTCTGGGTAGGGTAGCGATTACGATAGTCCGGACCACCACGACGGACTATAGACCCAAGCCGCCTCAGCGTTAGCCCCACGGCCTCATATCCGAACCAATAGTACATATAAATCGGGGAAACTGACTGACCATGTTGAGGATGCATCGTTGCACAAGTCCTGACGGTGTGTTATAGCCTCCGAGAATGTTTGAACTTCGAAATTGTCACACGAAAAACATCAGTTGGTACAAATGTGTTGTTTGGACAAACGTATCAAAATAACACAACAACAATATTCGCGTCACCAACCTGAGGTTTTAGGGGGGTTCAAAGTCATATCACTAGTTGAGTCCAGCACTGCTTCAGAACATTCCAGTTCGCGAGGCAACTTTGATGATGGGCTTCGATATTTAAGCAAAAGCCGAACGAGTTGAAATCAGTGGAAGAGATTGCTGGTGTATGTAAAGAAGTCGATGTTACAGTCCCTAACCTTGGCAGGAAACAACTTGAAGAGGGCCCTGAAGTCCAGAGAAATGTGCCCCTATCAGGCGACGTCTAGTTACCTAGGTACCTAGAGGCTAGATAGTCATACTACCTAATAAGTGGTTCTTATTTGACTCATGTCGTTGAGTTTTACTTAATAAGAGCAACTAGTAGCTATTATGTGATGCAACTCGTGTCACTATGAAGAATGAGCAGCGAAGAGTCTATGCTTGAGAGTGATAGCCTCTACTTCGTGTTTAGCGCCTATCTAAGCAATGCAATGTTGTTTATAGTAAACAAGAGTTGATTAACATTGTTACGACTAGTCCACGCGAAAGAGTGCAAAAATCATAGCAAATCCAACGATAAAAGAGTGTAAATATTTAAGATAACAGAAACAAGGGTGGGAACGGTTTACGCTGGTACCCAAAGTTTTGTACCTTGAGAGCACGTCGCAAAACGCCACGGTACTTTATACCACGCCCCTCACTCGCGTGCTGTCCAGCGCTGTCACGCGCCAATAAATATAGGCATGATGCCAATTATTGAACGGTCCCATCATATCCTTTATTCAAAAGTAACACCCAACTTTACCAACTTTCGCTTCTCTGAATCGGTCAACACGACATCGCCCTCGGATAATAGCGCACTTGCTGCCTCGAAGTCGAGAGCTTTGTCAAAACATTTCTTCGTAAGTCTCTTCGCCTCGGTACAAACGTAATGTGGACGCAAAGTCTTATCCTTCAAAGCTTGTTTGATAGCATTAACCCCATCTTCCAGGTAGTCACCTCCAAGGATAAGAACCAGGTGAACGTCCGGAGTCACGAGCAGTTTATGTGCAGCAGCTGCATGGGACTTGTCAAGTGGCGGAGTGACCATGACAGTCGCACTCCCAATCACAATTGAAACTGGAAGTCCGTCGTCAACGCACCAGCTCAGCTTGACGGCGATTTTGTGAACACCACTGATAGGGAACAGTGCGCCTTGTCCACCACGGAGAAGGGTCAAAGATTCTGTGACGCTTTGGCCAGGCTCCAAAGATTTTGTACCTTCTGCGCGGTCGAAGTAGAATAGAGATTGGAATCCACGCGTGGTCCCGGTAGGATCAGTTACCGTACCGCTGATATGATCTGATTTGAGACTGATGTCCTCTGGAATAGTCACGGACTCTTTCCCGTTGTTCGTCAACTTGATATTTACCCTCACAGGAGCCCCCAAAGGAATTTCGGCATAACCCTTAATAGGTTCAACTGTCAGCACCAAATCTGGAGATTCGAATTCTTTGTCTGAGTCTGGTGGTGTGATAGGTGGTGCGCCATTAGACGCGAGACCAAACTCCACGCCCCCAGGTCTAACAAAAACATCAGGCCAATGACGTAGTTGATAAAGATTTCTGTCTGCGTGGTTGTATTTTATATTATTCGCGAGTGGACTGGCTGCAGAACATCTGGAAACAGCGTTTCCGGTCTGATTCATAAAAGAAAAGTCTAGAACGGGCAGTTCTCCATCTCCTCCGTCGTCGTTATGAAGCAGACCGAAAGCATGGCCCAACTCATGGAGCGCTGTGCGGAAATAAGCCGGCTTAGCGGTACCATAACGCATATTTTGCAATGTACCCCAGCCTGGATTTGAGCCTGTCATTATATGAGAGCTGACTTGAAGGCCCTCACGAGGAATGTTGTTTGAGTCTGTGGAGCTGTTGTCAAACATAATACCATAGGCACCTTCGTCGTTGAACTTGGTGGCAAGCAGGTAGTAACGCCACTCCCTATCCAAGTTTGTCGCCTCTCTTTTCTGCAACATCGTTTGGTGAGATTCGGTAGTCGACCAGCTTGGTCCGCTGGGTTCCTCGATATTGGTATCGCTGGTTACCAAGTTGACTTCAAAACCAACCCGGCCAAATACCGTACTCCAGTCCTCGTGACCGATTCCGTCGACACCGTTATCCAATGGTCTCTCGGAGCCGCTCACAGTGTCGATCTCCACAGTAAATTTACGGTAGAAAGAAGATACGCGACCCATTTTAAGCCTGCCGATGACTTGATTCGTTTTGTCTAACACGACATCACCCTCTGCGTACTCTCCAGGGTTTGGGTAGCCAGTTGGTGCCGTTCTCCAAAACATTGTCGCAATATAGCCGCTATCAAGAGGCTCTTTGGTGAAAGTAAAGTTATTCTTATCGGTGCCCTTGAACTTGTACATCTCAAGTCCGAGTTTAAAGCTATTGCCGAATGAAAAGAACTCGTCGATTTTGGTGACCCGGAGATAGTATTGATAGCTCGCTCTTGGTTGAATAGGAATGCCATTCTTTGGGTCTGGAGGCGGTAAGGAGACCCAAAAGGGTGGCTGTGATGGCCGAGGGATCCATAATCCCGGTCTTCGGTAAAGATCTCCACTGGCAGTTCGTCCAGCGGTATTATTCTCGATACGTATAGTTCCATCATATCTATCCCTCCCCGTGACAGGCTCAAAGTTGGTCAACCAGGCTCCAGTTCCCAAGAATCTTAATCTCGGAATGATGAGCCCGGGGCCTCTGATGATCTCTGGGGGGAAGTTTAGTACTGGTGGGCTCAGCACCGGTGGAACGATAGGTTCAGGTTCACCCTCATCATGACGGGCGTCACCAGATGGAAGCCATCCTGGTGCAACGGGGGTTAAAACATCTGGAAGCGGTGGGGCGCTCATTGTAGTAAGTTATCAAAATTTTGTAAAAGTTATTTGCGGTTAAGAAGTCCTGGATATTGATGTATAAGGCAAATGACTATGAATGAGATAAAGCTCGTTCGTTATTTTTACCCACCGTCAGGACCGTTTTATAGATAACGTTTTAGAATATACTCTCCATTTCTCGAGACGACAAAATAGCACGCCTCCGTAGAAGCTGCCGCACCATCTGGTCTCGACTACTGGATCCTTGCTTGAACATATTCCTGTAGGAGGTCGTTTTCCTTCCGAAAGGTTGTTATGTGCTCGATTCTTGAGAAGCCGCGACAACCCGAGAAGCGACTTCCCACTCGACCTATTTCGCAAGAGCTCCGGAGCGTACGTGCGCGAGGGAATCCTTCTGCCCACCAAGCTAGTCCGAGACGCAATACATTGATGTACTTTGAATCCATTGCGGTGGGCTGTAGTACCTACTCATCCCTTAGAGGCTAGGAATGTACTAAATTTCGAACTCGTGCCTCGTGGTGCTCGCTGATGCGATCTATTCTAGCTAGAATCTCGTGAATTAGTCATCGGACGGTAAACCGAAAGGGGCTGCTTGTCGCTTCTTGGCGATAGTAGAGCTGAACAAGGCGCCTACTTTCGATCTTTTGACGTATCCAGTGGACACCCGGCCGTGTAGACTATTGTTTCGTTACCTACTAGATCCCCAATCGTGATTGCGGTCACATGGGCTGATAGGGTGTGATTGAAGTAGTCCGGAATTTCATAGCAGCTAATAGGCATCCGGATCCTTCGCTTTAGCTCTTGTTACAGTGTTATTGAGATCCAAGCGCACGGAATTCTATACCAGCAAAATTTACCAAGTCGTGGAGGTGGGAGACTCGAGGGCTGAAAGCAAGCTGAAGCGTGTTAACTTTTTTTGTTGTGGTTGCACAAAAAACCAACCGAAAGAACCAATCAGATAACCGCCCTGCGACAAGTCGACTTACCAAGTACTTGGTAGCCGCCACATTGACCAATATGGCAAAAGATATGCAGCTTTTAGAACAAGGCCTGCCGTAAATATGCAATGCAAGAAGCCGTCTACTCTAGTTACCTTACGGGGCGCTGAAATTTGGGGTCATTGCTTCGCGGTTAGTAGAGCTACAGCTGTACCCAGCTCTATCGGATTTCTAAGAGGAGGCACCTCGCCAAACCAAGCAAAGTAGGTGGAAAGACAAAGAATTTGGTAAGATATACACGTGCTTACTCCTTTCGTCCCGTCTCGTCGAATAAAACACCGCAATTTTAGCTTCTGGAGGATGCATGCGCGCAGCTGCGCATCTAGATGCAGCTCGTCCTTCTCAAAGTCACTGCGACGAACATCCTTTTATTCTGTCGCAGTGCTAGTGCGTACCCCAAGTTTGGCAAACGTATGAGAAAATATCATTGGCCAGACGCTCGATGGCATTCTTCTTTCAGAGGATTGTATGGCCCAAGATTTAATCGCGCATTATTTTACGTCCGCAAAACGTTTTTATGTGAATCTCACGCCCAATCTACCTCATACGAGGCTTAAAAGAGGCCGCAGCAAAATTCTTGGTGGACTTCAATTCTACAGCATCTGCTTTTAGTGTGACCCTTGGGAAACTCCTCGAGAACGTCCCCCCTCAATATTTGAGAGGAAGCTATAGAAAGGCGGTTGAAGCTGTAGTTTCCCGCCCATCACAATCGCATAATATATCATCGAAACAACTTTGCACGGAAATTAAAAGTGATATTGCTAATATATGCAGAAAATGTCTGAGAGGCAAAAAAATATGTACAGGAATATGCCGCTCTGACAGAATGAATTCAAGACCCAAACTCCAATTCCATATTACCACATTAGATGACATCCGGTCGTGTACTCCTATTAGCCAACAGTAAAATCAATTTATTCTCTGAAAATACGTTACTAGAATTTAAATTCTTAAGTCTAAGTAACGAAGTCTTGTCGTTTACAAGATCATGACCACAACTCCAAAGAGACCAAGGAAGACAGAACCGAGAGTCAAGTGTAAAGAGCTGGCAGCGCTTCTCGGAACACCAGTCTGGAAGGGGTTATTGTTGTTGTTATTGTTGTTGAAGTTCTGAGTAGGGTTGGCGAAAAGCCCAGTGTGCTGACCATTCTGCACTCCGGGCGTGCCGTACACATTGCAGTAGTTGTTGGTGAAGAATGCAAGGCTAGCAGATTGAGCCGGGTTCGCAGTTTGCAAGTAGCTGAGGCAGGAGGAAGCCATATTCGCAAGATTGAGGGTGGGGCGGCAAAGGCAGCCTGCCACGTTGATAGATGTGACGGCTGGGATGTCTCGAGCGCCGCAAGAGCTGATAGAGTTAGCGAGCGAGACGCATTGCTGCCCGTTAGCTCCGCCGTTATTGTTATTGACGTTATTCGTTGGATACGGTTGAGTTGGAGCAAATGTGATAGTATTCGAGCCTCCTCGGTTTGGGTTCGAGATGGCAATCTCCTTGCAAAGAGTATCCAGGGTTTGCAATGTTTGAACAGTGCTTTGGCCGATCATCTGGTTTTGGTCGACACCAGAGAGACATTGTTGAGCGGCAGAAGGGAGGTTAGAATTCTGGCAGAAGCATGAGTAAAAGCGAGTGTAGGCGTTTTGGTCGTTTAAATTCAACGTAGAAGCGCCGCACGACTCCGCGGCAGCGACAACGGAGTTACAATTAGCTGGCAGGCTGTACAGATTCTCTGTTGTAAGAGGAACATCGACAGCTACAGCTCCGGTGGCAAACAGAATTGCAGCAGTGACGAAGATTAATCGAGGAGACATGTTTGAATCGGTACTTAGGACTCTGTCGAGTGTTAGAGACAATGTAGTACGCTGATGAAAGTTTGACTGAGGGGTAAGTTGAGTAAACGGACGTTCTACGCCGTTTTTCTTATATAGATACTGACTGCCATCCAGAGCTCGACTTGCTTCAAGCTTGATGTCTCAACGATGCAGCATGTTGTTGACAACAGCGGGAAACTCGACCATACCCGGTAAATGTGTTGTGTGGTCGCCAATACTCGACGACCCCTGACCACATACCAGATATGGCTAGCGCGGTCTAACAGGGTTGGTTCAGGATGAAAGCGTTAAAGACATGGTTCATGGATGCGGTTCTTCTCCTGCCACATCGAAGAAATCTTTTCCATTTCAAAAGCCGAAAAGTTCACCTTCGGAATCTCGAATACGTCCATGGAAAGACATCTACGGTTTTGGTAGATGGCGGTCTCGATGGATGGATGCAAAATTTCCGATTTGTCTCAACCACAAATGAGCTGTTCATTAAGTTGAATAGCGCTGCTTCGCACGGAATTGGTAGCTTCCGTTTACACATACAACCAGCCTCGCTTGGCTGGGCTCTTCAAGCTTAAGCACATTTAACCCCTGGAAAAGATTTACGCTTCTCGATAGAAAGTACCTACATATTTGTGCGGCGACTGTGTATAGAGAATTCGCGGGCTGAATACTACCTCAGCGCTAGCGAAATACCTGCCACAAAAGAGACCGCGGAATGGTTACTGACTCCGGCTTGCCAAGCTTATAGGAACCACGAACAAGTAAGGGGGCTGTGCAAAGTTGGGCGTCCATCAACCGGTGCTAAAATTTAGCGGCGAACTTTGAAGGTTTTCTGGTCAGTTTTACTCTGGCGCAGCCTAAGGCCGTCTAGTGAGTATTGTGTGAGAAGCAGCTGTAGCTATATGAAGTAGTCAAACTACTAACCTCGTTCCAATGCTTTGCATTTTAAGCACTGGAACCGATTTCCTGTGGGAATGCTCTATTAGTTGTTTCCGAGAATAAGGGTGCTATCTTAAGGTTATTTTCATTGTTTATATTCGGTTTAGGTTTTATAAATATCAACACGAACTCGCAACTCTGGCGTATTCTTGCATGTTGCGGAAATTAAACGTAGCTAGCTACACTCATGTCAAAGAAAAATATCTCTAATCAACAAGGGTGGGTACCACAAGATCGAGACAAGTGATAAGATAAACCTAGAATAGTCACGGTGCGATCTTTGGTGGCCTGATTGTTTAGCGCCTAGCCACTTAACTCTCCGCTAAGTGGAATGTTTGAGTACTGTATCACGTAGCCTTTTTGGTTTTGGCGCCGGTAATTCTAGAAGAGAAAGGGCTTTGTCTTGTCAAACCCCTAGAAAACAATAGTATTGTATTACTTCGATGAACATGGTTATATCTCTTTGAACGCTCATCGATGTGTCGATTGCCATCTAGTTAGATGCTATTCCTAAATGGTAAAGTTTGCGTGCTTCAGGGGATTGTAAAGATGACTAGTGCAACCCGAAGTGAGACCAGTAAAAGTCCCAAGGCTTCCAGAGCTTTCTCCTCGTACTATTATTTTGTCCCAACGTCTTAAGACGGACGTTGGGACGAACTACGAGGAGACGCCTTGGTAGGTCTAGTTCGCCGCTTGTACGTGCTATTTCTGGAATAGGTCGCAATTCGATCAAAGATCGGTAGATATAAAAATCTTGGCGGTGTAACGGTATGAGGAACATCCTAGATCTTGTAAACGACCTATAAAAGAATATACATTATACAATAGATAGCCTGAAACCATCGCCGGTTTCGGTGAAATTTTATATCAGAAAAAGGAAATCCCATCTGCTCCATGACTCGAATCATCGTACGGTGTACGGTATACGAGCCGACTATACGGCGTGAATGGCGACGGGAACGCTCACATTTTACAAATTTAAACTGTCAAATGCATTCTTCGTTCGTACGAAATTCCGTATATAAGGCCCGATGGAAATCCATCCGGGCTGTGCCTAATTTACTAACACGCCACAATAAATTTGCGCTGAACAATAGGACCAGCCTCGAGTCTGTCGTAGGCATACCAATTGAAGATTGAGTGTGTCCGACATAGTAAAATACTTATCACCATCATTCTACTCTCTAAATCTCCTTTTTTACCCTATCCGGTTATACTTTTGTACCGACTTCGCCATGAAATCATTACTAATATCAGCGTCCCTCCTTCTCAGCCTCTCCCAGGTAGCATATGCCGCACCAGCTAATGCCCCGGCGACAGAACCCGAGGTTGCTAACAAGAGAACCTCATGGCTCGTGTTATTGAAAGCAACCGAAAACCGAGACTGGGAAAGCATTCTACCAGACCTAGGCTATAACACTACCAGCAAAACCGAATACGTCCACGCTCTGAAAGCCGAAGCAGGTATCGATTACAAGTCGTACAAATACGCAGTCAGCGATGGAACCGCAATCATCGCTTATGGGGTAAACATTCGCGCATTTTTGAAAGATATGACACCTGCCGAAAAGGAGAAGATCTCGAAGTCTAGGCTGGTAGATATCATGGAGATGGACGGTATTGAAGGCGCTAAAGTAGCAACTGCAAAAAAGAAAGCATTGAAAGCTGAAAAGGAAAAGGGGAAGGGGAAGGGTAAACGAGATTCAATGAGACTGCAACGTTCTCCCGCGGCTCCAGCGAAGCAAAAGAATGCCCTTTGGAACCTGGCCCGTATTTCCCGGAAGACCACCATCAAGAAGGAGGGAAAAAACCCTCTACTCCCACAACCAGCTTATACCTACTTGTATGATGCCGTTGCTGGTGAAGGTGTCGACGTTTACGTTACAGACTCAGGTGTGCATCTTGTTCCTAATCCATTGATTAAGCATAAATATATTTATTTAAATAATCTGACATACGGCGATTTGGATAGGTGTCGACACAACCAACACGAGACTGGTAGCGAAAGTCAACTCGGCATTCACGGCTTACGAAGGGAACCACAAAGACCCTGTTGGTCATGGGTAAGTTTTATTTTAGCTCTCGGTTTACCCAGCGATTGTCGGCCACGCGCATGGCTAACGTTGACGGACATAATAGAACTCTTGTTTCTGGAATTATTGGTGGTCAAGAATTCGGTGTTGCTAAAAAGGCAAATATCATCTCCGTGAAGATATTGGATGCAGCTCTCTCTCCTATATCTGTGGGACTCATGGGATACGATTTTGTATACGCACGTCACCTGGTACGCAAGGGTCAGCCCGGGTTCAAAGGTAGATCTCTTAGACCCTTATATGACTACATTATTCCCTATGTTTATAGCTAAAATTATTGATGTTCATGATAGGATCTGTCATAAACTCTTCCCTCGGGGGTGACGCCTTTGGCCCCTCACTTATCTTCAGAAAAGTATGGGCGGCAGCTTTCAGAGACGGAATGCATATGGTTCTGGCGGCCGGAAATGGTGCAGAGGACGCTTGCTACACTATCCCCGAGGCAGTTTCCAGGGATCTTCCCATGATCACAGTCGGTGCTTCCGATATCGATGATAATGCCTTCAAGAACTCAAACTTCGGCCCTTGCGTGTCGATTTATGCTCCAGGTGTCAGTATCATGAGTGCTTATAAAAACGGAAAGTAAGTAACTACTTCATTTAAAGCTCCCGACAATAAGCCTTTGTTCTAACTTTGCTCGATGTAGGGTCATATCCGCTAACGGTACATCACTGGCAACACCACACGTCGCTGGCTCGATTGCAATTGAGCTTCTCCGCAACCCGAGGCTCAAGCTTGATCCTGCTGGTATGAAGAATCTGATTCTATCCAAGGCTTTGAAGAACGTTGTCAAGGAGACGCGATCCGATGTATCGCCTGTACTACTGTACAATGGCATGGATGACTAGACGTAGCGTCGATTCCTTCCCTTGTAGTGTTATACGCTCAGCGTTTACCAATCTAACATGGTCGCGGGTTCGAACTCATGCTGTATATATACATGTATTTTACTAGATTAGAGGATAGATTAAACTTCAAGTTCTTTACAATTTTAAGATATGGTGCTAGCTCTTTATCGCCCCAGGCAGTGTGTTCAAGCCCCAGTTAAATAGCGGCGGTGGTACAAAGAACTTATCCTCGTATTAAGACGCTTCAGCGAAAGGGCAGACCAAGAAATTTTGGACCCTTAGCCATTCTGGAATAACTAAGGGTCCAAAAGTCCTTGGTCTGCCCTTTTCCACGTAGCTACGCATTGGAAGTGTGTCGAGTTGGCGATTATGCGACGCTGTATTCTGTGGCACACATACGACGGAGACGGCTAGCCCCATAATCTAGTACCTCCGCACAGGCTGAATATAAGTTCCTGACTCTAGAGTACTCTGAAAGTGAAGATTCTTATAGTACGGATAGCTTAATATTGATATTATTCTCAACAAAGGCGCCTAAAAGTACTTGCAGGTGAAGCCGCATTATATCAGTCTAAAGCGGGATCTCGTAAACCAGACACGGCACCAATCTTTCAATGATTGGGGAGGTCTTTTTCGCGTCGCGAGACTAATCAAGGCTGACAGCTATCTTCTAGAAATCCGGGCATGTAACCAACGTTGGTTCGCTTTCCAACAACAAACAACGGCCTGATGCGGCTGCTTGCAGATGAAAAACCAAAGATTGCCTGAAATTCCGAAGGAGTCAAAACCTGACTGATCTCAGGTTTGCGTTCGCGTTTTAAGATAAGGATCCAAAGAGGAGCTGTTTGGTATGCAAGAGCTATATTCTAAAAGATCTTTCTATATATAAGAGATGTTGATATCAGTCCTTCGATTTCTGTTAGAAATTTCTAGCATGATATCTAGCAGCAAGTACTTCCTTCCATACCTATATGTATGAGCTAAGAGCTATAATCTAAACTTTACGGCTAACACTTTATCGTAGCCACTTTACCACCAGCGTCGTATCAGAATAATCCCCCAATAATAGCAAAGTATGTCGAGCGTAGTTAGGAGCCTGTTTGCGGACTTGATAGGCCAGGCATCCAAAGTGAAACTCAGCAACCCTAGTGCGCAGGACCCAGAGCTCGAGCAGGACGAACCGATTATCCAAGATGTCAGGGGCGTCGCGTCCTATAATTGGATCGCGGAAGAAGAAGATGGCAACACCGACACTCCAACCATACAAGTTCCAGGTAAGATACTAACCTTCGCACAAACATGCATCCGTATCTATACATTGTAGGCCCTAAGGAGTCCTAACAACTTCCGATATCTAAAGGCTTGCCTCCACTTGTTGAATTCCCCAAAAATACCGAAACTCTGGCAGTCGAGGCAGACTCCGGACGGCACTATATCGATCAAAATGCGGCACGGATGAAGGGCCAATCGGGCATGATTCCAGGTCTGACCGCCTGCTATACGTACGACCATAAGTTCAAAGTGGAAGATTACGACGTCATCACCGATCGAAATAATCTCATCAAGCTATTCAAGCTCCAGAAGCCAGAGGGCGACTCAGAGGGAAAAGTGAATCGAACTTTCAGCCCTTGGAGGCGACAGGTTTATAGCAATGAATCGGAATTCGGAAGACCCTCCCGCGGCAGAGGTGGCTTTTACCGCTCTAGGGGTGCTCATTCCCAACCCAAGGGCCACTTGAATATGGTCAATATGGCCAAGATGGGGCGCCAGCCCGGAACGGGTCGTATCGACATCGACGTAGTCTCCGGCTACGATTACAAAACCGCGAAGTATATATATGACGCCGCAGCACCAAATCAGACCCTCATATTGACGCGATGGGAACCTCGGAGTGAAGAAATAATCTTTCCCGAAGTTGACTTTCGAGGGTTCGGATTTTCCTTCCTCCAGAAAACACGCAAATTTCTATCTTTGGACGAAGGTAGAATTGAGGAGAAAGGACCAAGCGAGTTGACAGGATTTCATTGTCTCGTCGAATACAAGCTCTACGGTTTGAGGGTCTTGGTGAGGTATCATGCTGACGGCTGCGATATGACGAGACAAGAATTCGTGGACTGGATCGTGCAGGATGGCGCCAGGATTGTTTCGGATTCCTCGAGTGATAGCGATGCGGGATCAGAGAGCAGCGAGGACCTCCAGGAAGAAGAGGTTGATGAATCTGACACTTTCGAACTGCTGGATTCGTTCAAAACATTATACATTACGCCAAAGGACCCAGTCGAAACGAAGCAAGATGCAGGTGAGTATTTGCGTCTTTAGGCTTCACAATATGGAAGAATATTAAATAAATCTATAAACTAACTGATATTAAACATCAACTTAGTTCAATTGCCACATTTAACTTCCACAACGTCAAGCCTTCCCGGGATACCTCTCAATCTAATTCATACACCGAATGTTATATTCCCGATCAAAAGAGTGCTACAAGTCAAAACTAGAAGCAAATTTAGCGGGCTAGGACGTGAGAGGCTCTGCACCCAGCTCTTCTTTAGTCAAACCACACAAGTTCTCGTCGCATATCACAGAAAAGGAGTCTTTCCCAAAGAGGATATGGGTACTGAAAATATTGCGGCGGAGCTTGCGCGATGGAAGGATAATAACGCAGCGGAATTGAATAGCTTGGTGGAACTACTAAAGGAAATCAAGACAAGATCTCTGAGTCTTGGTGGGAAAGCTGCTGTGGTGTTTCGTCGGAGTCAAGAAGGGGTGCCGGAAACATCTGAGATACATCTTTATAAGCGTGGTGGATAGTATTACTAGTAGCATAGTCGCACACATTCTATTATTTTTTATTTTTATTTTTCTTATTGCAAAAATACAACTCCATATTATTTCACGATATAAAACATGCGGAGGGTCAGAGGGAGAAGCTCCTAAACGGCGTGCTCAGCTGCATCCCTACTCTTCAGATGCACTTCCAACCCCGTCTGCCCAACAAACCACGAGTTCCTGATATTCAATTCTCGATCCGGATGCAAAAGCTCAAACTGTGCGCGATGAACAACGTTAAATCTATGTTCTCAAAAATTCATGGTGGATCTAGAGTAAAATCTTACCTCGTAACGCACAACCAACATTGGAATGATCTTGTAAATCTCCAACAGGCTGATATTTTTACCGATGCAAGTTCGCTTACCGCTCCCAAACACCAAATAAGACCTTTCCATATCCGCTTTTTGCTCTTCAGTAGCATTGATCCATCTTTCCGGTCTGAAAAAGTCGGCATCCTCGCCGTAGACTCGTTTATCCCGATGAATGACCCAAGGGTTGCACCCGACGATTGTGCCTTCGGGTATGAATTGGTTGCAGAGGGTAACACCACCCTGGGGTACGATGCGCTCGAGTAGGATTCCGACCGCCGGGTGCAGACGTAGTGATTCTTTGACCACTGCGCTTAGATATGGCAAAGGGTTCGTTTGAGAGTACTTTGGGATCGTAGACGGGGTGATATTTGCGGCGGCGAGTTCGTTTCGTAAGGTATGGAGTACCGCCGGGAATTTCATCAGATTAACTGCCCAACCTCTTTGTTAGGTATTTTCAATGAAAGAATCTTCATCCAGCGTCTTACACATAATAGCTCGGAGAGAAATGGCCTATTTCTAGAGGTTAGCTCTTCGGTTCGAAGGAAGATGTGAAATTGATCTAAAACTTACTGTAGTGTCGCTTCCAGCAAATACATTTGCGGCCGCCCAGCCGATGACCTGCGAACGGGGTATCTTTCCTTCGTATTTATCCGCCGCATCGAGAAATTTAGACAAGAAGTCCTGTCGCTTCGTGTTGTCGCCTTTCTCTTTCTCTTGGAGTCTTTGTTGCATGCAATTCAAAGCGAATGTCGCTACGGGAGACGATGGATTTCCCTTCCACCAAAGCCGCACCGGGTTTTTCATCAAGAAGTTATCTGAAGGTAGATATGCTGATTAGAAAGTTCAAAAAACAAGTAGCTCGTGGAAATAAGCTACCGTACCCAGAAATGGCATTTGCCCAATAACAGCGAGGTAATCTAGCCAAAGTTGCGTTTCCGATATAACATTATCGACATCTTTCCCTTGCTCGAGAAACCCGAGTCTTCGGCTAAACGTCATTTCACCAACCACATCGAAGGCTGTCCAATGTAGCCATTCGCCCAGATCGCAAACCTTATCTTTATCAACGTAGAGTTCTTCAAGTCTGCGTTGTAAAACTTGGATCGTGCTATCCACGTATGGCTCGTAATCCAGCAGCGTGCTCATCGCGTACGCGTGTCCGATCGGTCTCTTCAGGTTCTTGTGAAGTTCTTCCGAAGTCACATCGAATACCCCCAGAACCTCTTTTCCAGCGGCTATCGGACGAGTCACGGGATAGAATTTAGACTGCAAATTATTATACTATCAGCCCGGTGGCTCAATAGCAGTATAGATATCCTGCTACATACCTTTTGGAACAATCTCGTGATGCCATAAATCGTCTTTACTTCGTTGGCTGAACCAACGGAGATGCAATTCGGCCCGATTCTCACCAGATCACCGTACCTATCATGCATATTCTGATGAACGACTTCCGGTCGCCGCCCAAGATTCTGTTTCAACCTCCATGCGTTCGTAAACGAGGCGATAAACGGCCCAGGTATCCGACGAAGGTGTGCCTTATACCTCGTGTACAGAAGCTGTAGAATCGCCAGAACCGGCGCCAACACAAGAAGTATTACGATTGCCGCCATTCCGGTTGGTTGTTCTCTTCACCGGAAAGAACGATACTGTGACAGATAAAAATCCGGGGCCTGGGGAATTCCATATTTGTCTGCGGGGGAGTTTTGGGATCAGGGTAGATATAAGCGAGGAGGCCTCGAGCGTATCCCCCGCAGTTGACGATTGCGGAGAAGAGTTTAGGTGGGTATTGTCCGTATGCTCGCGCTAGCGGTTTCTTAGAGGTCATAGCTTCGAGGCGATAGAGAGCGAGCGAGGCAGTGAGGTGTTGAGCTTGAGGTGGGCTCGAAGGCTTCGGATCGATGCACAAACCTTTCCGAAGGCTAGTAAAGAATACGAGCGATAACAAGAACCTCACGTTGGATATGAACTTTTATGATAAACTGGTAAAGATCATTTACATAACGCTCTCGACAATTTCTGTAATATTTATTCCAGACTAGGTAGTTAGTTTCAACGTTGACTGGCTCGAATATCTACCACAACACCAAAATTACCACAAATGGGGCCTTTTGAAGACGCCGACTTGAAGCTTTTCAATCATCGGGAGGCGACCAGTTTTCTGGCTAGATCCAAGCAAGATGACTTTGACATATTTCCCTACTTTCATAATCGGAATCAAGATTATTCTTCCAAGATAGTACTCATGACGCTAACTTTCGCCCACTCCAAGTCACTATCTGACAAATCCCCGCTTTCCGCGTCCAACGTACTAGACCCATCATCAACCCCCTCGCTATTAACCACAGTCTCATTATCACCATCTTTGATACTATCGTCACGATCATTCAATATCTCTAGATCCGCAGGAGTGTAATGATGGTCAATACCGACTATCAGTTCCCCATCCTTATCGACCGTAAACCTCACGTGCTCCTCGAAAATCTCCCTTTCATCGATATCCTCACATATGGGATTTTTATCGGGACTCGAATATTTCGGTGACTGGAGGTGGTACGTGATATTACGGTGCAGGAGTTGCAGTCTGATGTATTCTTCTTGCGATATGGACATGAGTTTTCGGAATTGTTGACAGGGAGTGCAGAGCGACTTGTGGAGGATCGTGGCGTATCTGCTACAGTTACAAGGACCTTCTCTATTGCAGACGGTTGTTTCGGAGTCATCAAGAATCGGTTCCGTGTGGGAGCACTAATACGGAGCTGTTAGGACTTTTGATAAAATCATCGATCCCTCGAAATAGGGAAGGACTCACCGTCCCGATTCGTATTTTCCAGCACATGGTGAGTTACAGCAAAATGCAGAAGATGTGTAGGCGTATATGCTCCGATATCTCTCAAGATTAATCTTGCTAAAATGAATATTATACCCCGATCCCGAAAGAAATATTCCGGGAACCTTCACGAGGCAACGACGCAAACCTGACACGTCGATATTGTCCGCCTCTAAATGTTCCACTAATGACTCGGCGTATCCCCGTATCGGCTAAAAATTCGAGGCCCAATTATTCTACGTCTGGAGGTCTGTGTGACGACACTGCATCGCTTGGGTATAAGGTCCGCGGTGTCGCTAAGCGCAAGTTCAGGGCAAGACGTCGAGTCTGTGGCCAATGAGGTCCGCTTTATCCTGTCGCTCTTTTCTCCACAAAATGACAATGAGCTGGTTCTCTAGACGGCTTTACGATCCCCCGGGGGTGACTGTACTCTCTTTCTTAGTTGACAAAGCGGCTATTGGACGCATGCAACCGGCGTTGAAACGGATTTGAAGACGCTGGGTTGAAACCATTGGTGATATTCCCTTTGTTCTTTATGGTAAAACTACAATAAAGGGACACGCTGTTGGCTTTCATAATTCGTGATTTCGGGATCGTCACTCGCTTCGAGTTTGCGTAGAGTTTGAGTTAAATTCAGAGTTTCCGACGCTCGAAATATATGCTTCAGATCGACAACCTCGCGAGTTCTCTCGCTAGAGAGTGTGAAGGCAGGGAGACCGGCCACCTAACGTAAAGGTGGTATACTTTATAAATTCCTAAAAAATACTATATATACATATATGTATATAATTGATATTGTTAAAGTTAACAATATACAAGCCAGCTACGTGGGCGTAAGACCAGCTATCATAATAAACAAGTGTAACATCATTCCTATCAGAGCCTTTCTTAACGAATTGAAAAACTCTCACTGATCTAGCTTCCATAACCACTTCTCAAACTTCTCCTCATCCAACCCCTTCGGCACCATTTCCTTCCCCCTTTTCCACTTCCTCGACGCACCAAAATTTCGATGCCCCGCCGGATTATCCCTGAACATCTTCGCTCTCTCCGTTTCCGGGCTATCCTCTCCTTCACACAACACTCTCAGATCATACATCCTGGCCACGAACACAGTAGCACGAGCTTGATCCCCATGAGTAATACTGATCTGAAAGGCATCGTAATAAGTCCTCGCCAGTAATATTTGATAACAACCCGGGTACTCTTGCCTGAGAAGCTCGGATACCGTATGGCAGTCGCGGAGGCAGTCCGTTGGGTTAATGATGACCCTTTCGCCGTCACCGATTCGGGAGTCAAGTTCCGTGATTTTATCTCTACGAGCATCACTTGCGAGAGTTTCGGATGGGGGAAGGGAGCATAGTGAGCAAACGCATAGGAAGCCAAAGGAATTTTGGAGCTTCCGGCGACGGATGTCTCTGGGTTCCGCGGTGGCGTAAGATATTGTAAGTTCTGAGCCAGCGGGGATGAACTGGGTGGCGTGAATCGTTTCTTGTTGAAGATTTTCGTTCCAGGAATGATTTGTGTTTGGAAGACAGTCGTGATTCATGAGACAGATGGTGGGGTAGACGGCGCCGACGGGGGAGTCGACGCCGCAGGGGAGGGCATTGGTTTTGAATATGCCAGTGTGAACAGGGTAGGAATCAGCGTATTTGTTGTGGAGAGCGAAGAACTGGGCTTGTTGGTCCGGTGAAAGGCGGGAAACCTTGGATTTGAGTGTTTCCTCGAAGATTTCTCCAAGGGCAAAGGAAGATTGCGTGAATAGAGGGGATTCGGCGACGATGCGGGTGCCTACGGGGATGTCGACGGTTGCGAAGAGACCTCTGCCTTTGTTTGGAACAGTCTGAATCGAGAATGGTAGCTGGGGCTGGGGCTACGGAAGGATGTTAGATATCTCCTTATTGCACGACTCCTATGATTGCCATTGTGAGAAAGAGCAGGTGAATACCTTCTGATACTTCTTCAAGCTCTGTTTCACTTCTCTCCAGCTATACACCCTCCTCTTACTCGCTCCATCGATCCATCTATGAATCCTTCCCTTTCCGAAAATCTCTTCGGCAACTTCTGCAACTTTCCATAAACCGTCACGATACTCTTGCTGGTCATGATCATGGTGGTCATCGCCATCGTAGCCATCGCGAGTATTGCTGTTGTCGGTGACGGTGAAGCTGAAAGAGAGGAAGGTTTGTCCATCGAACGGGATCCTGGCAAATTTACCAGCATGGAAGCCAATATATGCTTCATGGAGCTCGATGGGAGGAAGACCATCAAGGGCTCGAAGTTTGAGTATAAAGTTGGCCCAGAGGGTATGGTCTTCCGGTGAGGTGATGGGAGGCGAGAGGTCGAAGCCGCCAGGAGTGGACATTGTATTCAGATGCCTTGGTGTAGGAACAGGGAGAAACGGAAGCTAGTCGGGTAAAGCTTTGACAGTAATAAAATTCTGTATCTACTTATGACTAAGTAGTTATAACTTTCCTATAAGATGCCTGAAATGCAACAAGGTAGGCCTACCTCGTTGCATTTCAGGCATCGGATACAATTGAGCGGGGTAGCAGACAGGTTACACGACTTTGACTTACCCAACACAAGGCTTCGTTTTCTGGATCCTGTACTCATTGTCTTTCGTTCTCAGGCCGTCCTTGTGACATATGATGACTCGGAGGGGAGACCTGACATTAACGAGGCTTGGGTGGAATTGATGGCTGTATTGTAGACAAGTTCGGGCTAGTTCTACGGAGACAACTGTTGAACCACGCGAACCATTGCATGTACGGTTAAACGCTCGCCCAATCTGATTCCGTCATAGCTTTATCTCGAACCGAGGCTAAAACAGTTGCGTGATTCCAAGCTTGAGGCACGAGTTACTATTGTTATAGTATCATAAAACGAGAAAGCCAGTCGCCGAGAAGCAACAGATTATAGTCATGAATAAATACATCTCAAAGTTAACTTCATCAAAACTGATTGGTGATACTCTATGCATACATCATTATAGGTATAATGGGGGATACACGTATTCGAAAGTCGTCTCAATTTTGAGAAAGCCCCCCTTTACCTGCCGATCCCATAGTCCGATTAGAGAGTAGTGTTTGTGAGACGCGAGCTCAGATTACGGTGGAACCGTTTTCGTCCGTGCAACAGGGACGAGGAATATATTCTGAGGTACGTTTTGGTTAAGATTCTTTCGGGATGACTGAGGTCTGTGGTACAAGATGTATACATGAACGGGTGGAATATCTGTGCGATCATTGATTGGAAGAATGGTTATTTATATTTATTTATATTGATTACATGGTGCCCGGCGATGGCCTGTCACGGCTTGGTAATGGTTAGAATTTTCATACAAACCATCTTACTAGGATGTTACTATTTTGAAATTTTATTATCAATCTATCCATTGTCTGGTGTATTTAGTATACGAGTATTAAGAAGGAGGGCTAGCTACTTAGCCAAGTACTATAACTAAGTAGTTATACAGGTCTACAGAGCGGACGCAAGAGTATCTCCAAAGCCCGACTATATCTTGTGTAGACGTAGACCTCCTTGCATTTTTTAGAATAGCCATGGTATTCCAATTCTACTCGGCTGAGCTTCCAACCACTCCAGTCTCGACCCTCTACAATCAACCATTTCGGTCCTCACTTCAACCTCAAAGCATCCAGCTCTTCTCAAATTGACCAGCCTATTCCCACTTGAACCAAAGAACCCTCTACACCTTCCTCCAACCATGGAAGGTATGTCCCCTTCAAAGCTCACAAAACCCGTACAACCTCCCAATGAACCAAATTAAATGACAATATATCACAGGAAAAATCCCCACCAAGTCACTAAAATCAACAATCACGACCCTCGCCCGCAAAGCCTCCCTGAAAACCAAAAACTCCGCAAAATCCGCGCTAACCGGCATCGTCCGCTCCGCAACGTTCCGTCATTCAAAATTATCCCTCAACTCGCTCTCTCGTTCGACCTCCCGTTCGCAAGCGAATTCGAAACCATCGAAAGGGTATCCTTCGAGACATCGGCAGGATTACACGGTATCGGATAATGTTGCGTGCGAACGACAGCAAGAGGGGGAGGTGGACGTGAGGATTCCGCATGCGGTTTATAGAAGTCCTGATGCGCCGGGGTATGGTCGGGTTGACGGAGAGAGTGCTACTACTAGCGGGGGTGGTACCGATGATATTCGAAGGGACGAGGGAAATGGTGGTGGGTATAAAAATACGAAGGGTAGAATGGGTGGTTGTTCGATTCGAGTCGTTTCACAAGATATCGTCGAGAAACCGGAAACCAAGTCGGAGTGACAGGATCTCTAGATGCGGGAAAGAATAGGAGCGAGGAAGGGGTTATGTGATATGTGGATTATAAATTATTGTATCAAGACCGATCTAAAACCCTATATATTTCCACAGAATTCTGAGGAGTAGTAATCAGATGTATCTCCAAGCTCCTAAATCAAGGATCCAAAGCACAATCCTCTCCACAACCGTCTATATCCTCTCCTTCTTGAATCTCCATCACATCTGTAACTTCCTCCATAGTCAACTCCTCAGGCTCTTCAATATTATTCTCGACAACTGGACACCGCTCGCAACAACTCATATCGTAAGACGAAAAGCGGTTGGATTCCATATTATATTCACTAATTCTCGTCAAACGTTTCTCTTGCTGTAATAACCCAAGCGACATTGACGAATGCGAACGCGAACCGAGCGGAGTTTTACACTTTTCTTTTTCTACCATCATGTGCAGCACCAGACTTTCAAAGTTGACGTTTTCCTGGATGTTCGAGTAGTAACTATATCGGTGTCCTTTGTTCAAAAGTTTATCAGCGTAAGCTCTATTATCAGGGAATACAGTGGGGAATGAGTACTTCGCGCGTCTTTGAGCTTCTCGTCGAGGATTTCGGTTGGAACAGAGATGTCGGAGCTCCCGCGACGTTTCCTACCGAAGCACAGCATCTTGCGAATGTTTAGATGCATCGTGGGTGGATAAATAGCTAGCTATGTAGCCTCGAGAAGCGTGAAGGAGGGTATAGACGAATGGAAAGCCGTGGTGCGATATTAGATAAATTCCCTATCGATAGCGAGCGTGGTGATGTGTCGATAGTGTTATGATCGATAGAGCGATGGAAGAGTGCGGTGTCGCAATAGAGCAGGTTGGTCGTTGTGGTTGAGATGCGCCGTTGCTTTTTCGCATCGCAGCCTGCGCGACAGCAGCCACCGCTAGGCGTGCATATACTATATCCACCGCTATCACCACCCGCAGACGTCAAGAAAGAAAACGATACAAAAAACGACGTTCCGACAGCGCGATAAATATTGGAGAACGAGAAGAAGAACGAAGGTTAAGTATCAGTCGTAGATTTTTTGGGGAAATATCTGATCTCTGGAGTCCTGCCGGATGTATATCGACAAATTGGAGGCGCTAAGCTGGATCCGTCGGCGGACTGGGAGTATATTCCACCCTCCCCAGCCCTAGGCATTTTGGAACTAATGAGGTCCGTTATCTCACGGCGGGTGGCAATGGAGAAGGCTAGCACGTTCGCCAAAGCGGATTGACTTTTTCAAGTGCGCTATCCTACCGTGTATTAAAAACGAGGTTGCGACAATGGATTATTATCTTCTGGCTGGGGACGTCAGGATCATGAACTTTATTCAACGTGAGCCGAGGCGCTTCCTACCAGAGTCAACACCTGTACTAGTCACTGTAGATGTCTGTCCCAGCCAACATTGATAGAATGGCAGCGCGTATGCGGAGTAGATTCAGCCACCACTATCACCCGGATCGCAGGCGCCATCGTCGCTGATGAATCTGAATCTGCAATAGCGCCCGAAGACTGACATGTGCAGTTGCAGAATTCAGTACTCCCTCGGCGTAGGTCACTCCAACACGGATTATATATGCTTTGCCGGTGTCTTAACTTTCGACAAACTGGACTGATTGGCGCAACGGTAGCGCGTTCGACTCCAGAGAGCTTTGAAACATCAAGCTCGTGAAATCGAAAGGCTGGGCGTTCGAATCGCTCATCGGTCATCTTTTTGCTCGACGTTTCTTTTTTTTTCCTTCTTTGCTCGTCTCACCGTCTTGATTGGGAAGGACAGAAACAGCCTAAACCTCACATAGTAAATGTGTTGTCGACAGTTGCGCATCGCAGCTTTGCGTCGTCGGTCCGCGGATCTTGATAGAGATGATCATAGAAAATACAGAATAATACGAGATACCGAATACGTTCTATAAGATTTACATAAATCTCTTCCTTTGTCATCTCATTCCTTTTGTCTTTGTAGACAAAGTCTCCAGTCAACTCTCACTCAAAGCTCACGATACCCGAATTCGCATTGTGATATTAGTTAACGCAGCCTCTCATTACCAGTTCGCATATTACCTAATAGGTATAAGCTCCATTCAACGTCTCGATTATTCGCCATACTCCCGGTATACCAATCCAATACCGGCCATGGCTCCCAAATTCGACCCACCCCGCTACATCGGCTTCGAAAGGTAAGCCCCGAATCCATGTATCTTTACATATATAGCAGTCTAACAAGAAACCATTCACGACAGCCAGTTAAACCACCCGACCCACACCGACATAACCCTCCTAACCGGCGCCTCCCGCACCAAAATCCCCACCCACCGCTTCATCCTCTCCGAACACTCCACCTCGCTAGCCATAACCTGCGCCGACCCCAACACCACCGAACTATGCCTCCCATCCTGGGAACCAGATATTATTCACATAGTGTTGCGATATCTGTACACGGGACTCCTAGACTTACACGAATTCGACACCATAATGCTGTTGTTCGAATGTGCCGAAGATTTGGATCTGGAGAATTTGATGGAGGCGGTGTTATATACCGCCGTTTTAGACCGCGGTAGATGGGAAATCGTGCTACGAGATCGAGAAAAGATGGGCATATTAATTGACAAGATTTTTGGATTGACGGTCGAGGAGGAGAGAAAGGGGAAGGTGTATAAGGGGATATTTGGGCTCATCGTAGCAATCGCGAAGAGAGATGGGTTGATGGCCGAGGAGTGGTTTATGGGCTTATTGAAAAAGTATAGGGAATTCGGAGTCGAATTGCTCAAGGCTTCGTTTGGGGATGAAGGGGGCATCGTGGAGTGTTTTAGGGAAGGGTGTCATGGGATTATCGGGGAGTGGAGAGAGTGTAGGATTTGTGAGGGAGGGGATTGGGAGGATGGGTATGCCGGGGATGAAGCCGACGGGTGGGATGTGAATGATGATTTCTATGGTCTAGGGTGGTAGGTATTCTCACCTAACTGCTGTTCATTCGTGTCATTCGTTGGCCCATTTTCTCTGTAGCATCAGAAGGGCATTGGAGTGTATATATATCCATTAACTGTGAGAATCAGCAGAAGCAATGACACGAGCGGTATACCAGTATTGATCGCATGCTAGTATTGCTTGTCTACCGTCCTTCGGTGCAAGATGGGAACCTGCAAATTGTAAGACTGTAATGCACAATTTCGAGATAAGTGCGAGAAAAGCCAGTGTTCGACTGAGATGGCACGCCAGGGCTCAAGATTTCAGACATCGCGGTAGTATCGCCATGATTCCCTCGTCGTACGGTGATCTATTTCTCCCGGGGAACCCCTCCGATGCCTTCGTTCTTCTTTTTCTTCACCTCAAACCTCTCATTTCTCAGCGCTTCCGCCATTGTCAAAGGCGTTTCTCAATAATCACCCCCAAAGTCGCCCCCAAAGTCACCCCCAAGATTTATCTCCCGGAGACCCACCGGCTCAGAAGGGTTCAGCGCCTAGTTGGACCTGAAAATTCGTGTGATTGCTTATAACCTTCAAAGCTTGTAAGTTTCCAATTAACCGAGCGCCATTGCTAAATCCGTTGCGGGAGCCCTAACACCTGTGGAACCCAGTGAACACCACAATTGCAACAAATGGATACGCAGACTGTCTGTAAGGATAACGAGCGTCAGTCCGATGATGCCGAGCAAGACACGGAGCATGCATCCGACGACATCATAGAGGAGTTGAAGGCCGCATCTGATGATATCGAAGAGGAACCGAAGGCTGCATCTGGAGATATCCAAGAGAAGTCAGAGGTTATATCTGCGGATATTAGAGAGAAGCCGGACGCTGCATCTGAAGATATTGAAGAAAAGCCGGACGTTGCATCTGAGGACGTCAAAGAAGAATCGCTGGTTGCAACTGAAGATATAAAAGAACAACCCCAAGTTGCGTCTGAAAATATCAAAGAGGATCCAGAGTGTCCACCCGGTAGTATTGAAGCAGAGTCAGAGAACCCATGCAATGTCATCAAAGAAGAGCCGGAGCATCCATCCAAAGATATCAAGGATGATCCGGAGCGTACGTCTGATGATATCGATATGCCGCCGGAGAATGCGTCTAATCCTATCCAGGAGCATCTAGATAGCGAACGGGATAGTAGCAATGATGATTTAGATAGCACGCATAGTTGGAGTGGCGGGAGTAGCGATGGCAGCGGAGGCAACCCCGACGACGATAGTTCCGACGACTACTCCGTGGAGCTGTCAGAGGATTCCGATGATAGTTCCGATGGCAACTCTGATGATGGCTCCGATGACAACTCCGATGATGGCTCCGATGATGATTCAGACGACGATTCAGACGACGATTCCGACGATGATTTCGACGACCTGTCTTCAGATGAAGACGAAGACAGTGATGGAGACGAAGAGTTGGCTGGAAAGAAAGACGAAGAAGAGGATACCAAAATCCGTCCTTTAGCAAAGATTCAAAGTCGAGAAGATATCGAAAGGGAGCGATTGAGGACATTCAGGTTCCCAGCTCCACCCCAGCTCCCCCCTATCAATGACGGCGAGTCGAGCGACCTCGAAGGCTCCCGTGAGAATCAGGATAACGAAGCCGACGTCCCGAAACACCTCCTTCGCGTGATGAAGAGGGTCAAAAGGCGAGAAGCTAAGATTCGAAGAGCCAAAAAGGAGAAGAAAGCGAAATCTGAGGTCGCCGCTCGTCTTAAAGCGTACAAGGAAAATCATAAGAAAGAACTCAAGTCGGTTGGACTTATCTCCGAAATGGCCGACATGGTCGTAAAACTTAGTGCCGCAATTACTGAGCGTCCACTTTCTCCACTTGGGCGAAACGACATGTACCGTCTAATCGAGGCAATCAACAAAGAGATGGCCGAGGAAGTCACCGCCGTTATCACAGAAAATCAAACCGCCGAAGGAATTGTCACCCTCGTCCCCATCACCAGAAGCATCAATATTTCTGGTTGTTCGTCGAAGCAAGTTACCCCGCCAAGCAGCCTGTCATCGTCGCCTGAGAGTAACAGCCCGAGATCAATACCGAGACATCGCGCAATCCCACCATGGCCTTTAAAATCTGTGCTCAAGAAGAAAAAACTTGAATTCGATCCCATGATGTCGTTCAAGTTTCCTAAACCTGTATCTGTTGCACCTGATGTTCGCCCGCAATCTGCTGCTGAAGCGCGATTGAGAGCACTTTTCCGCCCTCCCGATGAGTATTCAGCCATGTTCAGAACCTACGACGAGCTTAGCGCTAGAGGCAGTGGGGGTAGCGATTTGAAGGGGAAAGGTGTTGCTGTGCCAGATACACAGGAGGGAATCGTTCCGAAGCGTGTTCGTTTTGCCAGCGGCTCGAAGGAAACGAGCGAGCACATCGTTTTGAGAAACCCTACAAGAGTTCATATCCCTGGTCAGAACGGGGAGAAGCCCAAGAAGTCGCCTGATGTTTGAGTAGCGCGTATGGGAGGGTGGGTTAGACTCACCACGATTGTTTCTTTTTTTTTTGCTGGCCGCTTGTGCCCCCGTTTGTGTTTTTCCTTTTTCTTTTGTGAGAGATGAATATTTGTTTTGAAAAGTAACAGAGGAGAGAACGAGAGTGTATGTCAGGATGTATGTAAACTGAATGGAATAGCTGTATCGAGAGATTCCGAAATTGTTTGAAGTCGTCGTCTTTGTTCCGCGTGTTGTCCTTTCTTTGTGCACAGCCAACGACGCCTCAACACAACGCCTTTGTTGGAGGTCAGTCGACGGCGGAGAACTTTTGAAACCGCGACCCTCTTTATACTACCTTCCAAATTGTTTAGGAGAATGGTCCGTCGGTACCGTTTACGCATGGCTTGAAGTGTCAAGGACGTCAGCTTTGCTTACGCGCCGAAATCGCAGTGGGAGACAGCAGCATTTTCGCAGGGGATTACCTGACAAAGTAGCCTTTAGCACACAAAATAGCTATCGAGAGCCCTCAGAAATCACAATTCGCACTTGCCTTACAGTAGTTATCAGTCCGTCTCCTACGTAGCTACTCGAATACTCATGAACTCCTCGTTCGCGCAGATAGTCAAGGGTTTATGAAAACGACTTCATGAAATTTCAAGATTCTTAGTGTCAACGCAAAAATAACCACAGTCCAAATCCGGAAATCGGCCCAAAACAGAAACGAGCCAAAGTATCACGATATCGAATACGAAAATTTGAGGAAAGAGTAAGGAACCCAAGATCCCAAGCCATGGGCAAGGATGGGAAGCCCCGAAAGCGAAGCTCCAGATCAACGACCTCGCCCCGCAACTCCCCCTCTGGCGGACGAGCAAACGTCCGTCTCCGACCAGACCGCTACCAGCGGCCCTCACCCTCTCGAAGAAGAAGGATACATAATTCTCTGACACGTCATGGGCCAGGAGATAACGAATCGTGGTTGTCCCGATCTATTCAACTTCTCGTTGGTGATAAACAACCTGTAGAAAAAGCTAGTTCAGGGCAGAAACCGGTCGTAGTCAGAGAGAAAGACGGGGGAAGTACGTGGAGTTTGAATCGGATGGTTAAAGGAGGAATCGGCGCTGTAAAAGATTTTGTGGAGGAAAACATCAGAGAAGTTAAGCAGTATATTCCTGATTATGAGGAAGGCCAGTCGGGTATAATCGAAATAGGGGGAAGAGAGGGGAGTGTTGAAGTAGGCACGGAAAAGGGTTTGTATAGAAATGAGGCAACAAGATTTGAGGCGATGGAGAATATGGCCGAGAACAACTTGGAGGTATTTATAGACTCTTACGCCGTGGGCCATGAGCGTAGTGGATACTAACAGTTTCGGACAGGAAGTGGTAGATAAACGGATATTTAGTAGTGGCATGGCGTCCAGTCTTAGATCGGGACGTGGCCCGCCCATAGTTGGATTACAGCCGAGCCCTGGGGCACCTCGACCGAGGTTTCAAATAGTAAGTTAAAACCATTCCCAGACCTCTTGCCATCGTTATATCTAGTAGAAGCTGATACTCTCCGACAATATACAGCCCTTTCGTGATACAGTCCATATCGGTTCACCGAATCAAGCGCCAGCGGTGAAACCGGCGACTCCGGCGAAGCCAAAAGACGACTCCAGTAAGAGATCCACAGAAGCTTCACGAAGGTATTGGATACTGACAACAATAATATAGGTTCCGGGAGTACTATTGGAGGCGCCAGCTCAAGCAATCCGGGGACTGGAACTGGGGCTACAGGACAATACGGACCAAGCAAATATAGAAGCAATGTCAGTGTCTATTCTTAGGACTCCTACACAATCGAATCATATATTAATGTTTATTTATAGGTCGGAAGCTTTATGCTTGGTGAAACGAATAACCACAAGGGACTCGACTTAAGCAAGCTGCGACATCCACCAGGAATATCCCGCCCCGTAATACCAAATCCAGCACCTAATCCCCATGTCCCGTCTATAATAGTAAGCGCTGCGGACGGTGGTACATCAAATCAATGTGGTTTTGGAGATCAATCTTCGAGTGGAGATGGTATAAATTCGAACCTATTGGTTCCACCGGTACGGCATCAGTGGGGCCAAGGATGGAATCTGCCTCCTTGGATTCACCGACGAGGGGCGACTTCGCAGCCAAATGTTCCGCCGCAGATTATACCGCAGAACGATGGTGCGGCGAATATTCCTCCACCGATTGGATTACAGCCGCAGGCTCCATTAGCTCCACAGGCACCGCACTTACCGGGTATTCAGCCAGGTGCTAATAATCCGCCCATGGTGCCACCCGTTATAACTAATAATGCACCAGCAATTATACCTGGAGGAGGAGGAGGCGGTGGAGGAGGAGGCGGTGGAGGAGGAGGACCACCTTACGGGCTTCAACCAATCAATCGAATACCCCGCTGCGACCCAGGTATCGGTTTAATTTTCGCCTTAGTCGCTGCGGCACTATTCATGGGGTTTTATATATTTGGCGGGAAATCGAAAAAGGCGAAAGGGAAGAAGGAAACTGCCAAGTTTGCCGACATTTTAGAAAATTCGGCTACCAAGCAATCTGAGCACAAGTTTTCATCAAGATCTTTCAAGAGATGGGTCGAGAAGGTTCACGAGAAGGTTCCCTTGGCGAAAAGGCTTACCATCGACCCACCACCGGACTGGAAACTTCGAGAGACTGCGAGGTTGAAAAGGACTACTGATCCTGGGATATATAACAATACTGAGAAAGGTAGATATACACCAATAACCTCTGTATTCTGACAGATATCCTAGAACACAATTTACACACGTCTTATGGAGACTAACCCTTTTTGCGTGATATAGTAGGCCCTCAAACACACAAAGAGTTATTTCTCAGAGATAAGCAAAAGGGCTTCATTAAACCCACAAATCCCTTCACTTATCCGATATGTTCTCCCCAAGTAACAACATCTAGAGATATCTCTAGGAGAACAACCCCTAGACCTAAATCCGGTGGAACAGACATCAGCACTTGTGCTCAACAAAATCCATTCGGATCACATACCCTCCCTGCGCCCATAAACATCGGAGGCAAAATATCCAAGAACTTTCAAATCGATATCTTGGATAAATTCCTCGGGGAGAGCTCTTATGATACTTTCGCCCGGTTGATGCCGCAGACTTGGAACTCAGCTGATTGGAAGAGATATATTTCTATTCCGTTGGTGTTGAATTGGTGCACCGCTATCGATATACGCAACTGTATTCCCGAGGAGTTCCAAAAGAACGAGAAGGTAATCGCGCAGTTGCTGGCGGAAGTGGATGAGAGTTTACGGCATTTCAGAACGTTACTTCACCGACAAGGTGAAAGGGCTGAACGAACGTTGGGTATCACGGGGAGCGTCAAAACCGATCCACCTTTACTCAGTGACGGCTCGTCTTCGGGTGAAGGGTACTGTCTAGTAAGGCTTCCACAATTCGGTCCACTAGTCAACATGTCGCCGGAGTTCAACATCGGTTTCCAACTCCCTGGATTTTGGGGCGCGTTTTTCAAGTGGATGGATAGAAGTATGTGGAAGTTCCGCATGTCGACACCTGGAATCCCAAACGATCTGACCAATTGGGATGCAATACTATTTTTCTTGTACTTGAAATTTTGGGATATCTTTCATGCCTTTTTCCCGCCATTATCGGAATTGATACCACCCGAAATTTTCTTCAATCGTTTACCGCCGAAGCAAATCTTGATGGTGATTTGCGCTATCTGGAGGTATCAGTTCAGTCTGTTCACGGTTTGGGTGGTCACTTTCTATATTTATATCTGTTGGACATGCGCGGTCCATTACCCTCTCACGATTTTTATATCCTACCGACAGTATTACAACGAGGACCCCGAGATAGCAGGCCATAATGGAAAAGCTTTACGAAGAATCATACACGCCAACAAGAATCTCCTACGGTTAGGTTGGGCTTGGGTGGATTTATTCTTCATAGAGTGGCTACGTATACCACTATGGTCTAACTGGAACTCCAGGGAGGTATGGGGCTTGCTACGTAAAATAGCTATCAAGTTCCTCAAATGGTGGGTTTGCATCCCCGTCATGACGTTTTACTTCTGTCACTTTATGATCAGTGGGAGGTTCCTACGGGAGTGGAGTTGGCGTGCAGGGTTTAAGATAATTTATCTTGAAGCCATCGACCCGCCGGTCACACTGGTCAAGATGACCGTATTCGCGGTACTCCTGGCGGCGAACGGGGTCATATGGCTCATCGGATGGATCGTTCAAAAGATAGTAAAATCTACGACTTTGATGATATCATCGTTGCTTTCCATTATTCGGGCCTTTTTTTGCTGTCGAAGGAGGTTTAGAGGGAGAGGGACGAGAGGTGCTTCGAGGCCACAGTCTGTTCCGAAGGGATTGGTTACACCTGGAGGAAAGCATATTCAGACACCGGGTGGAACGAAGCACTTTCTTCCTCCGGGGTTCTTCCAAGAGTTGGAGGATACACGGGCTAAGACTGAGGCGTGTTTGAAAGAAGTTCACAGGCATGACCAACGTTTATTCAAGCTCAAGCTCTACCAATCCGAAGCCCAGACCATGGTTCACCAATTGAAGAAGGAGAAATCAGGTATTGAAGAAACAGAGAGGGAGGATCGGTTGCATCGAGCGCAGGAGCTTCTCACCGGGATCACAGACCGGGCGGCCACCGAAACGAGAAAACGAGACCATATAGAGAAGAACTTGGAGAAATATCGCCAACTACACCGCAAACTACAAGGCATGTATGACGAGACTGTAGGCAATCCAGAAGCTTATATGAGCCCCCAAGTGAGAGGTGCGACCGAGTTCAAAGGAAAGGCTCCGGAACAGTCGCAAACAATCATCGAAGATGAATTGGGGGAGATGGATATCGAAATTCCGGCTACTGCTAGAAAACGTACGCCTCCGCCACCGGATCCTAGACCCCTTCCACCTGATCCTACGGATGACGACAAGAAAGATGAGGACGGAGGTGAGGATGAGGATGATGATGACGACGGTGGACGGCCTGGTGGTGGAAGTCTGATACCAGGTGATGAAGGCCATGAATCAGGACCACCACCGCCACCACCACCACCACCACCATCTGCTCCTCCGTCAGGTGGATCGGGACCTACCGATACAGGGAGCGGTGACCAGGATGGTGGAAGCGGTGGAGGTAGTGGTGGAGGTAGCAGAGATGAGGCAGGGTCGTCCAAAAATAATCAAGGCTCTTCAACCGGTGGAGACGGCGACACTGGCGTAGTTGGTGGAAGCGAAAGCGGTGCTAGTGATGAAGCCGGGTCTTCCAACGACAACCAAGATTCCACAACCTCCAACCAAGAAGGGACCGAAAGTACTCAGACTACAGAAGAAAGAGGCTTGTTCGGATCATCCACACTCAACAAATTATCCGAGACGATACAAAATATCACGGATCCTTTCATGGCTCCTTGGGATAAGGGAACGGGGTTGGAGAACATACAAATGCCACCTCTAAAGAACCTCTCCGGAGAAGCGCCATCCAGCAGTGAATCGTCTACTTCGGAAGAAACTTCGAGCTTTCCCAACATACCTGGCGACTTCAATACCGGTGATTTCAAGCCTTATCATGGAAGTATGTATAGACTCTGGATCAACGAGATTTATGGACGTGGACTTCCCCGCGACGAGAAGAAAATACGCCCGCCGAATTGGGACGTCCTGAAAAGACCCCTGCCCAAGGGCCGAGTTCAAGTCGTCGGCGATATGTTACCGACAGAAGAGTTCGTCGAAAAATTGAAGAAAGATAGACAAGTTACAAAAGCTTATCGAAAAGCAGAAGAGCTTGTTAAACAAGATACGAATCCCCTATCCCCGGGGTATTCTCAAAGGATTCGGGATCGAATACATAGTAAAATAGAAGCTACGGGGCAAAAATACGAAGATATCACACCAATCGAGCGGGCGAGGATATTGGCGGCGAGCCTCGATAAAGAGGTTGCTGATTTGATGGCCAATCCTTACAAGTCATTCGGACCACCGACTTCGAGCTCCATGACAACGACATCCATCGGAGAGTCATCGAAATCCGCCGGTTCAGGGTCGAAAGAATTGTGGACTGACAGAACGACAGATACAAGACCCGGTACAAGCTCGTCCGGGGGCCCGTACCCTCCGAGCTCTATGGAGGGGACGGGTAGCGAACCATCTCTCCCAGGTCCTAGTGGTATCCGTAAATGGGAAAAGACCGCGGCTACTCCTAAGAGAAAGGGTAAAGGAGCGACCCCTAAAAGCCTTGATCCACTTCAGGAAGCTATCAATAAACGGAATTTGATGAAACGAGGGATCCCGGTAGAGTCTGGAGGTCGTGGAATTACTGGCGAATCTGTTCCAGAATCTCAGGTTTGTTTTTAATATTCCACAATCCGTGAGACGTCATCTTCAGTTATCATTTCTAACATGACGATATAGGGAGCGACCGCTTCTCATGGTGAAGGCACTGAAGGTACTGATGCCGTCAGCGGAGAAGATGAGCTTTCCATCGCTTCCCAGGTACCGATACCTAGTGACCCAAGTATTCCGACCAGTACAAGCGATACCGGAGGCCTACCGAGGTCGGAAACTTAGGAACAAACAACCATGGTTATTAGAACTTCATTTCTCTCTAAGCAGCGCGTTGACATGATAGAGACGATCAGCACATCGCAGCCTATGAAGCTAGAGATTGACATCAGCGTGGTCAAGAGGGTAGAATAGACGCAGAATAGGCGCAAGGTTTTCTGGGAACGACGGACGACATATTTGAGATTGCAGCTAGACCCGAAATCTCCAAAGGAGTAATGTATCATAGTATCTGAGTTATCATTAGAGTAATTTGAGAATTGAATATATCATTCATTTGGCTTTTGAAGTACGCCTTCTCCTTTCTTTCCAACTGGGCATCCTTCAGCGTTTAAGGGGTTGGCGGTGATATCATGAAGCTCTTCGAAGCAACTTTGACGCGATAATTTAAGAACGATAAATTGCTCAAACCTAACCATATTCTACCGCAAGAACCACTTGGACCCTCTACGGATTGTCTCGACGGCTAACCTCGCGACAGGACTGCTGGACAACACATGGGGAAATTCTCGACGCCCAAACATCCCACAAGAGAACTATCGAAAGCGTATCCATCTCTTGCGTGCGTTATTCTCGTCAATGATCTGTGAATTTTCACGAACATCGAGAGATCTTGATTATCACCTTATAATCGAAGTTACATACACTCGTTGATATATAAAATGTAACGCCTGCTTAGATTGTCCAACCCGGAACCTTTAGCTTCAGCCATAGATCCCCATATCAGTCCACGCCACAAGATCCTTCGCTTGGGCAACTTAAGCATAACAGCTTACCTACAGCTCAAAATGACGAATTTCAAGTTTGCTTTCGCGCCAATGTGGCTCGCGGTCCTCCTCTCGTCCGTCGGTGTTCTCGCGCAAGACCCTACCACTACGGTCACCGTCACTTCGATCTCTACGCTCGATAGCACGACTACCATCTCCTCGTGCGGATGTTTCCCGATGTGCAGCGAAGTTGCCTTCCCGACCGGTGACATCACGAGCGCTAACGGATTCACCGTTATCGCAAACGTACCGAAGAGAATATAGAACCGGTCAAGCAACCGTTCGAATAGCGATATCGGTACGGCAAAAGTCTTTAAGACTCGTTACCGCATTGTTGAAATACTCCGATATCATATCTCTCACAGCGACGGGCCCCGGTTAAAAGGAAATCCAATAACTATCACTATCTTCGAAAAATCGAGCATTTAATATTATTTTCAGCTTTTATTAATAAATTGGCCATGGGAACCATCCATCTCGGATCACGCTCGTCGAAAGTACTCGGGATATCTATATGTAGAAATCTCTGAAATACTCTTGACGTCCTTGTTGGAAGGTAACGTGGGCTAGCATCTTCGGTTCTTGAATATCGTACTAGAGCATCCTTGTTTTTCTCTGAAGCCAAGGTGTATATAAGGTTTTTAATGAAGCTTGATCTGATGTATCCATTGTTTAAACATACGTAATTCGTGACGCTCTTGTTTACTCAGCGGGTCAGAACGTTCTATGAATCAAAAGGTGCATATTAGTAACATTCCTAACCTTCTTTTGCACCCATTCATTCGTTTCACTTAAACCCATCGAATATGTTGCAGATATTCTACGCAACACCTTACTAAACGTGCTGGGCTTTCGAAAGACTTCCGAATCATTGAGCCTCGCCATGCTTTTCAATGGTTAAGAAGCTAACACTGGGAGACCCGTGGTTGTATTACGGTCCACATGATAAATGATGGCCGTGCTCCCTCTGCTTGGGGGATTTTGGCTGGGAGACCAGCCGGAGTCCTTATTTGAAAGATTAGTTCTGAGACGCGATTAGTCGCGTGCATCTCATTAAGAAGGTGAAGATGAAGTTGTGGCTCGATTCTTCCCAGTTCAAAGTCTCCAGTCTATCCAGTATTTAAGAGAACTCGTATATTTTCGCCCGGGTGCAGCATAGCTAGATACTTTTACTCTGCTGCTCCAGCTGGGGCAACTAGTCACGGATACAAATGGATGTTGTTGCATCAACCACATTCCCAAAGACTTAGAGGAAATCTAGCGAGCAATTCCACCAAGTTTGACAGCTTTTCAATACTTTCCAAGACTACTACTGCAATTGGGGGGCCTCGTACAACAGCATGAAACGAGGTTAATCGGCGAGTTGTGTGGCGTTTATAGCGTCGCCATCTGATCAAGCCACTGAAATCGGAAAATTAATTCTTCTGCGGGATGAGGTGATTCCCCAATTCGAAGTAAAAATTTCGGCAGGGTCTCATGCAATACTACAGACTGTTTCTGACATTCGTGTCATAAATGGCTTTATGTATCATGCATGTGTGGGAGGAATTGGAAACATTGTGGTTTTTTTTTTCTTTTTTTTTTAGTCTAGTAATTGGATAGCCGTTCATTCCGCCGGATTGATGCGAAGGGAGATTCCGGATCTCTACTCCGTACGGTGTGGCCACGGTAACTTTATTATCTTCACCATATGAATTACTTCGAATAGCCACGCTTGCGACAAGAGAGCTGGTTTTGTTGTTGACAGCTTGGATATTGACGGTACCATTGACGAGATGCTCATTCGCTCACGTATACGTGAAAAAAGTCTTACGCGTTCGACTTTTTTCGCGATTGGATATTTTAAAAGAACTATGATCCTAAACTGTTAAACGCGATCCTTCGAACATTCGCCAAATCGCGACGGGCCCCACTTTGTATCAGGGAAGATTGTACGGAGTATTGGATCGAGAGGTTGTGGGACCCACCCCGGGTAACGCGGCAATGCCCAGGAATCGTGAGTACGAAGAGGGGAGAATAATACGAAGTAACCCACTCCTGAATGCAACATTTCCCGCCATTCGTGCCGCACAAAAGTTTCCTACGAGATCACTGGGAAGCTCTCTGAACTCATTCCCAGCCATGAAATTCACCTTGACCTTGGTTTGCTATTGACGTCAATACGGTGCCGCGACCATAAATTTATGGTAATGGCACCGTTTGGCCAAATGCACGCCAGAACCGTTTAAACGGTCGGTTTACAACTGGTGCAACCAACTGAACAGGGATTTCTAGCACAACCAGCGCCTCTTCTTTGCGCGTGGGGCCGTAGGTAGTTACCTACCTAAATTACAGCTCTACCATTACTAAAAACCCAGGAGAAAGAAATAATATGCAAGATAGAAAAAATAAACCCCCGCTTTCTGGGATGCGGACCAGTCTGGCATCTTGCCCCAAACATCCCGCGCAGGCAACACATATATGAAATTACCACCCACCTTCTCTCTGCCGCAAAAGCCCTCACAACCACAGTATTCCAAAATCCACAGGCCAACTCTCACGAGCAGGAAAAAAAAAAAGTCAAAGCGATTTGTACTCAGGCTCGCCCGAGGACTAGAAGATATCACATACCAGTCACTCATAAATAAAAAAAGTCATGCGACTCGCATACCCCCAACCCATCGTGGCCGATCAAGCACGAATGGAACCGATACCTCAAATCCCCTACCATTCATTCCTAGACCCCTTCGCCGACGAATCCGAAGAAGGCTACTGCGAACGCGCTGCGGAGTATTACACAAACATCATATACGAGCTCGAAGATATCAATCGAGAGTTGAAGAGGAGGATAGCGAGCATACCTCACGACCGACGGCACGACGATGAGTACCGAATACTGCGGACGACGAAGACGGAGTTGAAGAGGTATCTTTACGCGATATACGCTGAAGCCCTGGTCATCATGACATACTTTTAACGACGCTTGAAGGAATGATTTTGGGGGGTTTTATTACAATAATGATTCTTCTTAAGAGATATTTACGATTTGTTTTCTGATTCTTGGGAAGGTGGTACTATGGAGTCAAGGTTAGAGTGCTTGGTGTATTTAGAATCTTATACCCTTTTTATTTTTTAATTCTGTTTTTCTCTCAATTTAATATCGACAACCCCAAGCCTCGAGGACAGGGATACCTTGTACAGTATATCGCTGTCGAACCAATTATATGACACGATTGCACAACAAATGCGAGTCTGGGCTGACGTACAATACGGCTGCCGGATACGGGATATTTCCTGATGCGGCACTCTGAGCAACCGTCGCCGGGATATTCACGAGCGCCGTATTAAAGAACAAGAACAGAGTCCGTCTTTGATGTAGATATGAATATTTCTCTTCCCTCCTCACGGTGGGGAAAGGAAACATAATGGAGCATATTTCAGAAAAGCAAGCGCAACAGAAATGTAGGTCGGCCACTTGTATTAGATCGCGAAGCCGAGTTGCTGTTATCCAATCTTAGAAATACCACAAATTCGTTGTGTTGTCGATTCTTGCAGTCTCGTCATCATTATTATAAGTTGACTACAGAAATCAAAGAAACCCATGCAAAATCAGGGAAATTGATCGATTTGTATTCGAGAATTTCATTCATTCGAAGGGGTTGAGTATCTGCTACTGTTTCTGTTGAATATTCTTAGGAAATGACAATGGCGGATAAAACCAAGCAAAAAGCGAAAGGAGGCCCAAAAAAGCGAGGATACTAAGACAAGATTCAATACAATACTCTTCGATAATTAAGAGATGTCACAGCATTTGAAGCGTGCCATATCCTTCCACATCTGAGCAGCATCCTGCTTTCGTTTCATCTTCTTCCTTTCCGCTTCCTCATTGTCACGTCGTTTGAAGAACGCTTCGAATCCACCTCGGGGATGCTCGACACCATCGGGACGATTGTCGTACTCGAGTTGGTCCATAACAGCTTTCTGGCCCGGTTTGAAACGATCTGCCATATAGCGTTTCCCGAATCTAAGACCTTCGCTGTAAGCTCTAGCCTTCCATTTCTCTTCGGAAATGCCGACGTCTTCATTCCAATTGACACCTTTGGTTTTATTGATGGTCTCTTGATTCGGAGCGGAGTTCTTGGCATCGATGAAGCCTTCGCGGAAGTTGTCGAAGACGGTGGGGAACGGCCAATCGATGGTGGATTTGATCCATTCGGTCTTGCAGATGTTGGTGTCCAATTCGCTGGGGTGGATGTTGGCCTTCGAGGTTTCCAACGGGGTCATGGAGACGCCGATGGGGTTTGGAGGTGGGTCGCCGAAGTCGCCGTCGCGTTTGAATTCGTGACGGGCGAGGCCGGTGATGTGGTCTGAGCCGCGGAGGACTTGGGTGCGGATTTTGGCTTGGCTATTTTCATCGCCGGTGACGGAGGAGTGAACGGAGCTGAAGCTTTCTTTGATGACTTCCAGGGGGCTTCCGGTGGATGGTGCACCCGGGGTTTGGTGAGGGGTGGGAATGTTTGGGCAATTTTCGTCGTTCATGGTTGCTGAGAGATGGATGCTATGATAGACTTTGATATTTCCGGAATCCGGTCGACGAAGGAAATCTTCTTCGTTCCTGTAGATATCTCTGAGGGAAAGACCTGCTAATGCGGCCTCTGTTTCTCGTTGCTTTTCTATCGAGGCAGTTGGTCAGCATAATATAGTCATCATAACGTTGCAGGCAGCCAGAAGACAGATATCTCATAATGCACTTACTGGACTTCAACAAAGTTTGCCTGATATTCGCGGGCCCTTGCTCCTTGCGATACTCGTTCCAGGATTGATTTGAATTGGTGATACTCGTTTTGACAGTAGACTCAGAGTTCATGAAGATGAAATAACCTTGACCGATATTCGGGTGAAAGAAAGCAGCAAGATGGTAAAAGTGTCAAATAGACGAAGCTGAAGGGAAATATTCGAAGAGTGTGATGAAAGCGACCTAGTGATCAAGATGACGAACGCTTCTCTTCACGCACATCAAAACAACTATCATAAATGTGATGCCAAAAGAAAAGCAAAAGACGGTAATGAGAGCAGATAGTCTGACGGTGGTATTGAAAACCGGGATGTAGATTTCTTTATCGATGATTTCGGATGCCATTGATGGTTTTTTAGGATGGAAATGATAACAGAAACATTAGAGGAAAGCGTTCATGATATGCTAAGAGGATTTTTATACGACAGTCAAAGCGGATGTGTTGAGGTGAGGTTGGTGCTCACTTCATGAGACACCTCATGAGGCTACTTCCACCTCTCATGAGGCAACATTCTGGAGGCCTCACTAGGGACAAATGAGACCTTCTCTACATGGTCTACTTTGGTTGTTATCCAGTTTCCTCGGTAGAAATAAGAAGACAAGATATTTTCGCCGTAGGTTTGAGCCAAATAGCTAAACTCAAATACCAATCAATAGAGAACCATAGTTCATCTGAGGATGTATTTTATTATCCCCCCATCAATACACTTGTCAATTGACATGAATCTATCTCTCCAGTACCTCTAGACAGGCGATACTCTTCTGGGTAGGCCATGGTTGATTGAGACGGTGAAAGTCGCGATTATAACGAATTCTGCCATAAGAATCAGCTGATTCACTGATATTAGTACCGAAATCTCCATTCATGAGCTCCAGAAACCCGGCAGCTGGTCAAGTAAAATAAGTATCTCCTGCCTTCCGCTCTATCAAGTATAAGCTCGCCAAGAGACAAGGTTCTATTTCCTCCTGACTCAGAACCGGCCAATCCCTGTCAGGGTGGGTCTGTATCACATTCTAGCCGCGCACCCGCCGTTTCGCGGATTGCGAATGCGACTACACATCAGCTCCTCGCAAGCTCTTTGCGTTTTACGCACCACAGTTTCATACCGAGACTGGCAAGCTGTCTGGAATCGCCAAGTTATAAATATCTGAACTTAGAACCAAGCTGTAAAATATGAGGCCGATGCCATACTCGCGGGCTATGATAGCCCCACTACATCAATGAATGGATAGAATGTATTGTGGACGCTTACATATTCCCTGAGAGGTTACAAATAAAGATATAACCAATATACATTGAGGTGACACAAGCTCAAACAGCCCGCGAAAACGGAATAGGGGCTAGAGCCAAGGTGAATAAGATTTTAAATTCCATACAGGTGTGTGCTCCATACTGATGAGGTAGAGAGCTGCATTCTGAGAGTGGAGAGGGGGGATACTAAAGAGTTCTAGTTGCAAAATATCCAAAAATTATAGCTAACCAGCTATCGAAGTTGAAGATTGGGTGATGCGCGATAAAGCGCTTTTTGGGAGTGATAAAGTTTCCTGGCGTTTCTGTAAGCGATAAATATCCTGATCGGTGGAGGATATATGTCTGCGAGTCCAGAATAATCGTTCAGTAATTCTTCCAATTCTTTCCCCCACGGCGTCCCCCTTGACGATAGTTTTGGTGCTGGGCATCCTCATTTCCGCTTCCTCGATTACCACCACCACCACCACCGGCATTACCAGCGCCCCTACCACCTCCTCGTTGATTACCTCCCCTGTGATTCTGGTGATTACCTCGAGTGGCAGCCGCATAACTACTAGCCTTCGTATCTTTGGCGCCAGCTCCCGGTAGAGTCCCATGAAGTGCTTGTTTGTTCTGGGTGACTTGTGAGACTTGCGAGACTTGCGACTGTACCGATGTAGTGGCGACCGTTGGTTGGAGTAGCTGGGATGGCTGGGGAAGTTGTTGTGTAAGGCCCATAGGAAGGGAAAACTCATTGCTCATCAGCATCCTAAGATTTCAATACGACGTGTTAGAACATCAAGATAGCTGTACCAATTTACTCCATTCTGTAGAAACTGGACAGGTCTTTCCATCTGATTGAACGATGAAACTTACTGTGCGGTGTTGGCTTGCTGTTCGATTAACCATGACAATTGGGGGGCATTAACGGCAGCCTGGTTGAACAGTTTGCAAGCTGGACAAAGGAAGGTGACAACGCCCCTGCTGCTGAAACGAGCACAGGGACAGGCACCTGGAATGATGGGTGAGTTATAGAACAATGGCTCCGCGACGGCCAAATGTTGGCACTATTTTTGGTACGGCATTAACAAAGAGATTTGAATGCTTTAATTTCATAAACGGACGGTGAAAGTACCTGAAAGGTGTAGACTGATTTGCACATGCTGTGATATATCTCGAAGACTTGAGAATATCCTTGTGATATGAGAAGTAGTCGAAGGAGCGCCCCGGTCTTCCAGACGGAAGTCTCTAGAGCCGCCGATGGTGGGATAACTGGGAGCTTTCCATATGTCTCAGCTTCTACTCCTGCGACCAATAACTAGGTCTCTGAGAGTATCCTACCTTCAGGTTGCTATTCAAAAGACGATAGCGGACGTAGCCCAATACAATGATAAATCGAATCGTAAGACCGAAGTATCGAGAGAAGAAATAACTTGATTGAGAAGAGCTCCCAAGAACTGACAATCACACTTAAACCAAGTGATTATTGCTCAGAAGGGTCACCAATGGGGGTTCGAGAGTTGAAGGGATTGAGGCCTGGGCCCCTCGTTGCGGTGACGTTGGAAAAATGGCTGAATATTTCTGGTGTTGCTGAATGTTTTGAGGATCGAGAGGAGATCAAGCTGACCGGACCCGGACATCTTTTTATAATTTCTCATAGATAGGGACTCACTCTGGCGTCTACGGTCCGCGGGAATCTTGGGGCAGCTGCGATGTTTTGTGCGGGCGCTGAGGGTGTTCCTGTACGCAGTCCACAGCGCTAACACTATCTGTACGATACATTGAGACTACCTGGTGATTTTGCGGGCGTATGAACAACAATGGATTGGATCAGGAGTTAGCTTATATCCCGTACCAGTCTATCTTATAAGAAGGGTTTTATTGTACGTATCATGGCGCATATAGTTAATTATTTGGGGATAGGAATTCGTGCGTTGATTATTCTCTAAATACAAAGATGATATAAGCACGGAGAGAAACCAATCGTGTTAAGGTCAAGGGATCATTCAAAGATTAGACACATTATTTTTTCATATCTTTAGGAGTCGAATCGAAGAACCTGCGCATAATAAGACAAACGAACAGCTTTGTGGTAACGAAGCTAAACTTCCTTTAAAAGCTCAATGAGTATCGGTTTGCTGGTTATCGAAATTACGCATGGGGTTGTTAATCTGCTGAGGTGTCATTACTACGGGGCACGTAGTAGGGTCGTCTAGAGGGCACAAGTCGAACATCTCGTGTGTTTCCTTGGGGCGTCAAGGTAGGAGGATGCGCTGGGAGGTCTTGAGGATTTGTACCGCGCGAATTGATCACACCCAAACGTCTGCTAATACCACTGCTCCCTCGTCGAGTGGTGTTTTCAGGGGGATGAAGAGCTGGGCGTATACTTCTGAGGTTCGGCTTAGTAGTATTCCCATGTTGACTGCGAGCATTTCTCGGCCCACCATGGCCGTTACCGCCAGATCTAACTCTCTGAGTATTTCCGGATAACACACGTCCAGTGGTGGGACCGGCTCGGAGAGCGGGAGGAGGGCGAATAGAGCCACCACCACGAGGAAAGCTTGCGGCATACTCCTCAGCGAACGTTCTGAAACGCTCCCGAGCTTCAAGTGTCACAGCCTGTGCAGTTTGTTCTTCGGTTGGAGGGTAGTCCGGGTCAGGTACAAACTCGCTCGGCCTTGGACGAAGCCTAGCCGCGAAAGGGCTCCTGAAAGGACGGCGACCGCCAACAGAAGAGTAATTCTCATCATTACTAGGATCGTTGAGAGACTCTCGACTTGGTTCTGAATCTGGCTCTGATTGTAAATCTATTTCTGATCCGGAGGACGAGTCTGAGTCCGATTCAAAAGATATATCGGGTAGTTCATCAACGATTCTGGAAATAATATCATGCGGATTTCGAGCAATTTCCGTTACTCGTGGTTCGTTTCTTTCTGCGGCTTCGCGCCTCAATTGTGCTTGAACACTGGTGACGTTACGTTCTTCTCCCACCCGCCGAACATTTTCCCTTGTTATAACAATATCCCTAGCCGCATCCCAAGAACGCTGAAGCCTTCCGTAATTGTAAGCTTGCTGGAGAGTAGGTGGATAATCAAGATCGATTTCGCCACCTTGATAGCCAATAATGAAAGGAATAGACCATTCTTGTACTTCTTCATTCGTTAATTCCAGAAGCATGAGTAGGAAATCTTTCTTCCATGGTGGGTCACGACTGTGAGTTGCAAGTTCAAAATTTGTGTCCCGATACGCTTGCAATTCGATGTCGATATATGGTGGACCTTCAAAAGGCACACTATCATTGCCATTCATCAAACCCCGACTGTAGACTTTCATACTTTCGCGGTGAAACCAAAGCCAGTCAAGAGAACCCATGATAAGTGGTCCCCGAGCGAGTACCCACTCATTTTGGAAGATTTCTTTCAAGCTTTGGTGCGGATACTGAGCTTCGAGTCTTAAACGTTCATCCTGACGCAGATATTCAATGAAGTCCCACATCTCGGATAGAGCGTTTTGATCGAGTCCATCTCGCTCATCATGTGCGTAGCTGACGAGGGATCGTAAAACTGCACTAGGAGGGTTATTTACAGGATGGCGTAACATGAGGAAATCGCAGCGAGCTTGCCAAGCGTCGGGGAGTGGAACAGTTGCACGATTTCCGCGAGGTCGTCTTGAATCAGATGCATTTCCCGCGTTCGCAGAAGTAGACGGATCCATTGCGGCAACGGACTAGATACTGAAATAACTTTTCTGCTATTCAAGGTGTCAGATCAATATATATTACCCAGCTTGGATTGCTGGAATCAAAATAGGGACATCATGTTATTTAATGGCTATGTACCTAAGCAATATTGACTTATCTGAAGAAGTGATCATACAAGTAAGGCTAGTCACTTGGGTTGGGGTAGGAGCAAAGAGACGTATGGTGGAAGAATAGAATAATAGCAGAGAGACGTCAGTTGCAAAAGCTGTTTATATACTTGTCTTCAAAGAATGTCATTTACTCAGAAACATGCACGCTCTAGCTCAAAATCTATTGACTATACCAAACACCAACAAAACAATATCTAGATAACAGGAATGCTTAGATATATATAGGTAGCCACTTCACCAAAAGTTGACGACATAATTCGTTCCCAAATTGTTCAACATTATTCTGCTTGAGACACAAAAGTAAGCTATGCATCTCCTTTACCTCCTGGTAGGCCACTGACATGTTTAATTATACGTCTATTAGTAACTATTCATCCTTCTAGCACATGTTGAGCCACGAAATACTCGAACCACTGTTAGCCTAATCGCTTGAACGCTATAGATAGGCCTCGCCGGTCTCAAAACCATGACTAATACCAATTCTACACTTACCAGATTGTCAGCGACCTAGTTTCCTCTATCGCTCTGCCCATGGTACCACTTTGGCCATTCAGCTTGCGGCCATTGGCTTGTTTTAATTCCGTTGTACGCCATCTTGACCTCTTGTCCCTCCCTTTTATATGCTTCCGCTTTTAAGAACGGTAATACCTGATCGAACTTCATTCCTGCTGATAAAAGACTTGCAATCATCCCAGATACGGCTGGAGCGGCTGAAGAACCGAAAGAACGTATTAGTAAATAAACACTGTCTACGCGCTCCGCATATGGCGTGGGCAATCTTATAACGTTGGGTGCGGGGTATACCTACCAAAAGATGTCCCGGCATGATAACACATTTGCATTGCAATCGGCCGGTCAGGATCCCTTTGACCGGCGCCACATGATATCGCTTTACCCTCGTCATCCAAGGGGATTGGAACCTCGATGAATGTAGCGGGCGCATAAAGTGTTACGACCCTGCCTTTTCGACCCCATATCTTCCCTGAATTCATGTCGACGCCGCCGACGACTAGTAGGTTATTTGGGAATTTTGGCTGGAATAAAGCAGGATATATGTCCACCGCTTTGCCCTATTGATTATCAATCGTGTCGTGAGCAACGGATCGAGAGTGCCAAATCTAATGATGATTTGAAAAAGCATATATTCACTTACTGTAGGCAAATTTCCTGCCGCTGTGACGAGAATGACATTCGACGATTTCACTAAATCCCTTATCACTTCCTCCCAGATAGCTACCAAAGCATCATAGTAAGTTAAAATTTCGTCTATATCGAGCCCCGATACAAACGCAACCCGACTGAGATGTTCCTCGTTCCAACCCAGTGACATATTTATCACGAAGCTTTGACCAGGATCCTGAGCTTTAATATAGTCCGAGATTTTTACCAGAGTAGAAACCCCATTTTCCGGAGAAAAGCTCCCACGTCCGTCGGAACAGACTGCTATGACTAACTCCGCCTCCGGGGCGATACCGGTATATCGACCAGCTACCTTTGCGGCGACGCCGAAATGGCTCCATGGATAAAGTTCGCTATACCAGCCACCTTTGAAAGATGGGAAGTGTCCTCCGTATAACCAGTCACGGAAATTTGTCTCCGCAAACTCCTACAATTATTGTCAATATTCTCTTCTTAACTTCGCAAGACGCATCAATGCCTAGGGATCAAATAATTCACAAAATTTAAGGGTTTAAAAATCGAGGTAATCAGGTTCATGATCGCGCGACCACATACTGGGTGAGTATCATCAATGCCTATATCCATAATGAAAACAATTTGTCCCGCTCCAGCGCTTTTGATATTCCAGAATTTATTCTCCATCTGATCTATGGTATACCCAGGGGGCTGTGAGAGCGCCGCGAGCTCCGGACCGACACTATTCCGCACTTCGATTTGAGCATCGATCTCGAATTCCCTATTTATTTCGCTTTTTCTAGGGTATATCGAGTTATCACGACTTTCTAGTTGAAAAGACCGCCTGGAGTACCGTGTGCCCTTTCGAGTATCAGAAATAACGCTTAATGTCTTTTTGGTGTCTCGTTTTTCAACAGGCTCTATACCTGTTGATTTGGCTGTGGTAATGCCTTCGTCTTGAAGCCAAAGGATTTTCAACTCGTCTTTGAAGTAGTTTTGGAGTCCTAGGTGGTCTGAAATTACAGGTCGATGTGTTTCAATCTATTGATAATGAAATTAGAGTTGGAACCCCAATCGCTTTTCAACATGTATAAAGGTTTCCTCCATAGATATATCCTGACCGTATATCAAAGATAATATCACAAAACTTTATGAAGGATATTGAGATATTATACTTACACCGTCTTTGCAGTCTGAAATCATGTCGCTTATGTCCGTCTGCATTTCCGTTTCAAGATAAAACGCTACGAGGCCGAGATGCTCGCTTTCGGTGAACGTGAAGCTCAACTTCCTAGGTGGTGCTGCCTTTTTATTCATCCAGCTCGTAACAAGTTTCTTGAATTTGTCGTCGCGCCGATGAGTTTTTCGGAGTATAAAATGCCATACTGTGGCAGATTGATGAATCGCGCCAATCCTAGATGCCTCCGAGATTGGTGTCGAGTGTCTAGGAGATATAAGAATCGTAAGAGATAGCCATTTCGAAATGAAGAAGAACGTACTCCGGACCATATTTAATCGCGGTTTTAAGGTTAAAAGGGGTTTGGGATACTATAGAGCACGCTCGAGCGTAGCATAAATATTAGATTGAGAAGAGCTATCTGTACATTGCCCACTCGGCTCGTATCTAATTATTCTGCATAAAACATCTCAACGGCAAAGTGGAAGCTAGGTAATATCATTCTATTAATATGGACATTGGATTGGGAAGCTTGGTGGGGAGATGTAATTAGTAGCAATAGGCCCGTCAAGATTGGCAATAACATAGCATCATCAGCATTAGTGGTGCCGAAATAGGTACCCTTCGGATTTAAGACACGATTGCAATCAAAGTTGTAAACATCGCCGCACGATAGCTTAGGTTGTTATGACTGCTATTTGAACACTGGCGAGTAGTGAGTTGTTTTAACAATCGCTAAGACAGTACAAAGGATTTGAGATCTTCCGTAGTTTGGTGTACATACATGCCAGGTCTAATACGTATTGGACCTGGCATTCGTTGGCAGCGACCAAAACATGAGCCTCGGGTAGAAGACTAATGTTGAGACCAGGTGTAGCGATATAAGACCATTGTACAACTCCGTTTTTAATAACCTTGTCTAGTTTCTAGATGTAATGCGTAGAGTCTATATCTGTAGTTTTTAGCTAAGGTTTAGGTGACACCGAAGGGGGGCGTTCCCCAACGCCCCGCCGCAGATCATTGAAACAAGTTGGATGTTGCAAATTTGCTCCACTGGAGTTTGCGGGGTCTCTTCGCCCGTACATAAAATGTCAAAGCTTGGATAGTTAAACAAGGTATCGCCGTATTATTTCTGCCTCGAGGATGCACAAGTCTGGCTAGGGAGGAATGTGACTTCGGCAGCATTCTATAGCTACATATCTTTCCCACGTGAGCGCCGGTCCTGATTTCTAATGACCCCTAGTGTAGAAGTTTGATCCACGGATTAATGCTCCCATATAAATCGTGAATGTCTTGTTCGTAGCAACTATTTACATTGTGGTTTTGAAACAGCTATTGCGTTAACGAGGCGTTGGGGCTGCCACCTCGTAAAAGTCTTGATATTTTGTTTCCTGTGCCCGGCCGCCGACTGAAATAGTACTAACAGGGACGAGCACCTGAGTTGTAGTATACAACTCCCCCCCAGAACCCGTGATAGCTATGAAACTAACCTCGGGTATTGGTTGACCCCTCAGCCTTCCCACTTTGAACGGGGTTAGCGACGATGGAGGGTCTGGCTGCGACTTCTTCTCTTTCGCCCACTCGGGCCTCAGATCTTCTGGCCACATGTCAACATTTATCCCATTGAACAATGCCGGAGGTCCTCCTTTTACTCGACTATGGGCTGTCGCGTATAGCAATGGGATGACATTCCGTATGCTTACACCGATAGATAGCCAGGTTGCGATTACCCCTGTTACACTTGGAACTCCGAACGATGTGCCTACGACCATGTCAATTTTCAAAGTGTACTCCAGCAGAGTCTCAGAGGGCATTCCTGACGCAGCCGGAGGCTTTTTGTTAAAATCCCGGTAGTGGCGAGCTGCGGCGTGGACATAGACGCTCGGCGCTGATATTTTGACGAACTTTGCCGTTTGATATATATTGTGCCCGGTGTAAGGATCGTGACCTCCGACTACAACCATTCTTTTTCCGATCACTGAATGCTTAGCCCATAGCTGGGGGTAGCTGGTGATGCGGTCCCTAGGCTAAGGAGAAGCAAATCGTAAACTTTTTGCCTACTAGTTTGTGGCTTACGGACAAAAGTCAAAGATACAGAGCGAAATATGGGTCCTTCAGTGCAAGACTTACGAGTTTGTTTCCCGAGGGAACCACTAGAATGACGTTAGGGAGCTTCATTATAGCTTCTAAAATATCTTTGTACAATAGTACTACGGCTTCGACAAAAATAGGAGGGTCTCTCTTATTCGTAGTCGGGTCCAAAGCAGAAGAATAATTGATGACAGTGAGCCTTTCAGGGCTTCGTTTGATTTCCTCGTACACCTTCACAAATGTGTCAATTTTGGTTTCGTAGGTGAGAGCTCCTCTAGCATCTGTCATCTTCGCCACGACTATTTCGGCTTCTTGAGCCATTCCGAGAGTTCTACCAGCGACTCGACTGGTCACTGGGGTGCCGTGTCCTAAGTACCAGCTTGTCATCTGATCTGTTGGCTCGTCCGATGACAACGTTCCTCCATAGATCGGTTTCCCAAATTGTACGGATGCAAACTCCTAGTCACCCAGAGTCATTGGTAAATACAAATCATTTTTTGGCGGACAATGATCACAACCAAGACGCAGGGACACTTACCGGATGGTCGATATCGCAGCCAGTGTCTATGATAATAACACGAACACCCTTTCCGGGGTGCTGAAAATTCCAAGTCTTCTCATGTAAATCTTGTTCGCTAACCCCTGGAGGCTGTGACATTGTTTGGATATCCCAGAATGGGGAATACTTGCTCTCGACAGAGGAACCGATAAGCTCAGGATGCGTATCTATGTTTCGTGCTTGAAGATTTGGGGTAGAGTTCCGATTTCTTTGATATATCTGGCGTCTTTTCAGCGGATTTACCTCGATATCTACAGGATCTCCCTCGGATGAGTCGTCTTCCTGTTCATTTCGCCGGTCGGGGAAAAGCCAAGGAGGCAGAATTTGCTCATCATAACCAGCGTAATCATGTTCGTTCGACCAGATTCGTACCACTGAAGAACCATCGAGCTTGACCAGAAATAAAAAGTAAGTAAGTCTTCTGAAGAGGAATTGATTGTAAACCTTAGAAGAAGTTAAATCATTAAACAACACTTACGCCATAGCCATGCGATTTCCAGATCTCAGATGTATCTTGGTTAGGAGCGGTCTCTATGACTACTGCTAGTAATCCCAATGTAGGGCTCTCAGTTACGCGAACGTTCAGCCTTCTAGGCGGTAGCGCAATACGCTTTGCGTCTCTCAGAAGTCTAGCTTTGAACGGTGCAGAACGCCGGACGACGACCATTGGTATAATGTAATGTAGCTCGGTACGTTGGTCTTGCGTCCCAAGATTCGTTATAGCGAGACCTTCTGCATGACTGACGAGTATTATTAGTATTGTTGTCAGCATGTGTAAGCTATAACTCCACTGCCGCAACATTGTCGTCCAATTATCTCTATGGTGTTGTGTTCAGTCTGTTCGCGCGTCAATTATCAGAGATTCGTAGACTCTTCGAGCTTCCAGGAGCCCAAAGGTGAGTATATGTGTCTTAGTGTAAATTCCTGACGCTGTAGACAAATCCGACTCATAGTGTTAAATTTAGATGACCTTTTTTGTCGTTCAGCCAGATTACATTGACCTTTAGGTTGGTAGGGTAATGTCTCAATCAAAGATAGATAGATAGCCTTGGAAAACTAGTATGTGGTTGGTGGGAGCCTTAAGCTTTCAAGGATATAAACGCAACTTGGTTTTTAACTTGGAAGTTCTATGACCGCTACCGGAGTTCCGAAACATGGTCATGTTTCCCTAAGCAAGTACTAGTGTTAGCTGGAGTTGGGTTGGATATGCTAGAGCTATAGTGCGGTATATCGACGCCCTGGCTACTTTCGAGTCGGCAAATGCTCCCAAAGCACCGAGAGGAGCTTATCATCTAATAGCCCATCGTGTGGATCTTATCATGCGGTATTAATATTTGATGCACAGACTACTTAACTACACAAGATCGTGGTTGCGAGGGCTCAAGTCCAGGCTTTAGAGGAAGGTGTTGAAGATGTGGTATTAAGGTATCAGCCACGCACACCGCCACTGCCTGCCGACGAAGTTAGCTCGTTGTGGCTTCCGCGCCAGAAAGTGCCCCGCCAAAGCCCCCGCGACACTCCAAACACGCCGTAATCAACGTCATCTCAATCTCAGTTCCCAAGACTATATATTACAGCCAACATCCGTAGCTTACACTTACTTGTACCTCTATCAGCCGTAGCATTATATCTGCTCCTCGTACTCGGAATAATACCTTGAGCTAGAAGCCCACCATGTCGAACGGTGGCACCACCGACCCCTTCGTCCTGGTGTGGAATTCGGTCCGCTACCATGCCGGAAACATGATGACCCAAGCGGATAAACATTTCGACTCGATCGCGACGACGATACGAGATAAAGCACAAGATACATCGTGGATCCCGAATCTCACACGAAAACCGCCGCCACCACCCCCTCCAGCGCCGATATTCACACATCACGGTTCGAAGGGAGTTGGGTTATTAGTGTGGGATTGGATGAGGAATCACAAATGGGCCATCGCAGGACTGGTAGTTTTTGCGGTGGGGGGTGGAGTTTATGTAGTCAAGAGGAAACGACAGAAGGGGAGGAGGAGAAAGGCTCTGAAAGCCGCAAATGGAGCGAGAAAGGAGGTTGTTGGTAGGCTCATCTCGATTTCCTCATATGCAATAATTGAGATAATTGGAACACTTTAGTTGATTTGCGAGTGACAGTGATACATGGGCAACCGAATGATCCGTTGGTCAAATCTACAGCACATGATCTGGAGAGACGAGGGTTTATTGTCTACATTGCCGTTTCATCGCATGATGACGAGCAGATAGTCTTGAACGAGGGAAAGTCAGATATCAAGCCTTTGCAGATTGATATCCTAGATGTGAGTTCTCTCTTAAATTTGAACCGTGTCTTGCAAAGATACTAACGGGACTACAGACATTATCGGCGCGTTCGTCCTTAGCTCGGTTTATGAATTATCTCCGATCACCGGTCGTCCCATTCCACGGCGCACCGCCGCACCATCTAAAACTCACAGCATTGATCATGATCCCGAACTCGAATTTCCCGTCTGGACCGATTGAGACCATACCACTGGATCATTGGTCGGATACGTTCAACACAAAGTTAATTCAAACATTAGCGATAACTCAGCTGTTTTTGCCTATTGTGACGGAGTTCAGGAGTCGAATAGTCTTTGTAACCCCATCGATTCCGTACTCTTTACGGCTGCCGTTCCACGCTCCGGAAGTTGCTGCCGTCGGCGCGTTGGAGGGGGTCATCGGGTGTTTGAGACGAGAGGTTGGCGGAGCAGGTGTGCAGGTTGTATGGATCAAGACCGGGACTTTGGACTTGGGTGGAGGAAGGGCCAACATCGCTGGTGCCACTAGAGCCGACGTGCTTGGTTGGACGCCGGCGGTCAGAAGCGTCTATGCTAGGGGATACGTGAACTCAAAGGCGGTGGGGGATGTGAGGGGAACGAGTTTGAAAGAAGTCAACATGGCAATCGTGAGCGGCATTTTGGATAGGAGGGTCAAGAAGGTAGTTAGGGTAGGTGGAGGGAGTGTAGCATATGATGTTATCGGACGATGGTTACCGGAAGGAGCCGTTGGATGGATGCTCGGATTGAGAGGCGGAAGAAGGGTTACAGAGAATATGAGAGGGATCACGCCACCAGGCAGTCGAGGCAGCAGTGTCGAAGGACGCGAGCTTGAGAGTAGTGTCGAGTGGGAGAGAGTTGACACGGCGGTTTGATAGCAGTCAGCGCTTGATAGTTAGCGACTGTCTATTTAGGAAGAACGGGGCACAAAGATTGCAGGACAATTGGCGTAAGATCTCGAATGGTAAGTTGTAAATTAGAAGGAGGCTCTCCGCATAGTTTTGGATATAAGCATACAAACTCCGCCGACGATAATGTAATCAATCTCTGCTTACCACAGACGCCTTTCCAGACGTTTCATGCTCAGGGGTCGCTGTCTAATTGGTACCTACCAGGTAGTACGACAGAGTGCTACAGAGCCGCCAACGGACCTGTAAAACAGCATCCGATCGAGGCTGACAGCCGCTTCGCTCGATCTTATGCATTACCTACCGGATGACCGTGCGCAGCAGACGCCTTCCGAAATAATATCCCACTGGCGTGTGCTGGTATGGAATATATATGACGGCAGCTTGCCACCTTCCGTGCTCTCGCGGCGCATTAAACTCGTCGACGTCAACGTATAACATCATATTCCAACAGGCCCCAAGCATATAGCCCCGAGGGTATACCTTTCGACTGTTCGAGCGTGCTCGTATTCGTAGACACCGCTGTCGCACATAGATTAACTCTCGCGGAGGCAATTGCCATTGGTGCTGCTCGTTTCACCGCTCTGCATGCGTATTGGCCGGCCCACCTTTTCTTTTCGTCTCCTTCCAGCCGACCAGACCAGCCTCACCACATAATTCGATTCGATTCTCCTCGACGACGACGACGACAGACGACGACCTCGCCAGCTTCGAAGCTTCTCCACCCCGTTCGAGCTATCGTAAATTTGGCTTCAGCTTACCCGCCGGCCTGCCTGCTCGTGCATACTACGCCTCCGCCGGCAGCTGACCCGCCGTCACCTCGCTGGACAATCCCGGCCTCGCTCGCCAAACCCCTCAGCTGGCCTCCCTGCAGGGTGAACGACGGGGAAAAAGAGCGAGAGAATGGTCCTCCCCGACGATGTCTTCGACGAATGCGTCGCCATTCTGCAGAACTCCTCTCTTCTTGAGGAGGAGCAGACCGAGCAGGTGGAAGAGGTCATCAAATCGCGAACTGGCCTCTCCGGAGCCGCTCTCGAAGCCCAGACTCTCGATGTATTATGGCGTCACAGAGCCCAGGTCTCTCCGACCTCGTCACCGCCTCCTCCACGAGCCACAATCATTCGCCGCTCTTCTCCTGCTCCCTGGCAGATGGCCGCTCGTACTGGCACTCCCGTCGGAACTCCTCCTCCCGGCTTCGCGACCCTCAACCTTCTGAATCACGGTGGAAACAGCAGCCCCTTCCCGAGTCCCCGTCCGTCACCTCTGCTGCCGTACTCCTCGCCTCGCATCCCGCATTCCCCATCTCTCAACGCGTACGAATACGCCACAGATGTTCACACACCGGATATATATGGCGATTTCGGTAGTGAGAATGTCGCATGGCTCGTCGCAGATGATAATCCGAACAATTACCTGTCATCCAGGGGTGGGTTGATGCAGCAGGACAACCTCACTCCGCACGACATGCTGCGCAGCGTCCTCGGGGAAGGTCGTTCTGATGATGAGATTTCAGCGGCATTAGAAACTTGTGGGTACGATTTATCGGCAACCCTCTCCATGCTAATGGAGCAGGAGGGTATGGTGATTGGTAATAATGGCAACGGATATGCCACGGATATCGTGAGAACACCAGAGGGAAAATACAGCCATATGAGTGGCGAAGGCATGACAATTGCTACCGGAAAGAACACAACCTTGACGCCTGGTGGAGAGTACGGACGAAGCCCAGGGCGGCCGACGACTCCCAAGGTGGGGGTTGTTTGTAGGTTCTTTCTTTCGACGGGTAGTTGCCTGAGGGCAGACTGCAGGTTTAGCCACGACACCTCGTCGACGATATGCAAGTAAGCGTGCAATCCCTTTGTTCATATTTCAGGCACATCTTATTGCACGACCGTTTGCTGATATTTAAGTGAAGGTATTGGGTGATGGGCTCCTGCCTAGCGGGCGAAACCTGCATCTTTTCTCACGACCCTTCTCAGTCAGCTAGCAAAATCATCGACCAGCAACGAGCTGCCACCTCTACTCCCCCTCTTCTTCAATTTCAAGACACAACTGCCTTCCCGGCGCTGGGAGGAGATCATCTCATATCTCCATACAACGGCCGCGATAACATCCACAACCCGACTCTCTCTCCGCCCCCCGGTTTCAGAGCTCTCAACATATCTCGACCGAACTCCAGAGCTCAGAATAGAGCTCCGAGTCCGATGATTCCATCCGTTGATGACACCGACGCGTTCCCATCGCTCGGGAGCGCGGGAGCAGCAGCTGGCGGATACAAGAACAATAAGAAGCATCAGAACCGTCGAAACAATCGTAGCAACCTTACTGATGGGATGGCTGGATCTCCTCAAGGTATCCCCACCGGACCAGCTAGCTTAGCCGACGTCGTTCGAATGTCTCCTAGCCCCGGACCCTACGGACGAAATAACAATCGGTTCAATAATCATATGACGAACTCTCCACCACCATCCTTCGCGGTGCCTGGGAAGCATAGAAACAATCGTGCCGGAGGCAACTTTCCGCTCTCCGCTGCCGCTGCTGCCATTCCACCGCCGCAACAGATTCCATGGTTAGACACTGGAAACGTCATGAATAAGACGTACCTCAAACACCGACAAACCGCCATCAAACACGGTCAGTTGAGAAACAAGTATCTTTCCGCAGCCGCAGCCGCGTGGGCGAGGAATGATGCCAAAGCTGCGAAAAGTCTGAGTAATAAAGGACAGCAGGAGCAGGCTGAGATGCGTAAGGCGCATCGAGAAGCCGCGGCCGCTATCTATGAGCAACGGCAGAAGGCGTTGAAGTCTGCGGCTGCCAATGGAACTGGGGGGCAAGCTGTGGTTGAGCTATTTGTTGATTTGCATGGTAAGTTCGATATGCTCTTTGAAGGATGATTTATAGGGATTGGATGCTAATAGGAGTAGGACTTCACCCCGAAGAAGCGGTTGAATATCTTGAGCGTATCCTCCTTGAGAACCAAAAGTCCACGCAACCGATATATGCGATCACCGGAACAGGACATCATAGTAAAAACGGAAAAGATAAAGTCCAGCGAAGCGTCAGGGCGTTCTTGGATGAGTGGAAGTATGTTTATAGAGAGTTTTCGGCGCAGGGAGATAGAGGCGGTATGGGTGGGATTTTGGGTATAGATCCCGGAAGTTACGATCGCAACTACGTTAAGGATAAGAAAAACGGTGGGGATGAGAAAGAAAAGGGGAACGGTGATGGAGAGGATGTTTTCGGGGTTGAGGAACGCAGTCTTGGGGATGGAGATGTTGCTGTTGGTGCTGATGGAGAGATATTACGTCCCCGCGACGACGTTGTTGTCAAAGTCAAAGAAGGGAAGAAGAAGAGGAGTAAAGGGGAGCAAGGCAATGGAATGGATGCTTCAGGAAATGAGGAGAGTAGCGACGGTGGGGTTGAGGTTAAGAGTGAAGTTGAGGATGAAGCTAATGGGAAGGAAATGGGGAGTAACGGTTCCTCTTCCATTGCTGCTATAACATCTGCTGGCGAATGATACTAGAATATCTTGTTAGACAAAAATAAAAATATACATCGTTTTGACTTTTCTTAATCAACCAGTGGGCTCGCAAGCTCAAGACCTATGCTCGCTATATTACTCTATGAGGTATTCGTAGATCTACCACGATAGCTGCTGAAAGGTGTTTGGTAAGAAGGTATTACTTTTGTCTATATCCCTGAACATACGCATCCAGCAAACGCATCTAATATACAATTATCATCTCCAAGCTCACTCATCTTGATCAAAATCATTAATCCTCATCACTCATACTCTCCCACCCATCAGGGCGTTTCTCATCCTCGTCCCCATCGCCATCCTCACCATCACTACTCTCACTATCACTCGCTTCAACACCCACGATCCGTTCTTCCTTATCCCCCACGACACCCTCCGGTACTCTCCCCGCGAAGATATTCCTAACCGCGGCGTTGGTACTCGTATCCCATACTTTAACCACGCCTTTACTCCCCGCGATCGCTAATCTGAATCCCACCTGTTTATCGGGAGCAAACCCTACGCTGAACACCTTTCCAACATCGTCGAATTCTCTCGACGTCACCATTGACGGTTTATTATTTTCTATATTCCAAATTTTAACGGACTTGTCCATTGAACCGGTGATGATGAATCCCGGTATGACCGGGTTGACATCGAAGGTGGTCAAACTACTACTGTGGGCTTGTAAAGTCCACACCGGTTTAGTGGCGTTCAACGAGGCGGGGATATTCCGAGCATCGTGAAGGTGTAGATTTCCAGCGTCGGTCGCGACGTAAAAGTAGTTTGGATCATGAGGGTCCCATTTTATGCCCTCCACATCGCTTTCCACCCCCCATTTACCGGATACGGTATCTTTGGTTCGCATGTCCACGGCTGCGACTGTTCGGTCCCAGGAACCGGAGAGGAGGATTGTGGTTGAGGTCGGATGCCAGGATAACGAGGAGACTTTATCCGTGTGGTGGGTGTAGGAGTGTGCTGCGGTGCAGGTTGTCAGGTCCCAGAGTTTAATCGTTGTGTCGGCGGAACCGGAGGCGAGGAGGTTTCGGTGGGTGCGGTTTGCGGAGAGGGAGAGGATGGAGTCGATGTGGTGGGTTGGTACCGGAGTTTTGGACTTCTTCTTCTTCTTTTTCTTTTTGGAGGCTGTGTTTGCGGAGTTTGGGTCTGACTGCGGGGCACCGAGGATGGCGTCTGGGAAGAGGGTGTCGATTGTGTCGAGGTTCCAGATTTCGATTTCCGGGTCGGTGGTACCGATTGCTGCGAAGTTACCCTTTGTGGTTGGTGATGGGGTCGTTTTTATCGGGAGATCGATCCATTCGATGCAGAGGGGGATAGCAGGGAGCATGAGATCGTGATGGACGTAGAGGTTATCAGCCTCATCTTCGTAGACGTAGACTTCCAAGTGGGCAAGTTCGTCTTCGAAGCGGCCGGCGAGGAGGAGGTTGTCGGTGGGCAAAATTTGCAGTTCTTCACGCTCGGAGTCGTCTTCATTCTATCCACAAAGGTCTTATTAGAGCCAAGGCTAACACCGACTGAACGGCGATGTTTGAATCTTACATCCGGTATGGTGATGTATGGATCTTCTGCATTGTTCTCGTGGTAGGCTAGCGCCTTCATGTTGCCGAACATGCCCATGGCTGCAGCCGTATTGTTAGCAACTTCCAACATCTATGCGCCAACCGATTCTCAGTGCATACTTTGAGCTTGTTCTCCGTCTACGTCTTCATCATCGTAAGTATCGAGGTTGTATTCCCGTAAATCATCATCTGCGCTACGATTGTACTCTTCATTAGCTATATCCTGGGTTATGATATGGCGGAGTCTACTTACTCTTCATCATCTTTTTTCGGTTTCGATGCGCTTCCCGATTTCACATTCGATTCTTCGTCGACATCCATAGCCAGCGACACTCCACCGTCTCCGTTCGAGGTACCTTTAGCTTCGGTTCCATCTTCATCGTCCGAGGAGGCTGCTCGTGCTTGCTCAAGATCTTCCTCAGCGTCGTCGAGTTTGAGTTGCGCAATTTCCGCGATTCTTGAAAATTCGTCTTCGTCAAAGTCCTTTCTATTGGGAAACTCGGCCGCGAAGCCCCGCGGGACCCAGGCGGTGGAAGTAATCATTCTCGCAGCGATGTATTGAGTGAGTGAAGGTGGTGGGATGAAGTTGTGGGGTTGTCGCTCGAAGCAGCGCCGAACCTTTTTTTTTTTTTTTTTTCTGCGGTCGAGAAAAGTCTTGGCATCGGATATCGATAAAAGGCCAACTTTTTCTCGCCAAACATTTCTCCCTCCAATTTTCTACTTCACGACCCACCGCGACTTTAACTCTCGACGAGGTATGCCTTCCTCCCCTGTCTTTGTCCGTTTCAATGTGCCTGTTTGCTATTCACTGATGAGCGAAATTCATACGAATTTACAAGTATACGGAAGAGCCGTATGAATGGTCGTTTCCTATCGTTCACTACATGTGGCGGTCGGGGGATGGCCGACAATGTTTATTTGAAATACCCAGAGTCTGAGAGTTATTCAAGTCATTTGACATTCTACATTGCAAGCATCGATTTCAAGCGCTGTTGGTAAACCGTCCGCTAACTATCTCGAAGTCGTAGGTTACCCAGGTATAGCATCGAGCCCCGTTCGAAAACCGCCAATCAGCCAAGATTGTATGTTCACTATTCGAGCTGGGCAACGGATGGCTCGCGTTTTGTAATTTAGGTCTTCAGAGTACTTGGGGTGATATTCTGATCTCGTCCCTTATTCGCTTCCTTACTGTAGGATCGCACAATATAAAATTCATCATCGTCGTATTGAACGCGTGTATCCCATAAACTGTCGGGACTTGTTACTACTACGTATAAATCAGCAAAATGATATTAGTCTATGTATACAGCTTCAATTCAAATTCCTGCAATGGTTCAAAGTAACTCGATAGCCAAATCCATATTCATCATTTAATCATCGCCCCCTCTCCTCCCAAAGTTCGCCGCTCTGACCGTTATATCTTTGTTTCCGCGCAAAGCGATCAACCTTTCCCAACTATTCCTAAAATTGAAAACAACCAATACCAACCAGCGGCGGCCAAGAAGAGAAGAAAATAGAGTTTGATACACACTGGATCACAGCCACAGGTAACAGCATAGAGGATATCACGCACGAGCGCCCAGATTGATTGAAGTATCCTTCTTAACGACACCATCAACCCCCAAATTATCGAAACTATGACAGCGTAGATATAAAATAAAACATTGGAGAATCTTTGCCAACACGCGAGTGCGACTTTGCTGATATCCCAGCGGCGTCGTGGACTGTAACGCTGCCGTATGATAGTAGAATTTGATCGTGGGATATTGATAACTCGGTCCCCTTGAGGCGCCCTCGCAGCATCGTTACCGACCGTTGAAGTTGTTAACCGAAAGATGGACTCTCGCAAGTTCAAGCCAGTCATCGATACTCTCACATTTCGTGGCGCATAAGTATTCGCATCTCTCGTGGGATCCTGATTTCGATGTGCAAGAGGCGGGGTGTAGTCCCTCGTTCTAATCCCCTTGATAGTGTAATCAACCTCAAGAAATTTAGTCAGAAGGGATGGTGGGATAATTGCCAGAGTGCGATTAGAGCGAGCGGGGCTGAGAAGTCTTTTGTAGAATTCGGCTTCGAACTTGTCGTCTTTGATGGAGAGTATGGTCACCAGAACGGTGTAGCTATCCAGTAGTTCTACACTGTAGTCTGACCCCTCTTGAGCGCCCTCCACGCTCCCACCGGCCCCAGCCAAGCTAATGGCCTTGCGAATAATATCCTCAGCCTTACCAACTTCACGCCTCCCTGGTAACAAATGAGCGAGCGCCAGCATTTGGTAGGCATTTATCTGTTGCTTGACCGGCATCGACTCGATATCGCACTGATCTTCCAATATACGAATCGCCCGATCATATTGTTTGTTGTTATAGTGCAAAACGGCCATGCGTCGATAATGTGATGTACGAGAACCCGCTCGATCTTCGGATAGGTCGTGAGTTATTTCTAGATATCGTGAGAGGATCTTAAGAGCCTCGGTCCAGTCGCTTTTCTTCTCAGCTGCGACAACCGCATCCATATACCACTTCAAACGGTCGGCCGCTTCGGCATCGAGTCTATCTTCATTAGGATTGCTTGGACTGGCATTGGATGTCGCTGTAGGTGGTGATGAAACCGCGATTTCCTCGTAAGGAGGCGGTTCTTGCTCTCGGGTTGGAATCGCGCCGTAGCTAGGTAATCTTGTTCGAGGCTCGCTGGGTGGGCGGACGATGAGGGGTTGCCTGCTCAAGCCATCGTTACTGCCGTTGGTAGTAGCCATACCGATAGACGTGATATAATATAAGAGTGGTCCTCTTCGGTGCTTCAGCGGTAGTTTAGATATTTACGTTTTTTCTCCGATGCTTGAGCGATGGTTCGGGCGCTCATATAGGCACGCGTGAGTTCAGCGATGTTGGGGGACGAATATATATTTTACATGTCTGACGGCTTCCAATGTGAAATTTCGGCGCCCTCTGATGATAAGAGATCCTGTAGGAACTCCAGGCGCGATTCAGGGCCAATCATAAGCGCCAGGTTCGTATCCGATGTTATATTGCCTGATCTTTAATTGAGCGAGCCTCGCCAACTCTTCGTATTTTGACAGTGTCGGCGATGTAGTGTGGCTACCTAGGGCCTGGTTACACAGCCCACAAGATTGTTCATGCTATGCGCAGGAGGCGTGAACGTGTTTTAGAATTCAAAACAAGCAAGAATCTATACATGGGGAGATAACAAGAATTCGCATTCAAAGTTGTAATGGCTTGAATTCAAGCTGAACCAAACCACCAAGGATCGTTGAAGCTAGTTGAGCCTCACCAATGGCAAACAAGGCGCGCCGGAAGGGAGCCCCGCCAAGTCTCGCTTCCTTTACTAAAAGTCATTCTTCAAATCTACTAACTTGAATAAGCAGGGTTACCTATCTCGGGCATATCAGTGGCAACTCTGGATACATCGTTCAATTGATCTTGACTGATACATTTCTATCCCCGCCTGCGCTTGTAAAATGTCTCTAAATTTCTTCTTGTATATCGAATAGCTGTCTTTTCCACCACGGACAGAAGCGAAGATTGCCCTGCATTTGCTTTTATCATCCCGTTTCGCTAAGATCAAGGCATGCGCATGCGTGTCGCATTTGAAGACTTTTCCAGTTGAAGGGACAGAAAGGCATTTCGCACTTGGAATGTCCGTATGTTTGTGTAACTTTATACTTATAAGGCGGATATAAGCTTATCCTCTAGCCTCAATCTTGTCCGTTCCGGTACCTTTTGACAGCGAAACGGTTTTTAAGGCCATGAAGGCATCAACGCATATCACGTGGTCATATTAAACCGGCTCCAATAACTCAACTAGTTGAGATATTGGAGCCGATTGGAGTTAACTCTGATTCTTCGCCGCCAAAAATAGAATGTGTCCTGGCTATCGCCCATATTTAGTATGTCAAAGCAATAGAGTTTTATTTTCATATCGTCTTAAAGACATAACCTGCATAACCGATGACATACAAGAATCCAAAGTATGGCGGACTCGGTATCGATAGGCTAGGTGTTTTTCGTGTAACGAAGCCAGATTAGCTCTTGGAGCGAGGGATATACTCAACCATTCGGTACCATGGTACCAGAACCCCGTAGCGAGATTTAAGCCTGCCGCTGATGGCGAGGAAGAGATATCTAGACTGTTAATATGTTGTGGAACAAGCGAGTCGACCCGGTCAGACTTAAAGATATTCAAGATCTTTTCAGAATGGCATGGAGAATCCCGAAATCTTCTATACTGGGGCAATTCACCATAGGAATTTGAATCTTGTGACAAGTGGCCAGCATGGTGGTACAAAATTTCATCAAAGTAAACGTATCCAGAATGAATGCCACCGGTGCCATATGGCATTGTATGCACCGATGAGATAACAATGTATGTTATCAACCGATAACAGACACCCAGGATCGGCCGAACTTTATGATACAAACGATCATTATCTTTTGTACTTACCCTTTGTGATCCGTAAGTAAAAAGAGAGAACACGCTGTAGAAACATTATCGTAGATGCCAGATAGAGGCTACAAATGGGGTCAAAGAAATATAAAAGACCCCTAGTTCTCCCCATTGTATGATATACTTGCAACCACCACAGAGCCATCCTCGCACTCTTTCGGCCTTTTCTCAATATTCTATTGAAGACGCTACACTCCTTACTTGTTTTTCTCCCGGCAATATCCTCAAAAATGCGTGTTAATCTATCTCTCGTCGCAACTCTATTTTTGGGGTCTCTCCTACAGAATGCTCTCGGCGTGACAATCACAGGGAAAGGGATGGCTACAATTCCGCCAAGTGATGGATCTATTATAGCCGACTGGGAGAAAGCCCTAGAAGACGGCGGCGCCATCCGGATTACTGTCAGCTACGCGATCGGTGCCCACGCCAACATTATCTTCCCCATCGGCACTGCTGTAGGCGATCAGGGGATTCACATGAACATCTCCGGTAAAGGTAAAAACGCGTTCGCTCTCATCACCCGCCGAAACAGCGACAGGGGATTCTTCAGTCGAGCCGTCAATACCCCCTTCAAGCTTGAGACTGTTTCCGCGCTAGCGGATAAAGACAATAGGTCGAAGCTATGCTTTACGATACAAGCTATTAAGAAAGGGGACAGGATCAAATATCAGCTTGTGTTCCATGTAATCGGGAAGACATTGGCCGCAAGAGATGCCACCAAACAGGCGGTCATGTTCTACGAAAGGGATCCTAAGTGGAAACCCGACCAGAAGATTAAGATGGTTTCTCTCCAGCAGACTGATCCGGGTCCCAGATGGGGGAACATGACGGTCACTGTCCTCGATCCTGCGCCACCAGAAGAGAAGGATCCCAATGAAAAGGAGGAGGATGGGTACAAGAGACGCAGGATGGTGCATAAAACTTTCTAAGGCATTGAAATGGAGGATTAGGTGATTATTTGATCTCAGTTTTAGATTCTTAGTTTCCTTCCTGGTATGGCGTACTTTGTCCTCATAGATTTTTCCATCATGGTGCGTTCGGTGTTAACCTTTCACAAATTGTTGGGTTGTTCATGTATATAGTGTTTTCAATAGGACATATCTAAGAAATGTTCCTTTCCAGTAACGATTCGTTGATATAGAAACCATTTTAAGTGATTTGGCGGTAGAGACTCGAGTGATAGGTTCCTGCATTATCTTCCTAACTATAGTACAACGTCGCCATGGGACACATCCGATATTCACAAAATCCTGCAGGATCTTGCACAATCCGTGTTGTTTTTGTTGTAGAATGCTTATGCTTCTGAATTATGCCGGCCAAATTTGACGATGCGTCCTCGATTAGTCTAAGAATGATATGAGAGTGAAAGAAAATATGACTCTATGGCAGTGAATAAACCTAGAGCGAAAAAATTGTGCTAGTCATCTTAATGAGTGAGCGTCGAACTGTACTTGGATTTTCCGCGTTGTATTCAAATGCCATAAAAGCGGGTAAACATGAATCACATTTTATATCTACGATTGAAATCAAAAGGATTGCGTGTACATTGATATATCTCTGCAGACCAGAATTCCATAAACACACAATATATATCTCACTTTTAATGAATCAGCCAGTAGAACTTCTGAGCTTAGCACCGCTTGACTCCACAATTCTTGGATTCTGGGAAAAATTCACAAACGTCGACCCACATCGACTAGATTACTAACGCTCATGGCTTGCTCACCGCATGTATAGAGCACATGTCGGAGAGATTAGTGATCGCGCGGCTCCACTGATTTGAGGGGCCGAGGAAAGCTTGTTCACCCCGCAGTATCGGCTCTGCCGTGAGTGAAGTTTCATGTTATATATAAATGCCTGTAAACGATCCAAGACAATAGCATGCTTGGCCCCGGCTCTAAGCCGGAGCATACTTGTCGGCATTTATTCAAAATGGGCTTCAAAATCTTCTTGCTCTTACTTTTAGAGTCATTTCATCCTTTTCTGCTGCAGGCTTTGAGTCTTGAGCACTTAGCTTCGAGAAGTCCAACGTATCGCACTGTATACCAATTTCCAACCCCAACATGGATTGAGAGTATCACAGTTCGCTCCAACGGTGACCTTCTGGTTACTTTAGTAGATAGACCAGAGCTTTATCTTATGGATCCTCAATCACGCCATCCTCCAATTTTGCTTTATCGGTTTCCCGGCGTCACCGCCCTTCTAGGTATTGACGAAGTCGGGCCTGATGAATTCGCGATTGTGGCAGGAAACTGGTCCGTCGCCGCCTTCTCCACGACTCCAGGCAGTTACAGTATCTGGACTGCGACGTTCCCCAGTGCCAAAAGTAAAACGGCGCATCTTCGTCGCGCGGCTCCTATTCCCGAAGCAATTTTCTTGAACGGTGTCGCCACACTCAGCGCTGCTGCCGGCCTCGTCCTCGTTGGGGACGCTGGTGCGGGCGCTGTTTATCGTGTATCGGTTCGGACCGGAGCTTACTCCATAGTTCTAGCGGACGATGCGAGTATGGGAACCTATCCCGTAGGTTCTACGCACTCCGGCATCAATGGATTGAAAGTCCACGGTGGATACGCGTATTATACAAATACCGCTAGGGGTCTGTTTTCGCGCGTCAAGATCGATACGCGTAGGGGTACGGCGACAGGACCATATCAGATACTAGCATCACCTGGAGCCATGGATGATTTCGCGTTCGCGCCACGTAGAGCCGCGAGAAAAACTGGTCATGGCGGCGAGGACTGGGTTGTTTATTCAACGGGACATGCCAGTAATACCTTAATCAAGATAACGCCTGGGGGGAACTGGTCGATTGTTTTTGGCTCGCCGAATAGCACTCTGCTCGAGGGTGATACCGCATGTGCGTTCGGCAGGATGGAACATGATCGCAACATATTGTATGTTGTCACAGATGGCGGTATCGCACATCCTTTGGATGGATTTGTTCAGGGTGGAGAGGTTATCGCGCTTGCGGTCGATAAACTATGAGCTTTGGTGTCTCGAGAAATCACGACCACAAGCGCTTGGAAGGTTCAAGAGATATATCTAAAGAGAATTGAAATAGTTGATAAATACTCACAGTCTATCATTATCTATTAGGTGGAGTTTATTCGAGAGTACACATCTTCTTAGAGAACCCCGGCCTACCAATGCAATTTCGGCGCAATTTAATCGTAGTTTAGTGAAGCCCTCAAGCAAGGTCGAGTCGGCTATTTCCTTGGATGAACCACAATAATATCAGCGCAAAATATTTTCATCTGGGAGCCATGTCATCCCCATATTGACGATTTCGTACCATAATCAAACTGACTAGGTCCGCGTACTACTTTCTAGGGTAATGCCCGACTGAACGAAGTGAAGGTAGGGGCTCCGAAGGAGCAAATTGAGCTATTACACTTGAGTTGCAGTACTACCTAACTCTCCCCCAAAGTAGTCCTTTAAAAAAATATATTATTTATTCCACATAATTTTAGAAGCTTCTGGAAACAAAGTATATATATAAAAATCAACTAATTTTATTCAATGATCAATATAGGAATAATCTTAAATTAATTTAATATATATAACTTCAAATTTATGAAAATAAATTGCTAAAAAGAAACCATAACAATTTTAAGAGAATTAATATTGTAAAATAAATATAAAAATCAAGTGTTTGAAAAAAGAAAAAAAGGTTTTGAGGAAGGAAGTTTAAACCCGAAAGATAATTACGACGATAATACTGTCTTCAGTCGGGTTTAAGCGCCTCCACGAGGCCTTCTAGTATAAAACTCTTGACCTGCAGGTGTCGGAGTTTTCATTTCTCAATCTAAAATGTGTTGTTACTAGATATGAAGACCATGTCCTCCTAAGCAAAAGCGCATGGTAAGCACAACGGTAAAACGGCCGCCTAAAGATTCTTTCCGCAGGATGGAACTAGTCCTGTTTTCACGGGGATCCAGATGAACTCAAGCCACCCGTTAGCGATGCTGTGCATAGTTCCTTGAAACGCTGCAGCCTTTTCTTCGATAGGAAGGAGCTCGAGGAAGTTCTATGCCTTCTGGAAGGCGGCGATCTCGGGAAAGTGTGCCTTTGAAGGTTTCAATATCTAACCAAGATAACGCGATATTGGTGGGTTGAATGTGGGGCTCTTGATTCAAGATTTCGTGGAAAGAGAAGCTGTTATCAATCGAAGTCTAATGGCTTCTGCTGGATACTCAGAATAAGCCCGATTTCAAAATGATATTCGTGAACCACAGAATCAAAAGTTCACGTCCTCAACATCAAGATGGAAGCGAAATGTTCGAGGTGGTGGCACATGGTCGACGGATATGTTTCATCAATTCATCCGGAAGATCTGTGTCCCCATTCAAAATTTGCGCCTCGTTTTCCCCGCTTCTGCGCCATCTGTGGGTGCCACTTTTGGGCGCTGAAATTGGTGTTGAAGAACACCCGGGCCGACATGACGGGGATCCGTGAGTGATCTGACCAGGGTGTAGGCAATACTTGCGCGCAAGAACCCGATTTCTCCGTTGATTGCCATCTCTCCTCGCTTTTTGAGCATCATGAATTCATGACTTCTCGTTGTGGGGCACCCGGGATACTATCAGAATACAGGAAATGAGCAGGTCTCAAGAATCTCCATTCGCGAACACGCGGCGGAAATCATCTCGGGACAATACTGCCATTTGGCTGATAGTGAGATGATTAGCTGGCCACCTTTTATAGTACGCCTGAACGTCATCCTTTACTTTCACTCTCGATAGTTTGCTGATTTATCATGATAAGGCTAGTCAAATGAATGATCAAAACGTGTGAAGTTGAAGATGTTAAATTCATCAAGAAGGTAGGGGACCGGACCCCTGTAGGGTGTTGCCCATTTCGGAAGGAAAATGCTGGTGATATCTTGCGTCTGCATGACCGGATGGCTTGCCTTGAACCCTACGGAAATTCAAAAATCAGTCTTACAATGGTAGCACCACTTCGATCCTTCGGATAGCTTCATTTTGAGGGCCAATTGGAAGGAGGGTACGTATTCATGGCAAATCGTATCGATTCCGTCCGAATCGACAGGACGAGGATTGAGGTGTGTTTGTTTGTAGGACATGGCCTCGGTCATAATATCGCCGCCAATTGACAGAATACCGACCCCTTCACAGTCAAGTAGATTCATCTGATCAGAGAACCTATTAGGATTTTTGGCCGAAGTCGCCCCGAACCACCAATATTCGCATACGAACATGTAGTTGTCAAATGTCCTTCTTTGGCGTTCATTTCGTTTTGGTAAACTAAGTTCAACACCTCGAACGTAAGCTACCGCTCATGACTGGCTAAAATCACAAGGTAGTGTAAGAATACACCCGGATACCTGGAATACATGTGTGATGCCTGGCTGGAGAAAGTTCAAGTGTGTGCATGGATGTGGTAGGAGGTCAACAACTCGAACCAGAACCCACAGGAACAATAGTTCATTTCAACCGAAAAAAGCGAGTACGATAGACCGGGGTCACCACCGTTCTGCCCGCCTAGCCTGTCAGCTGAACATGATTGAACGAAAGGTCCAGTCCGGGGCGGTCTCACCCCGCCTGCGCATCCGAGAGACCGCCATGATTATCGTATTCTCTGTTAAATGCAAATTGGTAGTCAATCAGCGAGATTCTTGTTATTTTCGTCAATTTTGACCGGTTTTCTTTCTCTTCACTTCCAAATACTTTCTTCTCCCCGAGTCTTTCTTCTGGCCGTTTTTCATTGAATGGGAACCAGATCAAATGTCCGAATCGCAAATTTCGAGTCAGCTTGTGCGACGATAACACATAATTATGGACATTTGCTGGATGAGAGAATCGGTCGAACTTGGTGGACCAACGAGCACTCCGAAAGTATCGGGCGAAAGCATCGAGTATAGCAACCGCAATTACAAGAACGACGGATTCGGCGCATTATTAAGCTCTGCTGGAGTACCGAGGAGGTCTCTGTGATACCGACCAGCATATTAGAGGAAATTTCTGTGGTACGGGCGTCTCCCCTCCATATTTGATCCTTACTCGAGTACTCGTGCCTGTCAGGCAGGCGAATCTAAAATTACCCCGTTGCTCTACCGCATGGACGGGCAGGAGCAGGATAATTTTAAAAATGAGAGGGCATGATGCAGGAATCTAGCGATGCGACAAAATTGTCCCAGGATGATGAATGCTAACATCGTCAATATGCTTCCTTCCTAGACGCTGGTTCTCCTCATCCAACATCTTGGGGTCTCACTGCGGCGCTGTCCAACCTGGAGAACTTCAAAATCCGGCTAGTTTGCAGCATCGAATCCGGCGTTTGGGCACCTTTTTGGTCTGTGTCACCATTTCGGAAGATCCAACAAGATCAACGCACGCCGCAGTCTAGACGGTTCGACAGCCGATTTAGTCTTAACCTCGGCAGGTTTAAAATCCCATCCACCTCCGTCATTTGGAAGTAAAAAGGGGCCGTAGTCTCATACCTCGATAGGTTAGTAAAGTTGTTTGATAAATGCATTTTCTTCCTCCCCGCCTGATTTCCATGGTCCCTTGGTTTCGCCACATCAAAAATGTTATCAGCGCCCTTGGCTACTTGTTTTGTTGTAATGGACTCCGCCTCGACAACATGGGGTGATATATATGACCAGGGCAGTCTGCAAAGGATTTCAGCATAGCTGTCTCTTATATCCAACTGTCCCTGTTTGGCTTCAATGGATGGGGTGGTGGGAAATTTGACAGTCACGATCGCGGGCAACATTTGTCAACACATCCGTTGCAGCATCGCGGGTTTCGAGGGCTTCATGTGGATGGCATTGCGAACAAAAAAAAAGCAGTCACTCTTCGCTCTACTATTGTGTGCAGTTGCAGCACCTGCTCAAAGCTTTACTGCAACGAACAACCACAACAGTGACGTAGACGCTGTCCAAATTTCCATCCCAAACATCAACCCTTTCCATCACCACTCCATCACCACCCCATCTATTGCCATCACTATCATCAATTCTTTTTGTCACACCTCTACCCCTTGCCATCGCGATCATTGCTATACTCTCAAACCTCATTATCACAGAACGATTCCCTGTTATCCCCTTTGACATTCGAACTTCTCTAATCAAAATGCAAGACCCTGACGAAGCAAATGCTATCCGCAGATGTGAGTTCGATCAATTCTAGACACTGGAAGCCTACATAAGCTAATGCTGGAAATTCAAGACTACGAAGACGAAATGGCCAATAAAGCTAGAAGGCCTCCTGCAATTGACACAAGAGCTGGTCTGAACACCACAACTGCCCCCCAAGGACCAGTCTCTTGCGCAAAGCTCTCCGAGGTCTCTCATCTGATCTCCGACAACTATCAAATCATGGATGAAACACAACTTGGCCCTTGCGAAAAGTTGCTCGAAGAGTTACGCCATGAGGGACCGAGCGAGAATTATAAGAAACGTGTCTCGCCTCCTAAGCAAAATTCTGGCAAAACTAGTTACAAATGCATCGACGAGATCGGTGATACCTCTGATTTAACTGAAATTACTAACGTCTTCATTCCAAGAATCCCTCGTCATTGCGACGATTTGATGGCGCAACTCCGCTCTGGCGAGAGTATTGGCAACCGTCGTAACCCTGTCAAAGGATCTGCTCCTCAGCTCTATGGTACCGAATACCGCGGTGTTCGATATAATGGTCCTGAGAGCTCATCTACAACTGACGTTCCAGATTGGTATCGCGACGCACAAGCAACTCTCCGGACTAAGAATCCTTACAAGTTTCTGGACGATACCATGATCGATAGAAGATCTGTCAAGTATTCCCCTCCTAAGGATGCCCCGATCATACCTCTACGTCCAGCCCGTGGCGATGATTCACCCGAAGCATCCGCTGCCCTGAGATACAAGAGCAAAAACTCTGACAAATATGGAACGTCAAAATTCTATTCGTCCACAACCTCTCATCCTGAGTCAATGGTTTCTGAATTACAGATGAAAAGTCACACTCATGGTGATGATACCGAAATGGCCGCTATCCAGCGAGATATCGAAGATAACATCAACATGTATACACTGTCCCGTACCAAGACTGACCAAAGCACCGCAAACCGATATAATACTTACGTTGGCCGTCTGCGTCAATCTTCTTTCGTCGATGTGGGTCTTGAATCATACGTCGATGAAGACTTGCCAATCGTCAAAAATGAAGAGATTCCTAGAATTGTCGTCGAGCGCTCCGAACAAACAGCTGGGGCCGAGCAAATTGCCAACAATGAATATGACGACTACGATGGCGGTGCATATGACTTCTATCTGGTATGTTTTGCAGTTAATAGTATTTACTTCGAGCTGGACTGATAACGTTTCTAGGATTATTATTCGGAAGTGATCGATCCTTATGATCTCGCTGACGATGAAGCCGAGGACGGGTTTGAAGTAGAGCCTGAACAAACCACCAAGCGACACTCTGAACATAAACCAACAGGACCGTTTCCAGTAGCTATTGAGGAAGTTGAGGATGAGTATATTTGGAACATGAAACACATGCAAGGCAAGGACAGACTCTCCTTGACGGAGCCAGTCCTTGAGCGAGTAAAGCACGACAGTGCCTGCAGCCTTCGTGTTCAAGACCTTTTTAGCCGCGACATCGTCGAAAAGCCACAAACCAAACGCATCTCCACTGTTCCACCCCCGGTTCCTCCAAAGCGACGCATGCCACAACCTCATTCGGTTGTCGGATCCAATACTCCACCTTATCAGATCCAAGATACGGATGCTCGTCACCAACCTATATTTGTCGCTATGAGTGAGGTTTCTGAGTTGCCACCTCCTGTTCCTCCCAAGATTTCACTTTCTCCAGTTTTGAAGGCCTCACAGCCACCGCAGACTGAGAAGGAAGATCGAGTGGAATCTCCGCAAACAGAATTTCCATCTATGGCTCAGATCGCATCCGAGTTTTCCAAGAGTTTCGAAGAGACTCCCAAATATACAGCCAACGCGAAGGCTCAGAAAGTCCTCGGCCTCGGCTCTGAAGATTTGCCTCGATCTGTACCCACTATCAATCCTGCTCCTCATACCAGACTTGCAAAGGACATCAAACGAGCGAACCTTAGAAAGGAGATACTCGAGAGTGGCACTTTGAAACCAGCACGCAAACCTTTCTTGAACCTTGCGGGTGCTCAGAAAGTTCTCAGGGAAGCCGCAAATATCTTTAACATCATGTCTCCGAAGAACGGCAAAGCAGGAACGGTTCCGAACACCCCTCATCCCAAGAAAGAACATCAACGAAGCTCATCCGATCCTATGGACGAAAACAAACCCGGGTTCTTCAAACGATTCTTCAATGGAAACACCGAAAGTCCCCGTCCTTCAACGGCTGGTAGCACCAAGTCGTTTGGCCAATCTAACCATGAGAGCTGGGGTTCCGGACGTGCTAGTGGAGATACCGGAGTCACTAGCGCTGACGATACGTATTCTACCGTTCCACCAAAGGTTCCTGAGCCGACCACGGGCAAGAATCCAGACACCAAGAAAGCAGGAGACAAGGAGAAGAAACCGGGATTTTTCAAGAAACGTCGTCTGGAAGCAGAGGAACGTCGTCTAGAAGAAGAAGAGCGTGTGCAAGAAAGTCTTCTATTTCTTTCAGAGGCTAGAAAACGACATAATAGAATGAAACTCAAGGAGTTACCTAGTTGGTATTCCGAGAGTGGTCAATATTATCGGGCTAAGAACCCGCTTGAACTGGCACTCTGCGACAGCATCGACGAAATGGAGCATTACGACAATGTAAGGAGAACAAAAGAGGAAGAAGAAGAAGCTCAATCCCCAATCCTTGGCGAAGAACCTGATTATCTCGATGCGAACTTTCCTTCTGCATCCAATGTCCCAATTCCTAGTCCCATTGCGGAAGAGCCAGAATTTATCGCGAATACCCAAGGACCTCTTACTGAAGATCTTGGCGACAGAAACACTGAACTCGACCAAGAAATTGAAACTGAACCTCAAAGTCGCTGGTCTGAGGATTCAGACGACGGGGAAGACGCACATGTCTCCCAGCCTCCTACTCCTTCAAAGTCACACTTTTCCCGATCTTCCAAGAATCATAAGCGCAACGGCTCTGGGTCTAGCAACCTTGGAACTGGTCCGATGCTCATGAAGAAGGCAGTTCGCAAGCTCAAGGGACATAGAAAGTCCACTGCTCCTCCAACTGAAAGCCACACTCTTCCCACGCCGACTCAAAAACGAAATAGAGATTCAGTTATGAGCCAGGCATCGACCGCTACTCGCGAATCTACTCGTCATATGACTTCTACGAGTTCGGTTCCACCACTCCCGACTCCTGAGATTCCAGCTCGAACTCCAGACCCCAGTTTCATTTCTATGGATGCTTTCGCTGCTCAGGAACTCACGAGCGAAGGAACATCAAGAATCACCACGGGTACTTATCATGATCAAAGGACTAATGTCGTTCACACTTTCAGAGGCAGTATTCCGGAGCGTAGTGGAAGTAGCCTTGGGCATCGTACCGATCGAGTCAGCATGGTTAACAGTCTTCCTGAACGATCTCGAAGTAGCTTGGGCCACAATCATCCCGGAACCCCCCTTGCAACTCCCGCTTCCAATTTTGTTCCTTCTGATAATACCTCTAATACCTCTAAAAATCAAGATCAGTCAAAGGAGTCAAGTCAGAGAGCAAGCGCAAAGAGTGACGCACACAGAGAGAGTGATCTGGATGACATGGCGCAACTTATAGAGGAAGAAAGGAAGTTCCAAGAACACCTCAAAACTTTGAGTTCTAAACAAGCCAAGAAACTTCTAAAGGCTAAGGAGAGGGAGCACAAAATGCACCTTAAGGTCCTAAAGACCATGTCTAAGGCGAACAAAGATGTAGAGAGAGCCACGCAACTGACCGGCCAGAGCTGGGGGCAATGGGTATAGACACCTCATTGGACCCCAAAGCCAAAGAGTCGGCTGTTTTCGGACTGGAAAAAGGATTACCCAGAAGATTATGAACACCCCGACTTTCTAGATAACCTTAAAACCACGAAATTGTTCATGCATTTTTGCAATAAGGTCAGGGACGAACGCCAGGCAGCAGTGGAAGCCGGTCTCATTCAGGATCTTGTTACCACACCAGCGATTGTCCGAATAGAAAAGATACAAAAAGAGGCAGAGGAGAGGATGAACCTTGCTTTGAAGTTATACAAAGATAACGAACGCATGAAGCAACGCCAGCTCGCTATCAAAGAATTCGAAGAAAAGAAAGCCGCCGCTAAGCCTCCCCCACCTCAGGAAGAGGAGACTGAGGTTCATGATTCCTTACCAGAATATGTTGATTCCTTTATGAAAACCCCAGACTCTGCAGCTCCAACAGAGCAGGTTAATTCGTTTGCGAAAACCCATCTATCTCCCGATATCAACCTCATGGATGATCTTGACTTCAACGGACGCGAACGAGAAAAGAAGAACGTCGAGAAACGTCTTGCGAAACGTCGAGGCAAGCTTGAACAAATGCTCGGACCCACCGCCATTCCCAAGATCTGTCAAACGGAAGAACAGGCAAAGGTCAGTATGCATGAGCGGCTTGAACGTGATAGGCACCTCGAAAAGATCAAACATGAAGAATGGTTAATAGAAGACGCCAAGAAGCAAAAAGAAGAAGCCGAGGACAAAGATAGAGAAGACAGAGCTATCAAGCAGGCCGCTCACGAGAAACGAAGGCAGAGAAAAGATAAGATTGTAGTCGCTCTTCACAACACTACGGGGACTTGGTACCACGGAGATGAAGTTGACAGTGACTCCGAAATGGACGAACGCGAAGAGACAAGATTACGCGAAAACAATCCTTACATATTTTTGAAGCGATGGCAACAAGGATTTCAGGAGAAATGGGGTATCTCTGTTAAGGAAGTCGATTGGTCCAGGGAAAAGTGGAAGGTTGAAGAATACAATATCGAAGACGGCCAAAGGAGGGAGAGAGATGTCATACAAAACACTCTCAAGCATTGTCTAAAGTTTTTCAGAGAGGAAGCTATTCGCCACAAGAAGCATCTGGTGACTGAGGGGTCTTATTCTAACATGCACGAGTACTTCGAAGATGAGGAAGACATCATCGCAGATCTTGCGGAACGATTGATTTACGCGCTTTGGTTCTTGGAGTCGCCAGATTATTTCAAGAACGCCCAGGAATTCTCTCCCTATCTCCACTTGTTGTCGCATACGGCCATCGACGCCTCACAGCATTACCACACGCGATGCCTCATACTGGGAGACATGGAGAAAGCGGCAATGAGGAACAAGGGAAGAGATGAAGAAATCAAGTTGTTGATAGATCTCCACCGACGCAAAATTGAACAACTAGACGTCGATTTCCAGGTAGTTAAAAAGGGATGGGACATGAAACGACAGGGAGTTTGGATCGATATCAACACTCAAAGGGAGGATCAGGGGCTCCAGAGGGTTCGCATCATGAGCTTCTATTCTCACGAATTCGGGACCGAGTTCGATCCGATGTCTTCTCTCGATATCGACGACCCTGAATACTTCCTACAAGCAAGGCCAACCCCAACTTCTTCACGTCCTCAAAGTAGCCTCTCGATCCCTCATCCTTCGCCAGCCCCACGTCCACGTGCACGCTCTCACGCTACTATCACTTCCCTTCGACTGTCTGGTATACCTTCTATTTATGGTCCGCGATCACCCGCCCCAAAGTCCCCGGCTCCTCAGTCTCCAGTTCAAAATTTAGTAGCCGACTTTGAACGACTAGAAGCATATGCCGCACAGGTCTGTTCGGAAATCCAAAGCCGCCCAGAAGATCAAAGCAAGAAGAACAGCGAGAAGAAAACAAGGGCCGATGAATATAAGAGGGATAAGCGTGCCGCTAAGGAAGAGTGGATTGCTTTCTAACGAGTATTCACGGGTTACTAATGATACCAATACCATGGAGAAAGATTATCATGGATTTGAGTAGGAAATGCCGGGGTAGAATAATTGCCAGATCTTTTCTTTTTCTTTAGTTTTCGGGTTTCGGGAGTTCTAGGTATGAGAATGGGTTAATTCGTGCTGGGACTACAAGTTGTTTTTTTCTGTTTTCATGGAGCTATAATAGCGGAGTTCTGTTTTTATTTCCTTTCTCTCGGGGGCTTTTATATTTTTCTTAAAGTAAGTTTCCTAGCCTCCCCCTAGTTTTGGGTAGAATCACGAGCTGACTTATCAAAGACTGGCAATTATTAGGCATTTCCGGGAAAGTTTTATGTTCTTTTGTTTTCTTTCTCAAAAATTAAAAACGAAAAAAAAAATAGAAAATAGAAAATCCAAAAAAAAGCCCTTCGGGGTGTATAAAAAATTCTGGTCCTACTCCTATTTCCATAGTCTTTGTTATTGCTGTTATGTTATTTGCTACTTTACCTGCTTGAATCTTTTCGAGCATCCCCTGAAAATTTTTTAGGAGTATTCTCGATGCTTATCTGTTCGTTACTTTAGTTGAAGCCGGAGTTTTCCTAAGGGCGAGGCGTTTTATCTTCTATCTTTTATTCAGCAGTCGCCTTGCAGCTAATTCCTTCCAATCCCTTTCTTTACCTCGTCGCGCTTTGATCTACTCTCGCACCCTCGTTTATGCTACTTACGTTTTCTGTTAAAACAAGATACCCCTTCATTTCTACTTTGTTATCTGCTGTTTCTCTCCTTCAAGAAATTATATCGGAGTTTATAGCGGTCTTTAGTCGCAACTAGATAGACATTTGTACAGTTTGCTTGCACAAAATCGTTAAAATAAATGTATCTAACCTGAATCAATTGAACTCGCAAAAGGGTAGAAATTCAAAAAGACTGGATATGATGATACTAGCACGTAGGTAGATAGCGAAAATTGAGAGCCACTTTTGAGCAGCCGAGTCTCCCCTTCTGCCCAAAGCATATGAGTGTGAACATGCACTCGTTTAGATTCGCGAGCAGGAGATAATATTTATCATTGTCTTCAAACTATAGCGTGCTAGGCTACCAAAAGAGAAACAAAAAAACGCCATTTATGCTCCGCTTAAGAAATATCTAAATTTACCTGCAAGGCGTGATCCACCGATGCTTTTAGTGAACCATGTGCGCCGCCACAAACTCCTAGAATCTCGTCAGCTCTCCGTCGCAACATATCAATGAACAAAATGGCCTAGAAAACTCACCGGATGGTCTCCTTGCAATAAACTGGTGACCCTCTCAACCTCTTCCGCTAGCGCCAAGATATTAGCATCCCACTTTCGCGTCTGCCGTCCGATAATGACCCCATCGGAATGCCCTCCAGGCCCATCGAAATAGATCAATTTGTCGATTTGATCAATCTGGCCAGCCAATCTCTTCTGTTCGATCATCCTGGCAGCGTAGCGCTCCGCCTGTTCGGCGGGCAATTGTAACAAAACACCCAATTCTTCGACACCGATGTTGTTGTAGAGTCTCGACGCGGCTAGGAGATTGTGCTGTACTATAGCTCGGGTCAACACGGTGGTGCCGTCTGCGTTTTGGGCCGTCTGATGCGGGGCCAGACTCTTCTCGAAGGCGTCTACGTCTTCGGAACTCAACAGACGGTCGAAATACATCTTTTCCAGGATGGCATGGTGTTCGACTTGAGGGGCTCTGTCGTCTTTGTATAATGTTCCTAAGGATCTACTTCTGGCGGGGCCGGCGGGAGCCAACACGGCGCAAATGATTGCGGCGTTCAGACAACTCAAGCGCTCTGACTCTTCAACGACCTGCGAGAAGCTCAACTGCAGGTATTTCTGACACGCGTTGAGGAAGTCGCGCTTGTTGTCGTAGATTCTGGCCTGACACATAAGGAAATGTAGATTCTGAACCTCGTCTGTGGATTTGTGGATGAGCGACACCGCGCGGTTGAGGTATCTTTCAGCGGTCACTGATTCCCCGTCTTCGAGAAGGTTCCGCATTATCCGGATATAGATCTTAAGACGGTATTCGTCGGGAATGAGACGCTGGGAGGACTCCAGCTGGATTCCCATGAGCATATTCGCGGCGGCGGCATTTTCGTTCTCGGTTTCGTAGATATCGGCGAGCTGCTCGCGGCAGAGGGTATCGGAGTCTTCGTATGATACGACGACGGGGCGGAGAGCTTCAATCAGGAAGGTTAGGATGTCCTTTTTGGATTCGTTCTCGTTAGGAAGCTTTGCGAGGGATGTGACGAGCTCGGTCATCACCGGGCGCGAGGTGATCAAGGTGATTCCATCGCCCAGAACGGTGTTCACGAAGGCTTTGAGGTTGGGTGTGAGCTCTGCGGGGCTCGACGTGGAGAGGATTTCGGAGAGGAGGGTCTGCAGCGGGGTGATCTTATCGGACTGTGATGCGGGAGAGGAGACGATGTCCGAGAGAGCAGACGTGACTCGCGGAGAGGCCATCGTGAGGGCGGAGTGGTGATAATGATATCGATAGCTGTCGTCGTGGCAGGGCGTGTTGTGGAGAGGTTGAAGGTGGAGCAGTTTGCCGACAACAGCTGTTAGAGCTGTGGTGGCCACCTCAATTCTGGACTACATTTGAATACTATACTGTGGTACAGGCTCATGGGATGCATTCTCTCAAAGTATATACATTTTGTAGAATTAATTGCGTTAAGCGCTTCTAATTTACATGGTACCGGCATTCACTCACCCCCAATATCCTTACACTACATTTTTCGTGATTCAGGGAGACACGCACTATACAGAGGAAGCGGACAGAAGATTAGCAAAGTTCCAAATGTTTATTTCAAAGGATCCATAAGCTTATGGCATTCTTTCTTACCAGCGAGTAGTATTCATTGATCTTTTTGCAAACAAAGCCGCCAGCGCAGTTTGTAGGCCCCTATTGGAAAGAATCAACGTTAGAATGAACGATTATGCCCTCGACAGAGATCTGGCCAATAATCTTCAAAAACGATGGGAGCTATTGCATACGGTATAAGAGAAACCACCGCATTGTCCCCACTGCGGAGCCCCACCCGATGCTGTCGTAGTTGTCTTAGCAGTGGTCGTGGTCTTGGTTGATTTAGTGGTAGTACGGGGTGTCGTGGTTGACTTTGTCGTAGACTTTTTCGTCGTGGTCGTAGATTTAGTAGTAGTAGTCTTAGCAGTCTTAGTAGTCTTAGTAGTTTTAGTAGTCTTAGATGTTCTCGTCGCGGTGCTCAATGTGGTCGTCTTGGTGGCCGTAGTGGTGGTGGTGGTACTATAGAATCGAATTTTAGTCCTATCTTCAGCTCAAAGGATTGAAGCTTACGCACGTCGAAGAGGGATTATAAATTCCAAACCACGCGAGCGTATCCAATTCTCTGATGGGAACATTGTGCTCGACGCCGAAACAAGAGTAGGCGACGTATTGAGTTCCGTCGCCAAAGATCATCTGAGTATAGTTCGCAATGGGAGTATCGGTGTTATTCTTCGTCCACGAGATCCCAAAAACGTTGGACCACATTTTGTTGGACTCGATGAGGTTTTGGTATGCAAGACCGGTGTCAAGAGTGCCGTGCCAGACTTGGAGCTTAGGACGGGGACCAGTATATCCGGGGTAAGCGGCGCGAACATCATCACCCCTATTAAAATGAATGATTAGAATTTGTATAAATCTACTATCTTGCCTACGCGTATACTCACCATTGTTCCGGAGTCTTGATCAGATTTCCACTGGAGCAATCGCTATTCCACTCAGTCGGTCCACGGAAGCAACCTTGGAGTCAAATTAGTAACAATTCCAATTTGACGTCTTCCCATTGCTATCGTACCATAAGGGACATCAGCATAAGCGCTTCCGGCTTTAAAGACGTCGGGATAAGCTCCCATCATGAGCTGGGTCAACATCCCACCAGACGACAAGCCGGTGATGAAAACCTTGCGAGGGTCACCATGGTACTTGTTCAAAGTCCACTTCACCATGTTGACGATAGCCAAGGAATCACTTCCCCCATTGTGCGCCAATGACGCATTGCTGGCAACCTAGAACGAAGATTCGATTAAATCAATTTTATGTCTGGAAATGCAGTTAAGGGGTATCCTTACATCCCAGCATTTTGTATCGCGAGGCGCAGATGGAAATATCACAACGTATCCGAACTCGTCGGCATATCGAGCATATTGGGTTCCAGAAAAGAAATCAGGACCACTTCCTTGAAGATTACAAAAAAGAACTCATTAACAAAATTCCAAAAGGTCTTTTAGGAGCCTCAAAAGTCCAAATGCCGGCTCGTAATCATACCTGTGCACCAATGAGCACCAACGATAACTGGTGGATGGCTCAACACCGTCGTCGGGACATAAATGTAGAAGGGAACATTGGTCGGGTTCTCCCCAAAATCCTCGGTAACCAAAGTCAAGTTACTCGTGAGCTGCGAAAGCGCACCACCGAATGCAGCCGCGTAGCCAAGAAAAGTCGAGAGACGCATTTTAACAATTTGAAGCGATTTTTACCGTCTCTGATGTCGCGAATAGTTGTTTCCGAATATTCGTAAGAGCAATACCAAGAATGGCGGCCCCAGGTCCTTGATATATCAATTTATAGCAAGTTCACAACGGCACTCTTCATACTCGGCAGCTTCTCTGCCTACGTAGGCCTCTCGTTTCTACTTCGTGTCGCCAAGAAGTTCATCGACATGCTTCTTAAGGCCTTGAAGCTCTGTTGAGGCTATTCTCGGCATCATACAACCATGAATTCCGGCGTGCCTAAAATACAACACTAGAAAACAATGCTGAATGCAAGGGCGAATCCCAGTTACCTCTAGATTATACTCGGAACAATACCGTCCGAAAGAAAAAAGAAAAGAAAACAAGACGACGCCCGTATGATAATTTAGCGTACAATAATTATAATTGACCCATGGTAATCTATATCGGCTGAAAATACCGATCGGAGAAATCATTCGTTAAGCTTAAAAACGCCCAACTGCTAGCGTTGGCTCGGATTGGCTGGCGCAAGCTATTGCATCTCGGGGGGGCTGCGCGGCGCGTGTGGGTCCACGGCGAAACTTTTCGATCGAAGGAAGACGCAGGTCAGGTTTCATATGCCTGCTCCCGTTCGACCGTGAATGCACCATAGCACTATTTTATATTTGGATTGGTCCGTGCTTTACGTACCTCGAAAGCTTTTTCTGCGTATATCAGGAGATTTCCATATCGATATCTTAGCATGATAATATTGGGATTATCGGCGATACCTTGCCTGGAACCTATAACTTGGAGTTTTGATACCATTACAGTTGAGCCGTTACTATGGTACTTGTTACCGTGAATTTCTCCATCCCCTGCGCGTTTTAGACGTAAAAGCTCATCCTACACAAAGGAAATAAACTATAATATGTTAAATAAATGGTTTCTGAGAACATCTCTCGAAATCAAACAACGATAAATTTCGACCAAAATTTCACAAGATCCCAATATCATTCGAAACAAAACTGAAAGCGAGAAGCTCCTTCTTCCTATCCCACTGAGATTGCTCCTCGAAGTTTCACATCGCATCCACTAGCTGTTTAAACCTAGAATCCCGACCAAGCAACACCCGAGGCTCACCAACCTCAACAACCCTCCCATCCTCCATAACGGCCACCTTATCAAAATCTAAAATGGTTTGCACCCGATGTGCAACCGCAATTATAGTCATATCTTTCATCTCCTCCCTAATAATCTCTTGCATCCGCTCATCGGTATCCTTATCAACACTACTAGTTGCTTCATCCAATACCACAATTTTTCCCTTCCGAAGTAATGCTCTAGCCAGGCAAAATAACTGTCTTTGACCATGGCTTAGATTCTCGGGCTTGAACTCATCGTCCAACGTTTTATCTTCGTTGATTAATTCACCCAGTTGACATTTATGGAGAACATCAGTCATATCTGCGTCGGCAGCCGAATCGTAGGGGTCGAGATTGTGGCGTAGGTTCCCGGCAAAGAAGAACGGATCTTGTGAGATGACATTGATTTCGGAGCGACTTCTTTCCCGGGGGATATTTGAGATATTGACGCCGTCGATAGTGATTGTACCAGAGCTAAGTTCTATCATTCGTAGTAAAGCCAGTACCAGTGAACTCTTCCCACTACACCATCGTGAGTCGTATAAATCGTATAGAAAAAACATCCATGATTTGAAAAACGTACCTTCCGGTCCGACCACAGATGCCGAACTTCTCACCACCATCGATGGTAATATTCAAATCGCTCAACACCATCCTTTCGTCATATCCGGCATTCAACCCTCTAATCTCAACTCTCCCACTCTCCGGCCATCCAACGGGCAGCCCCTCATTCCCCGCATCGCCAGAGTACTCATCAACAGTCTCATCATTAAACTTTCTAATCCTGGAAATAGCCGCCAGGCTAGTCTCCATCTGCGTCCAAAACAACATAAACATCTTCAAATACTCCGTGAAACTCATAATCTGAGTTAACGCTACGCCGGTGAAACCGACGGAGACAGTTTCACGCGTGCCTACTGCGATCGATACAACGATTACGGCTAGAGCTGCCGTCATGAGATCTAAAACTAATGTTAACCATTTCTGAATCATCGCGAGGAGGTAGAATGGCTTTTGTGCAGTGTTGACTATTTCGTGGTTTTTGGTGATGACGTCGTTTTGCCAGGAGAAGGCGCGGATGGTGGATAGTCCGTCGAGGGATTCCAGGAATAGGGTACTGTCTTGTTATCAGCTGATTACGATTCCCGAAGAAAGGGTATCCGTTATCTTTAGCATACTATACTGGTGTCTTTGCCTCCAAATCCAACATTCTTAGCTGTCGAGAAGTTCTGAGGTAGTATTTTTGGATAGTGTAGAAGGCTAAAATGAGTGCTGGGAAGCTTATGGCAATATAAGCGGAAGCCGAAGAAATCAAAGCGGCCTGGGCGACTGCAATAAATAAATCTACTAAAATTAGCGTTGCCTCTTAAAGTTTCGTTGAGGGGCTAGGAGCTTACTAGACGCGCAGCACATCATACTGAGCAACAATACACGATCGATCAGAGAGATATCTTGCGTGAATCTGTTTACCAATGAGCCAACTTCCGTTTTACTGATAAAAGACATTGGAGCGCGCATGACTGTGTCCAAAATCACTTCATGAAATTTGATACCAGCTTTACGTGCCATAAAATCTATGCAGCACCTATTTTGTAAAAAATTAATAAGCCTGATGATTCAAGATCAATAACGAAATAAGGGAAACATACCAAACCAAGAGCGCCCATGATATTAGACCAACGATTTGAAGGGTAAAGTAAACGCCAATGTAGTAGCCCGCGCGATGGTTCGGAGAGCGTTCATTGGCATCAGACCACCACTTGAGCCACAAAGCTATTCACATGAAGTTAGCAACAGGAAGGGAAGGTAAGAACGGTAAGTGACGCCTACTTGGGAATGTCGAGAAGAATGCCCATAAAACCTCAAGAACAAAAAACGTAACCGTAAGTTTCATCCCGACTCCAGAGAAGAAATATTTGTATAAAGTCCAATCTCCGGATTGTCGTTTTAGGTCTTCATCAGCAGGATCAGAATTCGTCTTGGTTGCCTCCGATGGTGCGGGTGCAGGTTGCACATCTTTGCTGTGATCTCTGGACCTTTCATCTTTCGCCTTTTCTTGGAAATCATTTACGATTGCTTTGACGTATCCATCTTGATTTTGCACCAATTCTTGAAACCGGCCTTGTTCGACGATTATACCATCTTTGCCGAGGGCGATGATTTTGTCCGCGAAACCGAGTAGATTAACAGCATGAGTGACGAGTATTGCGGTTGAATTTAACTTCTTCGCTAGGCCGCGTTCACCAAGTACCCGTTCAAATACCCTAGATTGAGTATGCATATCTAAACCGCTGAATATATCGTCGAGAAGAATAAGTTTCTTCTGAGCGTAAAGCGCCCGTGCTAGCGCCTGTAATTCGAGCCCTTCTTAGCGTTCCGCATACTGCTTATAAATATCAACGTTTACTTACGACGCGCGCCTTTTGGCCACCGCTTAGAGTAATCCCTCTACTGCCGACCATGCTATCATCGCCGTCAGGCAAGGCAGCAAGATCTTGGTTAAGATCGCAAGCGTGCAACACTTCTTGATACAGACTTTGATCGAATTTGGAGAAGCCGGCGATGTTATTTTTTATAGATATACCCTATTACTTTTGTTAGATAAGCGGTAAATGGTTCATTGGAAGCCGAAACTCGGAAAAGGGTTAAATTATACCATTAACCATGGAGTTTGGTCGCAGAATGCGATAGAATCGGTGAACAACCGAACAAACCCTTGAACGCCCACCGCTTCGCCAAGAAGTGCTTTGAGGAGAGTAGACTTTCCAGATGCCACTGGCCCACAGACCATAACAAGGCTACCTTGCGCAATTGAAATGTTAATATCTCGGATAACAGGGTCTCCCCCTTGCTTCCACCCGAACGACCCTTCTTGTACCTCCAAAATCGAGACACCGGGATTGATATTAACCATTCTTTGAGTTCCGATATCGCTTAGTGCTATACCCTCAATTTGATCAAGGGATCTGATTTCAGCTTTGGATGAGATGAACCTATGGTCGCTCTTGGTTTCTTTCTTCAGGAACTCCTGAATCCGCTCCAGGCATCCCATTGATGATTGGAATTGAAAGATATCCTCAAATATTCCGAAAAGAGGTTGAGTTATCAAGATCAAAAGCGAAAGAGACGTGAACATGCGGGTGGTGTCTAATGTTGTATTATCTCGAAACGCAATCGCTAAAAAGATCGCAAAGGTTACAGCCGGGGACAGCATCAAAGGTACGAGTGCCAATGTTGAAGTGTAGACCGCTAAGATTCGAAAGTCTCGAGAGGTGTTTACTTCATCCACTCGAAGCTTTTGCACGAGATTCGTCAATTTTTCGGTGAGACCAAGCATTTTGATGCCTTTGAGATTTCCCATGACGGAGGACGTAATTCCTAAATAAGCGTAAGAATTTTTCGTACTGGGAGCAGATATCTAGATAGAAATTGCCTTTACGTACCGGTTCGCTTTTGCAATTCACCCATCCAGTTAAGTTGATACTTCTTCGCTAATCCGGAAACCATACCCATAATCACCGCCGACACTGCACATGGGTCATTAGTACCAGCTTCACCTACGCTTCGGCAAAATATAGAGGGTAGTTAGTGCTCACCAAGGCAAACAACTATTGGACCAACGCAAGCCGGTCCCAACTGCTTTGCCAGAAGCCAAGTGGCGATTCCAATCTGTATAATGGCTGCCCAGATCTCATGGATCTCTCGGAGGCCTCTCACCAGATTCTCCACATCGCCACTCATGAGCGTCACTGACTCTGCGTTGTTCAGAGCCGTGATTGAGATTCGGGTGGTTTTGTTATAGATTGCGGACATTAACGTTCCCCGGACCATTGTTGTGCATTTTATGTTACGGTACCAATAAAACGCGGTAGTAATCTATGCATGGCGATTAGTCCATCCTTAGTCAATTCTATGATGTTTAAGTGTTATTGAGGTACTCACTGCCATTCCAGTGTAGACTATTGCATATGCGCCAATCATAGCTCTGCCAACTTTCCCGTCCTTTCGTTCAATTGGGTCTTTTAGGTATTGTAGAAACGTTTCCAACATGAGTGGTTGACAGAAGATGAATGCGATAAGAAATGTTCTCGGTATCATCGCTAGGATCAAAGGTACTTTGAGTATTCTGACAAGTGTCTTCCCTAAAGCGTATTTACTATCTTTCGATACTATGTCCGCTGGATTAGCCTCAAGTTATATTCGTCACTAGTGATCGCAATAGACCTACCTTTCCTCCATTCTCTCCAGAACTTTTCATCGAGTACTTCAGAATGCATATCTTTTTCAATACTCAGTAGATCTTCGAGCTTCAAGATAGTGCTGAATCCTTTGACAATTAGACCGTTGAGCCATAGGTAGAGCATCTGAGCAAAGGGACCGGCAAACTCCTCAGGGCTTTCCTTGCGAGTTGCTCCATCATCGACTTTTTGTATGTCGCCCTTCTCTTTCGCTTCTATGATAATGATGGTCAATTTTGCGGTAATTGAGATTGCGGAGACCACTCTGATAGTAAGGGGATAGCTATGAGCCGAGAGAAATAGGGTTCTCAAGATAGCGGCGTCCAGGATTAAAGTGAGCGAAAGATATACCGTAAGTAGCCACGAGGGACTGTAAAATCATATTAAATCAGTGTTTTCCATATATAATATTTTAACTCGTGCGACATACTCACCGGCGCGATTTGCAATGCTCAATCCAAGATAGAGCCCAGAATCCGATGGCCGCGACAAGCGAGATGGCAGCTCCAAGGAGGACTGGCTGCCGCAGAGGCCGCGAAATTCCAGAAGTGCCCCAGAAAACCAGCTGCAATAGCTGGAGGAACGTAAAAATACCAAGCGCAGACTATTCGTCGGTGAAATCGGAATGGTTAGTCTGATAATATGTCCATCTCACACTCTCAGCACGAAACCAAGATCTCGGGGTTCTGATTGCGTGTTGACGCTAGAAGCCCAACACCCCGCGCTCTCCTGCAGCGTCGCCCTGTGACACGTACCAATTTGAGCGCCAACAGACCGCCTGTACGAACAACGTCCTTCTTGCTCTTTAGAAAATTGACCCGAATAGCCGCCAGAACCAATCCTAGAAATGACGGTGCAGCCGCGAAAAGGTAACCCTCAAAAGCAAGTGTAAAGTCGAAGTCGTTGCGACAGCCCCTAACAATTGGTCCGAATGCAGCATCGATGTCGACTGGGCAGATGGTATTGGGCGGTGCGGTCGCGTTCATGGCGGTGGCCGAGTTGTCGAACATGGCTACGGTTGACGGTCTCACGCTTCGCAACTAGCTACTAATGACTTACGGTTTACACGCTCGATAACAGACAATGAAAGAATGTATCGAGCAGACAAGATAGAAATGTATCTTGAGGGTTCACTATGAGAATTGTACAAGCTGTACGTGTGGTTTTCTCCGCCTGGTAATGCTACTTTTTAGGTAGAGACGGTGGAAATATTCTCAATTATCTTTCTAAAAGAAGAGAAATTGATCAAAGTTGAAGGGAGAGGGGGACGGGCTTTTATACCCTCCTAGATGTTGTTTACAAGTGGGCTTGGTCCCGCATTCAATGAGTTTCCTATCTTGGGCGAGAACTGGTGGCCTAGACGTTGTAATTTTAGCCATCAACACAAAGTGCTTAGAAATCGAGAACTTCACAACTGACCAGTATCTTCACCAAGAACTAGCTAGGTTTCAATCGGCTCTAAGGAAGGAATGTCAAGCTAAGACAGGTTATTCACTTAAAAAATATTGGAACTCGTGAAGTCTCTGTTCCATTGCAGTCAATTTGTATCCCTCCCGGTTTTATCTCCGTGACGGAGCTTTTAATCTGCTCGGCTTTACGCTGTCCGGCTACGAACCAAAGTTGTGGAGAACTCATTTATGACCCAACCAATTGGAATATATTCCAATTGCTTGGGTACCTTTGCTGCTAGCCATATGAAACACTCGTGCTTGCTCGTATTTCATCCGCGGTAAATTGTAGTCAGTTTACAGATTCCTTGAGCCATATTACTTTAGAGCGCTGACATCAGCAGTATTTTAAATATAAGTCCCAGCTACAAACTTTTGCGAACTAAGTGAAACTTTAGTTCCCAATTGGCCACTCGTAGTATAAAATTTACTATACTGAAACCTCCCCGCCAGTCCCTCCATCCCGGTCTCATGCAACACCTGCAAAACTCCCCTAAACGAATGTGCCCTTGAAATCGTATTCTCGTATGGTATCAGCTTCCCATAAGCCAAGCTCCCGGCCGCGAAAACCCAAACCAATACAACCACCCCAAACGAAGACCAAATCATGCCCACACCGATGACTTTCCAATCTCCTCTTGATTTCCCCACCAACGCGTCGTAGTACTCTAATAATGCTACCCAACCGACTAAACTGATCAACACCCTCGTCACGACCGCACTGATGAATCCTGAAGCCATGCCTCTGATCCCACCGGTTGGAAAGTGTCGAAAGGTCCAGTAGCTCCACAGATGATTGCCAGCTAGTAGACTTTCGATGTATATCAGACTGTTCGGTTGAGCGGATATCGACGCCCATCGGATGATGTGGATTATAGAATCTGCAAATGCGGTAAGGAATAACGAGTAAGTCTGAAGCAGTATCGATAACCCAAGCTTGTTGTTTAAAGTACCAAGACCTTGTACACCTATTATCCGCCCGAGATCCACTTTCCCGGTAATATCCGCCTTTACTAGATAAAGATGTATGCCGATCGCGAGGGCAAGCGATAGAATTCCTGGTCCCAGCGGTCCTGTGACCACATTTAATGACGAATACCGCAAAATCGTTTTCTTTTGTAACTTTTCTAATTTTCCTGGGAGAGGCTTCGGTTCTGCGTAGCCGCTCTCCAATTTAAACCTCGCTGCCAAGAATCCATGCGCACTTATCATCCGTAAAGTGTATTTTGCAGATATGCCTTCATCTAACGCTTTAACAATAGACGACGCATCCGCGTTACTCCCGCTATCTCCGAGTGGCTTCAGACAAGGACGTAGTGCAAGTGACACCGCGGTCGCTGTATTCGGCGGGATAAATCCACCGGTTCGGATACACGCTATCGATACCACAGTAGTCAGGATTTGGATCCCTAACAGCATTATTAGTCCTCCGACAAGATAGCCCTAACTTAGACGCCAGTTGTAAAACTCCGATCCGTCGCTGGATATTTCGTATGCCGAACTCAAAAACGCTAATGCTAATCGAGGTCCGATGCGTACCATCATCAGGTATGCAGCCAATATTCTAGCCTGTTTGGGTCCCGTGAACATATTTTTCAACGATTGGTACCCGCCATCTCCATCCAAGATCTTTTGAATCTCTGATAAGGTGAACGAATCGCCGTTGAGCAGATACCATTTGAAGATCCAGAGGAATTCTCCATCGGTAGTATCGAGGGATACTCCACCGCCTACGGAGAGAAACCATGTGAAGAATGCGATGACGGATAAAGCGACGAAAGTAGCTCCGTCGTCCTTCAGAAGTAGCTTCAGGAGAAATATGCTGACGGCGTATAGCCAGACGCAGCCGAGCCCTTGCAAAATCCCGAAAAGCAAAATCAACTTTTGATAATCCGATTTGTCTGGGACTTGGAGATATGGAAGAGCCCATCCCGGCTTGGTTGTGGATGCTCGGTACCCTCTCAGTAAATAACTGAGATTCGGAGGCTGCGGTTTCATTCTATTAAGAGTGAGAAAACCTCGTAGAAGATAGAGGTGTCATTATTTATAAGAGCATGATTCTAGAGATAACCAGTTGGTTCATAAGCGGTGAAACTAAGGAGGGACAGTAGCAATGTAGAAAAACCTTAGAGATGACTTGATATAATTCTTTTCGTCAGAGAATAGCCCCGAGTCTAAATCCAAGCAATGGTATCTCTAACACCAGTGTTATATTTTCGCAGCCTCGCTAAAGCGTTGATAAGCCCACCCTGCGCTTTCTAACCATTTCTCTTCGGGGATACAAGATAAGCAGAATAGTATGACAGTGAAGGAAAAATGTATTGATCAAGTGCTTTCGAGGGAAGCTAGCCAGCTCCTGGTGGTTACACAAAATAGGGGCTTCTAGAGCCAAGCCGCGGGGTTCAACGACACTTCCTTGGCGCGACCTCCCAAGCTCAGCCGCTCGTCAGGGTAGAGAACTTTGAAGATATTTCCTGTCAGAAAAATATACTAAGTCTTTACATGTGGTGGACTATATGAAGGTATGTTCTTTTCCGATTCAACTGGTGTTAAAAAGATTTAGATTCGATTCAATTCGTATCCTAGAGTATTTGCAGCAATAGGCAGAGAAACTTGAGTTCCCGTTAACTCTTAATACAACGATACAAGAAGCTGCAGGGATTAAAAACCAATTGAAGAAAGATGACTTTTTTTGTTTCCTAACTAAGCAAAACCCGACTTGTAGGCGGCTTGTAGGCCTACCAGAAACTTGGAATTACCAAACTATCATGGCCGGTTTGGAAAACCTTGAATAATACTTGAAAAGCAATGCCAACCCCTGCAAACCCAACTTCCCCTTTCTTGAAATTCAACAGCCAACTGGAAGCGCAGGATCACTAGTTGCAGTGTTGGCTAAACCTACTTCAGCAGCACGACGCCGCTTCAATCCTTCGAGGACTACCCCATTGCTATATATCCATTTCGGAAGCTCTTCCGATATAACGGTTCCCGGATCTCCTCCGCTATTGAGACGACTAAGTAGAGACGAGCTCTTCACGTTACCGCAACCCACATTGAACGCCCAACTAACTAACCCGCCGTATTGGTTCAAGTTGAGTGTTACTGGGTCCGCGGTTTGAAGGGTAATGCATTGCTGTGCACTCTTTGTTAGATGCAAGAGTTAGTTGTATTTACTGTAACATTAACTACCGATAATGCTTCAAATGGGATCAAAGCTTATAGTTAAATCTTGAGCTAGTAGAGCCTTCCCATCGGCGTCAGATAACGGGATGCTGAACGCGATTTCATGGCAATCGGTATTCGAGCAGAGATGGCCATATCCAATGGTGGGATTTCCGGTAGGATCGAGATCTATGGTGGTGGTTTTTAAAATTCTAGCATTTATAGGTACCAACTAATTAGATCTAGGCTTACATGGATCGGCCCTAAAGCCTTCGAACTCGGCAACAAGGTCAATAGTTGCTTGGTTGACTGGTGGACCAGTGCAGTCTCTTGCTACGAGAGCGGGCGGTGGAAGGCCGTGAGCGGGATTGAAGGCGCTGAGAATGGCAATTAGGGAATAGACTGAGAATTTCGAGAGCATCTTTTATAAATATTTGCAGTGAAGCTGGATAAAATTGGATAGTGCAAGTGTCTATCAAGAGATGCTCTGTTCATATATATTGTTTGGTTGATATTATTGATCTTGCTCAGAATTGCCCCCGAGAACTTGACCGACCCCATTTTATAGGTATTTTCGCAATTCACTGATACTTAAACATCTCGTACATTTACCGCCTTCCATAAACGTTCGTACCCCTATTCTTTCCCTTGGATACCTCAAGCAATACGCATTGGGATTTAACGTTATCCAAACCTAATAAGGGGTGATTGGCGCCGGACTGACAAATTAATTCATCATAACTATAATTCTAGAGCAAGTGATAGTCAAGGCCGAAAGTTTTCTTTAAAGATACATCTCTTATCATGTCTGCCAGGTCGGTTGCAAGATTTGTTGGGGTTCTAGAGTTCCCGCATAACAGACCCTCCGTGATTCTCCTTTACAATGGAGTCGAAAAGGAGCAATGCATCACAATGACAGGATGATCAGGCTCTGTGTAAGATGGGACGGGGATTTCGTAACGTTATATATCGACTTTCGGGCCCTGGCAGATTCTTTATATCTTCATTCCCGTCGATCGTACTCTGCTGCCTAGGTTCTTGGTCCAACGAAACAATATTTTTTTAGCGCGGATCCGATTTGTGTAACCGATCGCAGTCGCGTTCGGATTTAAATTCAATAACGTAACAGCGAAATGATGTCAGGCTGTCCTATTCTAGCTAGCGACATCAATTTTTACTTTTGCATTTCGTTTTGGTCGCCGGTTTGCGGGGCAGACTGGCATTATAGCGGAGAGCCACAACGCCATTGCATAAAAAAAGGTTTCCGGGTTCCCACAGGGCTGAAGGCTTAGCTCCAACTGAAAGTTTGGTCTCTTACGTGTCTCCATTTTTCTCGGGTGAGGGGGTATATAGAATTACAATAATCGTTATTATTGTGTACAAAGGCATTGCCCTAGGCTTCTAACATAAGCTTCGACTACCCCAGCCCTCACAGTTCTTCGACAAAGGGGCTAAGATATTTTGACAAAGAGCTCGCCATAGCCTTGGATCATCAGATTTCCAGTGTCGTGCCTCTCCGTGGTTTATTCCGGCTATACAGTAAGCGATGGCATCGTGGTATAGAAGCGGCGGGGGATAAGTAATATCTTGCATCCAGTCGAAAGCTAATGCGCGGCGCTGGTAGCGTAGATTCTGCATATTTTTGAGATCATATTGAGTTTCGAACGTTTTGCCGTGCCAGATCTCAAGAAGCAAGATACCAAGCTCCATGATTGCCATTCGTAGTTCGACGGTATCCTGTGAGCTTGGAGATTGGTTGGTGGTTTCGAAGGGCACGGAGACAAATGGTCGGCTGAAGTCCGGTCGGTTTTTCGAAGTTATCATTGGAAAATAAATTTCATCTTTGGACCACGCTTTCTGTAGCCACTGGGTTTGAAATAGTTGAAGAAGGTTGGATGCTAGTCTGAGCGCTAGCAGCATCCGGAGATCTAGTGGGATAGGGCAATCCCGATGAGGTGACTTGGGATCCGAGGAGAGAAGTGACGTTAGAGGCGTTTCGTTCCCATGAAAATACCGCGGTAGCACATCCTTGTCTGTAGGCATCGATCCAATCTGCTGGTCGAGGGAGAGAAAGAATGCGAGAGGTTTCTTATTGCACCTAGAAACTTCTATAACTCCGCAAAGATCGTCAATAATTGTGATTGTCGTCGGTGTCGATATCAGCTGAGGGACCAAAAGAGTGACACGGCACGCGCCAGAGGACTGTATCGCGCTGCCTTTCAAGGGTTCGTCGTCCTCCTCGATAACCTTGACTGTAGTTTCATGCCATACCAAACTCCCCTGATGCTTCGCTTCGAATATTAACCCAAAAGCTATTTGCGGCGAGATGCTATTTCTCTTCACCATACTCGCGTTATCAAGTCGGTCATCAAGAAATAGTTTTGCACCGTGCTTGGTGTGACATCCTGCTTTCCAGCTTCGCCCTATCGCGATGTGTAGATTGTTGGCAAGTTTCTGGACTTTCCGGATACCCTGGGCTAGCTTATTGGCATTTCGCGATGGCTTTTCTACCACCGTACGGCGATTCTCGCACAGAATCTTGACGTACTGGCACAGGCTACTCATAGATGTTTCAAGCTCTTGAGTAGCACTTTTTATATCGCCCGCTCCGAATGTGACCTTGATTCGCGGTATGAAATCGATTTGCTGTGCCTTCTGGTCCCGATTCGCTTTTATTATTTGCTGCAAATCATCTGTAGGGCCCTACGGCTTGTTCAATACCTAGATCTTCTCTGCGAAGGAATATCGATGCCATGACATCAGATGAGCGACTTACTGGTAAATCTGCGACTAATCCCGTTATACTCCCCGCTATCTTCTTGATAGCTCGAACGGAGTCATTCAACCGGGTAACGAAAATTGTTTCCGCTTCGCTCCCGAGATAGTCGTGTAGCCGCGCCGTAACATCTTGGTCGTTCAAATAGTCGAACGGGTCTTCTTCAAAGTCTGAGATACAATCGCAACCACTGTTTATAAGCAGATGTCTCACGACCTCAGTGAGAGTCCCCTTATGGAAGAATAGCGAATTGGCCAGCTTTTCGACGTATTTTCGCTTCCAAAAGAACCTCTTCCCGATCTCAATCGAGTCTTTATAGCACCGCACTGATCCGTACAGGATCGGGAGGGCGCCAAGCACAACACCAGCAACTTCCATGAAGTATCGCGAGGGACTGAATCCAGTTGGAAGTGAAGGCGGAGAGGAACTCGGAAGTTCGATCAAGAAGTGATTTAGGACGGCGACGGTTTCTGTCCGAAAGGCCTTCGGACTGGTGGTGGCTCGGAAGAATTCTCCTCACATCGATATCGGCCAAAGGCTTCTGTGGCCACCGATTTCTCTCAGCCTCAGTATTCAGTAACCACCCAGCAAACAATGCATCTCAGCAGCGGGGTAATATGCATGCCAGCCCCGCGACAGGCCAATAGCTGGCCAACCTGAGAAAAGGTGAGATAAATCCTGTCTACTCAAGCTTCCTAGCTCGATATGATGGGAATAGCAGCTGAATACTCATCTCGACTCCTTCCGACACAAGCTCAGATCTCTAGTTAACAGATAGCAAGATGGTTGAGAGGAATGCAGCAAGAATACTGAGCGTCATCGGCTCACAGACTAAAGCTCTATTCCGAAAAATTGCAATTCTATTCGACGAACTCCCTGACGATGAGGGATCAGTCGGGGCCCAGTTCGCAGCGGAGGCTGATCGATTCGACCTCTGGGCGGTCAACATGGGACTCTTCGTATCCGGTCACGGCTCTCTTGGGTATCGTGTGAGAGATGCAGCAAATATACGAAATATGATAGAGACATTTCTGGACACACTCAACAGCGCCTTAGAAGAAGGTGAGGTTTCACTTAAGTCGCTACACTTTGAGACATACATATTTAATTGATAGGTTCATAGCGATTGAATATTACTCAAAGAGCGATGTGGAAGCTCCAGATGTGGTAGCCCCCGAGAGTACCTCGGATGACGACATCTCGGATGACGGGTGGAAAGACTCTGATGAAGAAACCGAGTCAGATGCGGAACTGCTTCTGGGGAGCATTCGGGATCCGATAGATCGGTTATACCGGCTTTCAACCCTGATCCGAAACCCATCATCCCGCTTTACATCTTCGAAGATGCATTCCCATCAGCAAACTGACCCGGAAACTGGGATCGATCTACTCAAGGTCGTTAGGAACTTCGACTTCGACTATATACATTCAGTGTTTCTTCAGTATCGGCGGTCCAAAGCTCACGCTGAGAGACAAGAAACGGATTCTATCCGCGCATATGGGAAGAAAGCAGCGGATAGAGACGACCAAGAGTTCCTAACGATAGAGCCGTCGCTTGATTTCTTAGTGCATCGCTTAGCGCTGGCGAATGTGCGAAGAAGGCAGCAATTCTCATATTGGAGAAAGCATCGTGAAAAGCTCGCTATGCATACAAGCGCATTCGACGAAGAAGCAAGCAAACTTCGGGATGTCAATATTGCGGCTCCGGCTCCGTTGCGAGGTGCGCTAAAGTCCCAGGCTGGACGCCAAGTATGGCAATCCGCGCCATCGTTGTTAATCCAGCCATCCATAACGACCGCTACACACCTTCATGTTCGCCAGGAGGCAATAGTACCTGACTCTATGTCCGTTATATCTGTTTCCAAATATGCGCCGTCGAATTGGCGACCAGGGAACGAGCGTCTAGACTTCCCGCCGTCACCGAATATCCCCGATGACCGGAAATTCTTTGAGTGTCCTTATTGTTTCACCCTGTGTCCTAAAGCCGTTCTTGGCCAAGAAGCATGGAAGTTAGTAAATCTAAAACTTCTCATTGCCCCCAGATTGCCATGCTAACAAAACAAGGGCGCATTTGATACATGACCTCCGTCCATATATCTGCACTTACGAAGACTGCAAAAATCCCGATCAGTTGTATGACACTCGTCAAGACTGGCTCCAGCACGAAAGCTCCATTCACCGTAGAGTCTTTCATTGCCCCGAACATCCGCAGGAAACATTCTTTAGCAGTACCGAATACCAGACTCACATCAAAGATGGTCATTTGAATAACGATAACGATATATCATCGACTCTAATCATGCATACAAACGAATCTACATTGACTGTTCCAGATAGACCATGTCCGATCTGTCTTCTCTCGTTAGAGTCAATGGAAACTCTTCAAAAGCATGTCGCGCTTCATCTCGAGAGATTTTCTTTATTCTCGCTTCCAAGAGATGTCTCCGATGATGACGGTAAGGACGAAGGGTCTCAAAACGCTAATGTAAATGTCGAAGGTTCTAGAGATCAGGATTTTGATAGTGAACTTTCTTTCTTATCAGACGACAAAATATCCAGTACACAACTGGACCAAAATGTAACAACAGAGAAGCAGATACCGAACGAGGTTGAAAGCGACTCATGGAGCTCAGGAAGCTGGATGTCAGGAAGCTCATATAGCAACTTTAATCGGATTGACCAATTTTGGAGCAAGGTAAATATTGAAAAACCGGCTAATAGCGGAGGACTTGGAGACCCAAGATCAAGCTACCAGACCTCAAACTGTTCGCTTTGATTTGGCTCCAAGGGTCAGCGCGCGAGAATATGTGTCCGAAGAGACGACGTTCGAGATAACTCAAGAGGCAGATGAAGCCAAAGAAAGGGACACACCACCAACACACCCTGGTGAGAACGACACGGCGCGAAATGCTAGCCCTTCAACTAATCGTCAACCCATTGAAGCAAAACGAAGGCACATGGGATGGGATCTAGACCGAAGAGCTTGTACTGTACAGACCCCTGGTAAAGGATACTGCGACAGTTACGTCGGTACATATTCCAAATTTCTTAGGCACTGTCTCTACGAACATACAAGCTATATTGAACCTAAAGGCGATTTTTTTGATGCATCAAATTCTATTTTCAAGGGCGAACCGGAGGATGTACTTATCTCCGAGATCCAAGGTGCGGTGCCAACTGGCGATTACAGAACAGTCATAGAGATAATACAGACCAACCCTGGATTACTTGATGCTGCAATAAAAGCAACGAAAAAAGAGAAACAGCCCGTGTTGAGAGAATACCTAACACTCTGGAAGGAAAGCATTTCGGATTTGTTACCCGATCGTACCTGGTTCGAGCTTAAAGCTTTTAGTTCGAAGATCCGATTTCCTCCGGATTTTGAATTACGCCGCCAAAGGTTATTTGAAGAAATGAAGATGGTACTGGATATTTGTTCAGAACCCCTCATACAAGGCGGAAGCGAAGAAACCTTGCAGCACAAGCTCATAAGTGAGGAGGCAAACTCAACCTCACTTTCCGATGGACTTGAAGGGACCGAGAAACCTGATGACCCCCCTCCCACCCCTCCTAATCCTGAAACCAGATCCCACTCTCGCCCTAACAGCCAGGACACAGACACTCGAGCACCTCGAAACCAGCTTTTAGCGCAGAGCATACCACTAAAGTTTCCACCGCCAATATATTCACAAACCTCAGAGAAGGGAAACTACCCCTGTTGGTTTTTTGCGTACGATCCTATAAAGTTTCACTGGTGCTCAGATGTCACGCTTCCCGTGGAACAATCGTGGCGACATCATCTATCCGAGCATTTCCCCTCGGGACTTCCCTCGGTATCCAAATATCCGCAGAGTTACGAAGATGTCCGGGAGTTGTTGTTCCCGGGTCTCGATCCTCCCGAAGAAATAGCCCAATCTTCGAAAACCAAGCTAGACGAAGATGGCACCTCCAGTCAAATTAGACAAATGCCTTCTCCCGATTTTAGTTTTTCTAACACGGATAAGTTTGCGAATAGCGAGCTCGGAAGCGATCTTCTCTCTGAAGAAGAAGGGCTTACACTTGAACGAACATCTAGCGCAGACCCATACGCCAACAAGCCGGGACTGGACGTTCCGGGGGCGGAGCCTCTGTCAAGCTCTTCTTTTATTCTGCCCACGTCATCATCAAGACTGCCTGGGGATATATGGTCTAAGATCAAGCTTATCGAGGAGCTAAGTGAATCTGATGAATTCTTCTTTTATGCCGATGGTCCTGGTATCCGGCCGGTTGTTTCCCTTGCTATTAGCATTATGGAGTCGGTAACCCGTACGTTTCATCAGAACTTCATCATACTGTGGAGATGCTTCAATTCATCGAAAGAGGCCTTCACAAATGATTTCGACGACCTCATCAAGAAGATCACTTCTCACACCACTTTCAAAGTTTACATTTTTGTCGACAATATCTATGAAACGTACCTAAGCCTCTCAAACAAACAGTCAAAAGTGGAAGAAAGCTGTCTTTCGCCAACATTTCAGGTTGGCGAACCTTCGTTGTCGGCCCTGTCGCTAGGATATATTGATTTTGCCGTGGATAAACCCTACGTTCTTGTTGGGTGTGGGAGCAATGAAGCCAAAACTGTCAGCATGATCAAAGACATTGCAGTTTACATCATACAAAAGATGGTAGACAGTGATGCTCTACATCGATCTAGACCGGCTCTCCGCCCATTATTATCATATTTACTCGACATCCCAGGTGATGAGTCCCAAAACCCTTCCACATATAGAAAGGATTTCCTCATCAATGTCAAATTGCGCCGGATTTCATGGAACGCCGAGAATAGAGATAATGTCGCCGCAGTGGGGACTACCCCTCCTATTAGAACACCAGGAGGTGAAAGTCATTTTGTCAAAACCGCAAATACGGATATCAAATCAACCACTCGGGCGCCCCGGGGTACCTATGGGTGCAGCGAATCTGGCTGCGAGTTTTCTTCAAACCGCCCGTCGAACATGGTACGGCATCGACGCGAAGTTCACGGGCAACTTAGATACGAATGTGAATTGTGTTCCAGAATTTTTACGAGACCTGATCACCTACAATCGCACATACGACGAATGCATCCAGCTGAAGTGCTAAGGGTTAAATGGGAAGCCTACGAGGAATTCGACGATAGATATGGTTTGAATCCTGAACGGACCATTTATCCCGGGCCTGTGGCCTTAAACCCGAGTGACAGGGATAGCCAATCAGCAGAAAAGCTGCCTGTTTACCCAGGAACTCTTAGAAGGCGACCTCGATTAGAATATAGCTCTTGGAAATGCCACATATGTCAAGGTTGGAATAACGTTGACCAGGAGACGTGTCTAGTAGACAATCATAGATATTGCGACTTGTGCGGGTGATCACGGTTGACGAAAAGCTACCGTGCGTACTTACGTAGTAGTCATCATAAAAATGTAAAATATTTCAATTAGGTAATACACTCTATGAATAATGTACTCGGTGATATCTTAACAATTCGCTACTAAACATTACGGCTCCGCCGCTTCGACTTCAAACTCCACCAGCTCGGTACCAGCTTTACACATTTCCTAAACGCATCGATTAGCATCTCTCAATAATACACCAGGATAACGAAAAAGGAGACGAGATAAAGAAAAACGGAGGGTACTCACCCCTTCCCCGTGAACAATCCTCTTGACCTTCCCCACCATCGGACTCCGAATCGTAGTCTCCATCTTCATACTCTCAATAACGACCAACCCTTCATCGACCTTGACTTCCTGTCCTTCCTTCACCAACACTTTCAAAACCTTACACGGCATCGGCGCGCACACGCTGTTTTCCATACTCTTCTCCCCCAACGCCTTTTCGAACCACGTCGGTTTAGGAATATTCAAAACATATTGCCTCCCTTGTTGGAATACCGAGATTTTCTGGTTATTGTTATCATCCGTAGTCTTCACCAACGTTGTTTCAAGACGGGTGTGCGGATAAAAGGAAGTCAGCCGTTTGGGGTCGGTGGGGTTATATTCCGCGGTGATGGGATGATACGTGACCGAAGAATCGGGTGTAGTAACGGTGATCGAAAAGGTATCGTTCGCGATTCTGGTGATTTCTACATTAATCTTTCGTTCCTCTTCTTTATATTTCTCGATAAATTGGACCGTGCGTTTTTGTATCCCGCCGTTGCCGCTGGCGAAGAAACTGAACGGGTCGGAGGGAAGTTGGGTGAGGCTGTCGTTTAGGAATACCCCCAACGCGGCCTGGGAATATACCTCCCCAGGAGTGACTTTTCTTTCGAACAGCTCTTCTTTATGTTTTTCTATGAACCCGGTTTCCACTTCTCCGGCGATGAATGAAGGATGCGCGGCGCATCGTTTTAGGAATTCGATGTTGGTGGACATTCCTACTACTTCGTATTCTTCGAGGGCTGCGACGAGCTTTTGTAAGGCTAGTTCGCGGGTGGTTGCTTTTACAATTAGTTTTGCGATCATGGGGTCGTAGTGGGAGGATATCACGGATCCTTCTTTAAAACCAGCGTCTATTCTGACGGTTGCGGTGGGTTTCGGGGTTCGTAGGTGGAGTAACGGTCCTGAATCCGGGATGAAGTTCATGTCCGGGTTTTCAGCGTATATTCTCGCTTCGATGGCGTGGCCGTTCATCTGTTGTTCGACCTGTTCCTGCGTCAAAGGTAATACTCCACCTTCGGCGACGAGTAGTTGCCATGATACTAGATCTGTCTCGGTGACCATTTCGGTTACGGGGTGTTCGACCTGTAGACGGGTGTTCATCTCCATGAAGAAGAATTCGCCGGTGTCGTTGTCAAAGATGAATTCGACGGTTCCGGCGCCGACGTAGGAGACGGCTAACGCTGCCGAACGAGCTTTGTTCCAGAGGTCTTTTCTGATTGTGTCGGGGAGGTGAGGGGCGGGTGATTCTTCGAGGATCTTTTGGTGGCGACGTTGGATTGAACAGTCTCGTTCTCCGAGGGCTACGCAGTTGCCGTGGGAGTCCGCGAAGACTTGTACTTCGATGTGTCGTGGGGTCGTGATATATTTCTCGACTAATACGACATCATCGCCGAATGAATTCCTGGCTTCAGTCTTGGCGGACTCCAACATTGATAGGAAATCGTCCTGGGAGCGGGATATCCTCATCCCCTTGCCACCGCCGCCTTTCACGGCTTTTATCAAGACGGGGAAGCCGATGTTGGCGGCTTCGGTGAGGAGATGTTGGGGGGATTGGTTGGTGCCGTGGTAGCCTGGGATGCAGGGAACTCCAGCGGATATCATGATGTCTTTGGAGAGGGACTTGTTGCCCATGGAATCGATTGCTGAGGGAGGGGGGCCGACGAAGAGGATGCCCTCTTCGGTGCAGCGGCGCGCAAAGTGGGCATTCTCGCTGAGCTGCATAACAATTAGCATTTACTGCACAATTGATGAATACACACTTATATAAGTATTGAGGGGGACGCACAAATCCGTAGCCCGGGTGGATGGCATCACAGCCGCGCTCTTTAGCTACGCTCACGATCTTTTCGATGTCGAGGTAGGCGGAGGGAGGCCCGATGTTGACAGAGTGCGGCGAGACGAGGGCATGTTCGGCGTGGGCGTCCGGGTCGGTGTAGAGAGTAGTGGTAGTGGTCCCTAGCTGGGAGGCGGTCCGGTGGACTCTGAGGGCGATTTCGCCGCGGTTGGCGACGAGGAGGTTCTTGATGCGGCGGGTGGGTTGAGGAGAGGAGGAGAGGTGCCGGCGATGGGAGGACGATGCGACGGGGCGCAGAGAGCGGAGAAGATGGATTGAAGCCGGACGGGACATTATTTTTAACTATGATACAGACTATAAATACATTTGATCCTGAGAGGGAGAAGAATTGAAGCTGGAGTGAAGCTGGAGTGAAGCTGAGCAGGAGGTTGAAGATATCAATCGACGGGGCCTCGGCTGGCAGCGGCTTACCCCACAGCCAGTCCCCGACCTCTCTCAGTCAGGCAACTTAAATTCTTATTTGGTTACTTAACTACTTAGTAAGTACTAACTTAGTAGTTAATAACTTGGTAATTAACTTGTATACTATCTGTTTAATGGGATTGGAATGGCTGGATCTTGCGCATGTACCTCGCACCGCCAAACGTACGAGAGATACAGCGGTAGCGCCATGCACGGCAGGTCATTCGTGCATATCAGCTGGCGAGTCGGATGCCGCCTCGGTCTGGCCATCCAGTACGTACCTTTGAAACCAGCTGCGAATGCTTCTTTTTGTTAGTGGCTGAGATGCTTCACTGTTCTCGTCGCCGTGTCGCTGAAGAGATTAAGAATATTCCCCGTCGCCAGTCTCCCTTCTTCCCCTCTTCTCCTCCAACCCCCCCTCCGTCCTCCCACCCTCTCATTAGCATAGCTGTTCGAGTATATCCATATCGCATATCCAAATAAAAGAATAAGAAGAAGGCAAAATGGGCGACTGGTATGATTTCGATGCGGACTTCTGGGACGAGTACTATGGCGCCGACGACGATATGAACATGGTCAGTCCCCTCCCTATATCCACAGATCCACCGTAGCCCCAGATCCACTCCCAGTCCGGTTCGCAGTCCGCAGCTCGCGGTCCTGGACACACTCGCCGGCGTGCGCGGGTATGCAGCTGCTGGGGTGGGCGGAGTGCGGCGCGCGTTGAAGGTGGTCCGACTGCTTCCTTTCGTCCAATCCCTCGTCAGCCTTCTTCTTCCTCTTCTTCCTTTCCTCCACCATCATCATCACATCTAACGAGATATCAAGGCCACTCTCGCCAACGACCTCGCCGAGTCCACCGTCCCCGACATCAACTGGTCTGTCTTTGACGAAAACCCCACCTCTCGTGATCTCCAGCTCTTCGACTGGGAAGACGACTGGATCCTCTTCGAGTTTGAGCACGACGAGTACTACGACACTTCCTCCAAGTTTGCCCACAAATTCAACAGAGCCATGGACGAAGATACCCCCCAACAGCAGCAATTCCACCACGACCCCGTTCCCGTGTCCGCGAAGGATGCCTCTTCGATAGCTGCCACCTCCGCCGTCGCTGCTCCCGTCGTAATCTCCGACGATGCCGAGGATACCAGCATCGACGGTGCCTCACGCAAGAAACGCCCGGATCTCCAACAACCCTCCGACCAGACCAAGCAATCCGCAACTTCCTCCTCCCGATCGCAGTCCCAGGAACGTTCCGGATCAACCGGCACCCATTCGAGGCGTTCACGCACGCCGGTCCCGAACCCGAACACCGGTCCGCAATCCGGTGAAGAGCTCGAGACCCTCTACGAAGACGACGAGAAGAGAGTTGTCCTCGTCCACTCCGGTGGCCTCCTAGGCAAAATACGCGTGATCCGAAAGGACACCTTACAGCCTTCGCTGTCCCTCAGCAGTAATAGTAATAATGCTACCACCGGACCGGGTCCGTCTCCGTTGAGGAATGCGGCGAACGCATCGGATACGGCAAAGCTCGATTTATTGGTCCATGCACCGACTCCAAAGTGATCCACGCCCCCTTTCCACCGCAACATTTCTCAGCTGGAAGACTAGCAATGCACTCCTCGGAGGACACTGAGGCACACGACCGATTCATCGAGAAGTTCAGCCTCATGTTTTAACATCTTTTTCATGGACCCGACCACGTGACGATCGAGATATGGATGCATGGACCTCCTTCTCCGATAATATCTATAGGGTGGCGGAATACCGACATTCTGGCCGCCCTTTGTTGTTTTCCACCGATAACCCCCGAATCGAACTGGCCTCTTTTTTGCCTCTTTTTTCCTTTTTTTTATTTTTTTTCACGCTTTTTTCAAGAGAGCAAGAGGGCCGAACAACTCAACACTTTCTTCCGCATGATACCCGCCCAGAATCATGTTTCTTTCCGGTCTCGAATCGGCTTGAAGTAAGTTTTCATTCAGTTTTCTACGACATTGGGCATGCTGCGGTTCGGATGATCGATGGGTGAAACACAAGTACTTGGATTCTTGGAAACACGATACGTATAAGGGCGTCGTTTTTGTATATTTCCTTTTCCTTTTCTGTTGGTTGCTAACGGTATTATTTATTAAAGTGCATGGTTCGATAGAGCGTTCCGGGTGTTTCGTTTCTATTTTCTGTTACCAGTTTACACGTATCTACAGCATCCTTTTTTTTGGGGAGTTTTCCCTGAATGATGGTGTCTTTTTCTTTGCTTTATTTTTCAGCCGACGCAGGCGCGCAGTCAGTTGTGCTTATGAATTTTCCACAGCTTGCGTTTTTCTTATTTACGTCTCATGCTTGAACGATTGTAGAATAAAAAGAATAAAGTTACACGGTTTATTTTCAATGGTGGTTATAGTTGACGTCATGTCGTAGAGAACGGTGGAGGGCGCCCGGGGTGGTTTAGTTAGTTGGCTGAGAAAGGATAATCGCAGAGGAAATCCCTGCGGTTCGAACCCTGAAAATGGGCCGCAGAGATAAGAACGTGTCGTCGAGCCAAGAGATGAAAAAGGTTTTTTTTGACAATTTGAGACTTTTCTTACAGGTCGGGGTTAGCGATCGAATAGTGTTCGATTTGGCTATTGTCGAATCATGGGATTTTAAACATGAACTGGCGGGGGGTTTTGGGGGGAAAACTGCGCTGTCGGTTAACCAGGCTTGGGGAGTGAATCCTGGTCGAAGGCATGCATGAGGAATGAACCCATGACAGCTCGTTAGATTTTTACTTTATGAAGAAAATGTTATTGGGCGCCGCTTTTTTATGTATTCTGCATGATGACATCGTGACGGCACCTACATATAGTTAGTTCTACGAAGAAATGAGAGATATGGTTAACTCCTGCATTCTTTAGTAGTCGCAGCGAGAAATGAATGCGTCGCCTAGACGTAATTCTACCAGATGAAGTATGAGTATATCGGCGTTAAGCAGCGGGTACTCGACCTTTCACTATTCGAAGAGCGAGAAATAAAGGTATCTCGAATGCGAGGGCTTTAGCGGGCGAATGGCAGGCGACCCACGCAGGAACCGCACCACGGTTCCAGGGTTTTCCTTAGCTGCGAACCCACCTGTGACGGCACTCCCTCACCCACTCGCTCGCTCACTCCACCAAACTCTCCCTTCCAGAACATACACATAGGTATATAACCATCGCCCACCCACATTTTGAATTTACATTCCTTACAGCACTCCTTCGACAATCTCTACTTCATACCCACGAAGTACTCACCGACCCGCTGTCATTATCAATATCCTCCACCACCAAACGAACGAGAAAGATAAAAACCCGCAGCGATGTCGTTGAAGGCGGTTCAAACGCTCACCGGCAGAATCATCCTCGTAAGTCGCCATTCACACAACTACTCGTGTATAAAGCGCTGGTGGTATTAACGGTGTTTATCACAGGGCGTGCTCCGATTGTTGCAGCTGGTGCTGGCGTGCGCTGTCATCGCACTGTACGGCAAATACCTGGCGCGAGCGTCGGATGCCCACGAACACGCTGATGCGCGGTGGATCTGGGCCGTGGTTGTTTCCAGTTTATCTGCCATCACCGCTGTGAGTAAAATTTTTCTGCTCACTTTTTTTTGTCACTATTCGGTCGCTTTTCTATCGTTTTATCAAATGCGGTTCGCGCTAGCTTGAGACAGCTAGAACTTCAAGGTTGTCGCGATTGTGACGTCATTATGAACCTCTGCGACAACACGCAGCACAACTTGACCTTCACCATCTCGAATATGATGAATGTATGCTAATCGCTATGGGAAATGGTATAGATCTTTTACTCCCTCCCGTTCTTCCCGCTCCGCTTTTTCTTCATCTGGGACATCCTCCTCTTCATCTTCTGGTTAACCGTCTTCGCCATCTTCGCCAAACTCTTCATGAAGGAGGATCCCGAGGGAAACCACGACATCGAGCAGATGAGGGATGCGATGTGGTTGGATCTGGTCAATTGGATCCTCTGGTTGATTTCCAGCGTTGTCGGGGGGTGGTATTTCTGGAAATACAGACATCAGAAGACCACACACACCGGAAGGGCGAGGGAGAACACTAAAGTTTAAAAGTAATTCGAGTAAAGGGATGGAGATTGTTACGAAAGGGGGGATTGTCTTTCGTTTCTTGTGTTATGGGTCTTTGTTCGCTTATTAAGCGTGTTTTGAGTATTCATTAAAGTTGTTATTGAGAATTATCCTGTTTTCTGTTATTCGTTATGACTGAAAGTTTTCCGGAAATCTGATAACTTCGTTTCGAGAGAGGAAGGTTGGGTTCTTCTGTGAAGGATACAACTTATAATTTATATCTTTATTACTTTTACAATCATTTCACGTGCGAGGGGAGTTGACCGAGATTGATGGCACGGATGTAGAGATCGGGTTGTTTCAAGGTTTCTTGATGCGCGATTCCGCGTTTCATTGACGGCGCGCTTAGAGTGACCCACAAGATCATGATTTGATCTTCAGGAGATAAATCATTCGCCGGTAAGCTAACGCGGCGCTGTCACTCTGATTTTTCCAGGTGGATATAATCAAGCCCTGTAAGGCTATAGAAAATACTAAGCGTTGTTTCGTTTTCCCACCTGTGCGGTTTGAGATTTCATGATCTCTTGAAAATATTATACGCCACCTTGACCGGTAAAAGGCTCAGTTGATCAAAGAAGATTATGTAGCCCGGCGGTTGGCGATACATCTTTGTACGAAATTGTTGCTGTGGATGTCCGAAACCACAGAGGCAAAATTCTCCCTGTGAAGATACATTGATGTGGACATTTGATGCTACAATATCATGATAATATATCGAAGTTAGATCTCATTCGCTACAAGTAGTTATGGTTGAGTGCCAATTTATCCATGGTCACGGATTCTAGAAGATATCGCTCCCAATTCTTTTAGTCCTATAGCCTGCTTATACTAGCACGGATATAGATATTCTGCTGCAAATTTCTCTCCTGAGCGGTACTTCCATTCCAAGATTGATGAAGATGATAAGATCAGAAACTGTTCAGTCTCTTGAAGCGCCTTTTAGCCGTGCATTCGCAAGTAGTGCGCAGCCCATATCGCAAGAGAAAAGTCTGTTTCTATCCCACCCTGCGGTAGTTAGCTACTGCTGCAGAAATTTCATGTACAACGAAGCTTTCTTCAGCACAGTTACCGAAACTTTTGCAGAGATTGTAATATATGTGCGCATGTCAGGATATTCTATTTCAAGATGCAAATTTTGTTTCGTGAAATCTGTGCGATTTCGAGATCTCGTGCGTGTAGCTATCCGAGTGGTAGGTGGGACAGTTTTACGGTATAAATCGAAGCATCCGAGTGATCGTTGGTAAATGGTCTTCATCGTTCATTCATTCATTCATTCTTTTATACCGCAAACTTCTTTACGAATTTCCTTTGAAGATTATTCATTTCAGATACTTTTGACAGCTGGGTTCTGTTGTTCATTCGTTTGCAAGTTATCATCAGCTTCGACAGCTTTTATCATTCTACCCTTCGGATTGCCATCTATCAGTAGCTATCGGAGTTCCGACTCGACCCTGCCCACCCCTGTGAACATCGCACATAAATTCTACTCCATACCCTCGAACAATGAAAGTGTTCAGAGGCACATCCTCCAAATGGATCCCCCGCTTCCTCGCCCAAATGATGCGAACCGGCACCCTCCTCTGCGGCTCCGTCGTGACCGCCATAGCCGGCCAATACATCGCCACGACGCCCAAAGACAAACAGCACAAACGATTCCAATTCACGCTAGTCGTCGGATCAATGACGCTGGTGTATTCGTACTTCAACCTGATATTTTGGCGGTACACGATCTTTCCGATAGACTTCTGTTTGATCTGGATGAACCTCGCGGCGTTCGCGACAGCGATTAATTATAATAAGGATATTTTGCGGTGTAAGATTTCGTGGGATATTGTTGTTAAGGCGGATACCGTGTTTAGCAAGGACGTAAGTTTTTCATTTTTCTTTTTATATAAAATATGATGTGATATCTTTTGGGGGAGGGATATTGATTATGTGTAATTTTGTAGAACAAAGATCAATGCAGTCGGTATAATACACTCCTGTGGTTCAGCTTTATAGCGTTTCTAACGTATATCGCTCTCTTCCTCCTGGTAAGCTTCCCCCGTCCTTATATTCTACACGGGTTATGAGTTTTCATGCTGACGTGTATTGTAGTATGGGTTGAAAATCAGTTCCGAACACAAGGCCAAGATGGCTGAATGGAACGGTGCTAACAACATCGAGAGGGCTGACGGCGTGGATGCGCCTCCTAAGCCAAAACGTAATCTGTGGAAGGTCTTGTAGAGCCGGTGATATCCATTTTGGAGAACTGACGGGTATATACTAGATCCGGGAATCAGTGGTACTATTATCTAATCCACATAGCGCCGGCGTTTGTTTGCATTTTTAATCTCGTTGGTTTCATTTGGATCTATTTTAGTATTAGATATAGCTTGCGAAGAGTCCTGTACTGTCTCCGTCAAGTTAGTAATGATAATGTCTATTCACTTCTGGCGTTGAATGAAGCTGTGTTGTCAGTGTTGGATGCTTACGTGAGCAAGAACGCCGGGTGAAATTACGCTGAACGGAGACGCCCGCAGTAATCCCTCATCCCGCCTCAAATTACCCGCCACCTACCACCAGCAGGCGTCGTCAACCTCATCGCCCTTCCCCAGACTCATCGCCCTCACCTGTTCGACAAACCCAAACCTATAAACACCTTCGTAGCACTCTACTCTGCCGAAACATCATTCTATCTCATCATCTCCGACACTCCCAAAATGTCGTCGCCACCATCTAAAGCCTCCGCCCACCAACCGCACGTCTACGACGAGGAAGCCCCTCCATCCTACGAGGCCGCAGGTAGCAGCGGATCCGCTCGCGTTGAATCCTCCGAACCGCTCCTCGGCAGTCCGCGGTTCGATCAACCGGACGACGATGCTTTCCCGCCGGATTACAAGACCGTCGTAGCGGAGACTTCGCTGGTTATCCGACAACGCTTCATTTCTAAAGTCTACAGTATCCTGTTCGTTCAACTTTTGGCCACGGGGGCGCTCTCCGCCGCTACGTTTTATTCGGCTGGGTTTAAGACTTGGGTTCAGACGAACGGGTGGATGATGTGGATTAGTTTGATCGGGAGTATTATCTCCTTGGTGAGTCCTTAAACCCCTTCCCCTCTCCAGCCTCGTATTTGCAACATGCGGCGCAGTTACACAGGAGCGTCAAAGAAACCCCCGACTTCCAAACTTCAACAAAATGTATATCTCTAACCTTTTTTAAATTTTCTCGAACAGATCGCTGTCTACTACAAACGCAAGAGCTATCCGACAAACTACTACCTCCTCGCCCTCTTCACCGGTCTGGAAGCCTACACAGTCGCGATAATAACCTCCTTCTACGACTCCAAAATCGTTCTCGAAGCCGTCGTCATAACCGCCGTGGTGTTCGCGGGATTAACCCTGTTCGCCCTTCAAACCAAATACGACTTCACACAATGGCAAGGCATCCTTTTCACGTCGCTGTGGATTCTGATCGGTGCTGGATTCATCTCCATGTTTTTCAGCCACGGCAGCGGGTTCGAGATGGTGTACAGCGTTGGAGCCGTTGTCATCTTCTCGGGTTACGTGTTGGTTGATACGCAGATGATTATGAGGCAGTTTACGCCTGATGAGGAAGTTGCCGCGGCTATCAGCTTGTATCTTGGTGAGTATCCTATTCGTGAACCTTTTGAAGGAAGTGCGGTTACTAATTGGAGTTGCAGATATCATCAACTTGTTCATCAACATTCTCAGGATCCTCAACAACCAGAGCAATAACTAGACTTCTGAAGCATGAGATCTGGGGAAATGATGCGCGGATAAGTGTGATACGTGGCTTATGGGATTTCCTAACGGCGGATGACGATAGCTATTATTTTGCATAATTGGAGAAAAAAAAGAGAATGGGAATATGTTGTTTTCTTTGTTTAAAGCTGTAGGGCATGGGAACATTAATGCGCTGCTGGGTAATGGGTTGATTCGTTCATATTTTATCGGTTGTTCTTTTTTTTACTATCGTATTGATATCCATATTTTGCTGCGAGAGTCGGTCTTTTCTTCGGGTTTTGCTTTCTTTTCAATCTCTTGAAATTGTATAACATTGGTATAAGCGAAAAGATATAAAAAATAATATATCATCTGGTGTGATATCATACTCCTCATTAAGGTCTTATTATTTGTGTATCATTAAATTGTAGAATCGTGCAACCGAGTTAAACAAAACCCAAAACCGCTGAAATGTCAAAGACGCCGAAATCAGATGCCATGACCGATATATATAAGAAAGAAAGCATATACTCCACCGCACCCCATGCTCGTATGTATGTTATATGTACGCCTAACCCACCAAACGACATCCGGATATTCTATAATGTGATGGCAGAATCACGTTTCTAAATCTAACCCGCAGACTTCCATCCTCCGCTGCCTAAACTCTTCGTACAACGTCCGCCAGACGATCCTCTCCGCACAATCCTCTCTCTCCACTCCTTCATCATCGCGAATGATAGTACAATCAGGCGCGAATTCGTCCTTCATGCTATTCAACTTCCACGGCTGAAGAACTCTCTCAACCCCGTTTCGGTTATATTTCTTCCCATCGAAAAGGATATAATAAACCTCATCGAGGATATCCCGCGGCGACCACACCGATCGTTGCCTCCCAACAACTTCCTCGTTCGTGGATCTGAATAACTCTGAAGTATACACTTCATACGGCCATCGAGGAAATATCATCGCGGTTCCAGCGTATACCCTCTCCAAAAGTCTCTCAACATTTCCGGATTCTCTATTCCCCCATCCCTTCTGTTGTTTCAAATGTTTGAATCCAGATCGTGAAGGGGTAACCAACAGGAAATTAGGTGATACCCCGACTTCACCTGCCGAGTCATACCGATTAACCCCTCTCGGAGACGCAATGATCGCCGGTGGAGCGTGGAGGAGTAAGTTATCCATGTTTCTTAATACTTGTGCCGGATGAGAAAGGTGTAATAGTCGGTTATAATCCGTCATGTTTAATAGCGCTAATGGAGATAAAGCGTCTTCTTTGGCGGGTATTAAAGTTGCTGAATACCGAATCCGGGCTAGATGGAGTAATCTCCTCGCGGTGTAGAAATGGGGAGGAGGTGAATTCGGTGTTCGGGTTAACGCCGGGGGCTCCAACGGATTCGGGATATCTGTTTCGTGGATCTTGTTTTTTGATGGTTTAGCCGATTTCTTGGCGCCGGTTTTCCTTTTTTGTTCCATTTGTATTCGAAGCTGTTTTCGCGCGTCTTTTAGTTGTGATGGCGGCATGTCGAGTTGCATATCCCACGTCGCAGGGTATCTCAATATTCTCGCGGCTTTACTTCCGACTTTTTCCAAATCGCTGAAGATAAGAACAGCGTTACAGATTTCATCGATGTCTGTAACGGTTTGCACGTATCCCACCGATCGAAACATTTCCTTTTCCAATTCTTGTTGGCGGTCTGAGGGGGAGAATGCGGTTGACGAAGAAAGAACCCGCTGCTGGTCACCGTAGCTCCCTGGCGCCTTTTCATTCCCACTATGTGATGTTTTCCGTCGTTTCTTTTCAAGTGATAGTGGATGTGTGTCCGGTAAGGGCATCGTGTCATAATACCTCTCTAGGTTAGACACGGATTGTCGCTGGAGGAGACATCCGGAGAGGAAAAGGATAAACGAGAATATGAAGACTGCGAGTTCCATCTTGTCAGTATATAGGTTGATTGAATGGAATATGCGGTGGTTGAACAGAATGCAGCTTTTTCGGTTCGTTTGGGTGCACACTTACGAATGCTGGAGGTTATGCGGAGTCCGATTCGGCCCTTCATGGCCGCGGATATGTATGAACCGCCTTGTCAATCGAGTGCGATGCTGTTATGATAGCAAACCGATGTCTTAGGAGTATCGTGAAAGAATATCTCTTTGTTCGCGCGTGTCTTCCGATCTGATGTCTGTTTCCGTAAATGTGTCGGGTAACAGCGCGAAAGCGCCTCGTGATGTCTAAGATTCCAAGTCCTAGCTCTAAGAATCGTAAATGCTTCAACAACGATGAAAATATGGCCAGATCGAAGGTATGAGATGTGTCTAGATGTGAGAATAGTCTACGACGGTCTGCATAGGTTGTCCAAAGCAGGAGGTTGGATCGCTTAGCTACTTTTTTTTTGATATGTGCCTGAACCTAATGATCCGGAGGCGCAGGGGAAGTTTTGGTGTTGTTCGCCTACCATCACAACAATAGGAGTTCCCACAGCAACCGGTTGACTTCCGACGACAGCTGCGATGACATCATCGAAAGATACACGGAATTACAGCCTGTGCGTGTAATGGCACCTCCGAACATATTCAGCAATTACAATACCTTCAGGCTATCAAAATGTTGATGCTAATTCTTTATGTGGAATTGTGTCGCACGCGGTTATAATTACTCAATAGATATTCATAGGAAGAGCCAAGAAGGAGCCATGCCTAGACATAACTACGCGTTCTTTCTGTCGGGCCGCCGAAACTATCTTAGGACGTTTTAGATATCTATCTATTCAGGAGTACTATCCCAGCGCCTTCGAGCGTTGGTTTCCGTCGTATTCACGGCCCTGTGAGTGGACCTGGCCGTATACAATCGTACTTGATTGGTCAGTTCCCACACTTAGCTTCGTAGCCAATCGGATCGCGTTATATACGATGACCATTCCGAATACGGCAGCGTACCGAACTTCGGTGTCAAAGCTGTACACATACCACACTACGAAATGAATCAGAACCAAAATGTGATCTTGCTGATATTCTACATGTATAAAGAGGCCTATTCTTCGAACCCCTCATCAGATGCTTTCAAGATAGAGCCCCGTGCTAATACACGAAAAAGAATCCTTAAGTCCCGTTCGCAACACAAGTCGTCGTCTAGAAACTGCACCTGCAGCAGTGTGATCCGAGTCGAAAATGGCGGTCCTCAAGCCTTTCCGCGGCTCCTTTTATCTTTGGAAATACCTCCCCAACGTAGGAGCTGCTGTAACCTTCTGCATTCTATTCTTATTCGTGACAGGACTACAATCCTGGCGACTCTGGAAAACGAAAGCCTGGTTTGGCATCCCCTTTGTTATAGGAGGTTTTTGTTAGTTCAAATCGACTGTTCCCAGATATGATTGTAGAAAGTATGCTAACTGTTATATCGTAGGTCAATTCATTGGTTACGCGGCTCGCGCTTCCGCGTATAATAAAACCGAGAAGCTGATGCCCTTCTGCATACAAAACACCTTCATCCTCATCGCGCCCGTATTGTACGCCGCCTCGATATACATGACCCTCGGGAGAACGGTAAAAGCTACCGGCGGCACAAAACATTCATTGATAAGACCGAATCTGTTTACCAAAATCTTCGTCACCGGGGATGTATTGACCCTGGCGATACAAGCTGGTGGCGCGGGGATGATGGCGAGCAGCAGCCTCGTCGAAGCCGGGCAATGGATCGTTGTCGCGGGATTGGTTTTGCAAGTACTGATGTTCACATCTTTTGCGGCCACGGCTTTGTTATTTCATCGGAGGATGAAGAGGGATGGGAATATTGTCACGTATTTGAAATGGGAAAGGGTGTTGTACGTGTTGTATTCCGTCAGCGCGCTCATTTTGGTACGATCGATTTTCAGAGTTATCGAATTTGTGCAAGGGTACAATGGGTATTTGCTCGGACATGAGTGGACGCTTTATGTCTTTGAGACGGTGCCGATGTTTGCTGTTATGGTGATTTGGTGGTATTGGTTCCCGGTAGATATCAAGGCGGTTAAAATTGAAGAGAGTCAGCCTTTGGAAGTCTTTGAATCTCGCAAAGTTTGATGGGAAGTTCTGGTGAACTGAGGTTTCCCTTGTTATACGGAAGGCCATCTAACTACAAAGAATAGAGACATACATAGAGTAGTTTTGTCGTGGGATATTATCTTATCCGTATCTGTACTTATGATTTTTTTGAGGTTTTTATTCAACGATTCGAATTTTATTGCACGCACTTACGGACTTTCTTCCCCATGCTCGTATCTTCTGTCCTTGAAATAGCATTTGTCCTTTTGTAACTTACAAAGCATGAGAATTCAGGCGGCAACGCAGCGGAAAACTGCCACAGCTAATATTTAGCGTGTGTATCCATTTCAGGGGGAATTCCCGGGAATGTCTATCCACCACCGGATAGTTGGCAGCCTCGCCGAACAACCATGCGTCGACGCCATAGAAAATCAAGATACGGCTGTCGGGAATGCAAGCTCCGGCACCTAAAGTGCGACGAAAAGCATCCTACCTGCGGTCATTGTAGCAGAGCTGGCCGGCAGTGCTCTTTCCAATCCGCTGCGGCGACAAGTTCCACATCACGATTCGCGAGATTCGCGCAGCGTCCATTGTCCGGTTCCGCAACTTCATCTTCCAGCGATGATATTCAGACTCAGAATGCCTCTACGGGTATACCTCCAACATTCGCCCTTGGTGAAGAGGTCTACAGCTTGCACCATATCCAACTGTTTCACCACTTCCAGCGCGGTATGCCAAACACGGTGGGTCTACCACCCGCCGCCTTCGATATGGTAGTCGACCACGCTTTACGGACTCCTTATCTGATGGATCAAATCATGTCGCTGTCAGCGACTCACAAAAGCACAATAATCCCCAGCCAACAAGAGTTCTATCTCCACGAGGCAACAAAGCTTCAAACTCGCGCTTTGTCGAAGTTCAATCAGGCGAACGCGCTTTTATCCGATGAGAATCCTTTCTCCGTAATCGTGTTCTCTTCGATTCTCGGTTTGCAAGTTTTATTCGATGCGCTTTCGTGTAGAGCGGAGCTTCCGGTCATTCTGGACAAGTTTGGCGGATGTCTGAACATTTACCGCGGAATCTGCGCCGTAGCCGCTCGTTCGTGGCCGACATTTCAAGACCCCAAATACGAGATGTTTAACAAAAACGTCGTCGATTTGAGTAAAGATATTCCGGGGAATAGTAAAGGCGAATGTTCTTCCCTGACGCAGCTAATCGATACCAGCGAGTTAAGCGATTCGCTAAAAGCGGCTTGCGATACTACTATCACAATCTTACAGAGAATATTCGATGCGCTTCGCCAGTCTCCTTCGAATCCGAGTTTACGGTTGAATCTTATTCAACAGTGGCCGGTTCGGATTCCGACAGATTATCTCAACGCGTTGAGTCAGCGAAGGCCGGAGGCTCTCATCATACTTGCTTATTACGCTGTGTTACTCCACGAGGCTCGGGATTATTGGGTTTTCAAGGATTCGGGGCAATTTTTAGTCAGAAATATCGCGGTTTACCTGGGTTCATATTGGGCTGAATGGCTTTCTTGGCCGTGTCTCCGATGTGGAAATGAAGTCTGATATTCCATTTCAGTTTTGTGTTAGGGGAAATTGCATCTTGTGACAATTCGACGGGCGAATCATGCGAAAGCTCAGTCGAAAGGGCACGGGTGTTTCCCGGATACCTCGAGAAGATTTTTGGTCCGGTCTTTGTGACGTACTAGCGGTACGCCAAAGAGGAAAACCCGATCGCACGGGGAAATCAGCAAACTTGGAGAAATTCGGAAGAATAGCGCAGCGCGTTCCAATTAAAAGGAATCCCATAGAGGTGGTACTAATTTTTGTGCAACAGAAAGCCTGATTAGCCGAATGGCAAGATAGCAATGTCGTGCCTTACCCTTGTATCAATGCATCTTCGGTTTAGTGATTGGTTGTAGTTCGTCCGTATTGTTAAAATTCCTCACTATAGTTCCATTTTTAGCAAATAGTTGCTCGTCTATGTCTGTGCCGCGGGTTACCTGACGAGTTTCAAAACGGGATGTTACACGTGGTTGTCACTTCTTGAACACATAGGATAACCCCGATTGCGCGAGCGAATAAAATATTTTAGTGCATAAGCTTATGTAGAAGTGTTTCATCTTCAACAGTGAAGGTGGCAAAAGGATTGCGCAAAAGAGATCCTATCCGCTGTGCGAACTTGGTATCTTAATCTGGTTAGATATCCCGTGCATAGGTGTATACAGGGAAGGATTTAGCGATATCCGGGGCTGCGCACCCAAAGGCTCGGGATTAGATAAGCTTTGAGAGATCCACTCCCGAACTATAAAAATTTGGGATGGACGTATCAAAATCGCAGTCGGAGACTAACTTTATAAAGCGATGAATCATGGATGATCCTTGGCCTAGAGTCAACCCTGAGTAGCCGGGTTTTCCAGTTTTCGAACCATAGGGCTGAAGGAAGGTAGGCATATGCTGTTGAACAAACGACACATCCTCAAAAGCCGGGGTCAGGCACAAGCCAAACTTTAGACCAGTTGTACAGAATATGTAAGGCTGAATCCTCCCGAAGTCGTTCTAACTTTTTTTATTATTTTATTATTTTTTTTATTTTTTCTTCGCGTTCGCGTAGCTAAATTGTAAGCCTGACTTTTGTTCGACATATCGTATTGGTCCATTCCTCCATCATGTCGGTATCGGGATGAGGGGGGATGAGCAAATAGCCACTGCAGTCTGTGTTGGCAGATTTGCCAGTCGCGCAATGTCGGGCGTCAGGCCCAGATGCGGCTCTACCCGAGACTAGGCTCGAAATACCAGCGACCCTTATCATCTCTCAAGCGAGGTTTACCTTTTAACTAATCAAAGAAGGAATTGTTTGGATTTGTTGGTAGACACTAGAGCTGCGCCTCTTTGCGCTGGATGCACTTTGGACTTGCTTGGCCGCAGGGACGGTTTACACTAGTCATTTACTCGGTACAAGTGTAGTTAGTCAGCGTGAGATTACAATAGAGTTGTATTCTGTTCGTAAAACTGAGGCGCCGCAGATACGTCAGAATTGTGAACTAAATCGATGAGGCGGGACCAAAAATTGGGATCAAATCTGCCCTACTACAACTAGGTAGTTTTGCTTGAATTTTAAGGTATATAAGTTCTGGCGAGTATTACGGCAAACATGGCTCCAAACGACCGAATTCTCAACTTCAATTTGAATTTCTCTTCAGGTCGGCCGGTTCTTTTGAACTGTGTTAGACCAAAATTTTGAATCCGAATTGCTCTTCAAGCTGCTATCTTTGTCTTATTACGTCTAAAACCTTTTATCACCCTCGGTATTTATTCTTCTAACATAAATTCACTGTTCTAAATTATGGATCGGGAATCCAGAAGGGGCCGTAACACGAATCCACGAAGAAGGGGCAACCTTGTCCCTGAGGATGAGGACTTGGTAAACATGTTCCACCAGCTTCAAACGGATGAGAGTTATGCCTACCCTCAATCTGGGAGCGCAAACCCCAACCAACAAGGATATCCACCGATGTATCCGAACGAGTATGGTTCATATGGGTCTCAGGATTATGATCTCCACGGTGATTTAAGGTATCCTGCTGAGTGGGATGATACTTCCTTGTTGAATTGTGTCCCTAGGACACAATCCTACGACTTGAATACATCTCTTCAGGTAGGAGATTATAGCATTTCCGAGATGGGCATCCAGGGGAGTGCAGGAGAGCAAACGAATGTCAGCTTGATGGGCCCGTTCTACGAGTTTCCAAGGGTAAGAAGTCCTTACTGGCTTAGAAGTTTTTACGGATTAGATCGCTAATGCTCTTTGTGACTAAGGGAACCGAGCGCACGATGTTAGAAGAAGAATACCCACAAACGAGAGTTGACGGTATGGAAAACATGGGACCAGAGAACGCCTTTGCGTATCAAGATTTCGACCGGAGCACGCAGTCCAGAGTCTCAAGGCACAGGTAGGAAGTCCCATCTCATCGCAACCCAATATTGCCATGCTAATAATAGCATTTTGATCTGGATAGCCCCGACAGCCCGAGACCCGACAGACCTGCTCATGGTCGCTTTTACTGCGACTACCAGGACTGCGATTTCTCTGCTACTCACAAAGGAAATCTTAAGCGACACGAACAACAAGTTCACGAGCAGATGACGTACAGTTGTCAAGTCCCGGGGTGCGAACGAGTTTTCACACGATCTGATCACCTCTTGAGCCACGAAAGACGCAGGCACGGAGTCAAGAGATATAGTCTTTATCTCTGAGAAGCTCCAGAATTACAAATTCGCTCCCGAATTGATTTCGATGGACTTTTCTTTTCTTTGATTTGATACCAGGTGTTATAACTTGACTTCGAATTTTACCCTGTTGTCCTGTTTGGTCAACTCGACAAGGCGCTAGGATGTATTATGATATTAGATTGTCGAAAACCTGTATTGATAGTTCAAAAATCCAAAGCAATTTAGATTAAATAAATTCTCATCATAAACTCAGAGTCGCAAATGCTAAGGGTGCCTTAAGTTGTTAACTTCACGTAGCCACGTCAACATAGAGATCGCAGTACTTTGTGGTATTTTGAGGCGTGAATCTATTATATTACGAATCAAGTAAGAATTTTACACTATTCTATTGATGACACTATCTTGAAATTCCTAAGAGTCTTAGCTAACGGGAAACAAGCGAGGAGAGTTCCATGAATAATGTCTAGTAAGGGAACAGAGAATATAGTGCTATGATAGAAAATCTGGATCCTGCCGGCATACAAAAACGTCGAACTTGCATGATAATCCCAATGCACATATTAGTGGACCTAGTCAAGCAGGCTAAAAGGAGGAGACCCTTGAGCTGACTTTCGGATTTTGATTGTCTCGAGCTTCTTCATTAACTCTTCCCTTTCACGCAACAGTTCCAGTTCTCTGTCGATGGCAGCCAATCGGGCTAAGATAGCATCCTCGTCATCTGGGACACTTTTCTTTGGCTCTAGCTTGGACAACAGATACTTGAATCGTTTGCTTTCGAAAATATCCGCCTTGGTTGACGCGACTGCTTGATCGATAAAGTCGTCTTCGATGTCGATCAGACTAGCTGCTCCAAATTTCGGGGTTCCGAAACTCCTGAGTCTAAAATTGAATTTCGAAGGCAAGTACAATGATTCATCTGACGTGATCTTTTGGATATTCATAGGCAACGACCTTAGGTATTCCTCGGCGGTCGCGCCTGAGTCAGCTCCCTGACTGGATGGGCCGGAATCTCTTAAGAAAGTGAGTTTTGGAGAGTCTGGTGGCGCTTCTCGTGATGAGATATGAGAGTTCTTAACGGTAGGGTACTCAGGCATCAAGAGAGCCAAGTCTGCGCGAGAGCCCTGGAGTTCAAATGGCGGTTGATTTGATAAAAATGGAAACTCGCCTTTGCAAGGCAGCTCGGACAATTGTAGGAGTTTATAGTGGGTGTTCTCGCTTGTGAGGACTTTGATGGCGGAGGCCTCGGGATCCATTGACTCGACTGCTGATTCTAGCCGGATCCATGTCGTGTGAGAAGCCGAGGATCGGAGGGTTCGTATGTCCGTCTGAATCGCATGCAGTGATTTAAGGGTGTCGTAGGGTTCGCCAATAGCCTCAAATGAGGCACGGCCCTCTTGAGCCCCACCTAGCTCACTCTTATCTGAAACCTCAAGATAAATGATCTTTTTTGTTCCTTCTTTGACATTCTGATATAGCGGCGTAGCAATTTGTTGAACGAAGACATTCGTTTTGATTCCCTGAGCTTGATCTAGCGTCCATTCCAAATTGGCAAGGGAGACGCGATGATCAGTCCAAAGATAGTTTCCCTTGAATGGTTCATCAAGCTTGGTAAAATTTTCTACCCCCTCGAGCTTGAATCTGCCCTCACTAAGAAACAACCTGAGCTGTTCAGCAGAAGAGGTAACCCAAAACTTCTCGTTTGGATTCCAGACAGAGACCATCACAAGGAGGCTATCTGCAAGATAGTTGTGCTGTTCTTCTTTAGTGCGCATGGGCGTTGCCTTCAAGGGTTGGAAATCTTTGGTCTCTATTACTCTAGCCTCAAACGGCTTGACTTTCGTTGCAATCTTCAATGGATTTGATGTAGTCGTTTGTGCCAAGTCGACCGAGATGAAATCGTCGGTGCCACTATCATATGACCCTTGACTATCTGTAGGAGTCGATGGCCAAATAATGGGATTTGGGATGACTCGTTGCTGGGTGGTTTCACAAGCCACTAGGGTAGTCATATTCTGTGAGCTGAGCTGCGTATTAATTTCATGGGGAGCGATGAAAGATGTATACCTTTGAAGGGTTTGACTGGTAGCTCGTCATACATGAGCACGCGCTCACCCCAGTCGCTTCCTGAACTATCAGAGCTGCAGCTCATGATGGGTTCCTTCTTTGGATAGGTTGTTGCGGAGATAGTTGCACTGACCTGGGGGGAGGGAGGGAGGTTGCGTTGACAAGATGTCTCTGCTGAATTCTGGCGAAGTGTGTCTTGGATACCTTTAAATACCCAGCGCACTACGCCCACAGTAGCTACTGCAACTGTTGATATAAATAATTGCCACAACAGTACAATTGCGTCTGTAACCTCAGCTGAAAAAGACGTCGGCACATATGATCTATATTGAGCTAACATCTACTGCGTGGTCGTTTATTAATGGAAAATAAGACGGCTTCCAAGCAGAAGAATACAAAGAACTCTTCATGAGTCACATATACTTTCTTCCAAGACAGTTTACATATATGTTGACCGGCTATGGCTAAACCAATTCAAGTGTGTTCGAGTGCGATGCAAGATGGATCTATCGAAGAGAACATGAAATACTCAGCTAAGTATTTCATCTGGAACTGCCGGTTCTCTTTGTGGTACACGAAATATGCTCCAGGGAAACGGAGAATTATATGCACGCTTTTCTTACAGGGGGAAGCGCTCATCCACCTTGCTGAAGCTCTGCTCTATGCGGCAACTTTAGGTTCTTGCGATTAAAAAACCTACAAGCATGAGACTATGTGAGCTAAATTCAGCGCCTAACTAGTCAGTGTGTTCCCATAGCTCACGAACGAAACTCTCAAATATATCTGGCTTCCGGAAACTGTGTTCTCGTTCCCATTTTTAAATACTTGGTGAAGTAATCTAGATTTCTTTTAAGCTTAAGCGAGTTAACGTTCGTGAGGCATAATATGTCTACTATTCATTGCAATGAAAAAGTTAAGCTTTGTATGAAGTAGTTAGGAGTAGATAGTCGTGGACACCCAGTATTTTGCCCGTTAAGCGCCCGGGACTATCCATTCTTAACTACTCCGGTTCGAAAATTTGCCACACATTTTGGCTATTCTCAAAAGTCCATTCTGCAGCGTGACATTCGAGCATGTCGACCCCAGGGGTTCAGAAATACTTCGCACGGAACTTCATAAATTGGAGGACAGGGGTGCTCACTCTCGTAGGCATCCCCGCGAACCTACTCTCTTACACCCCAATATCCACTTTGATGTTTGTTTTGCACTTCGTAGTGAAGTACATGTAGATTGCGAGGGTTGATTGGCGCTTGAACACTCCCATGACATACCCCTCCAGCCACAGAGCTGGAGAGCGAAATTACTTTGAGGCACCGACAAGCATCCTCAACTTGTAGGCGAGAGATGATGGCTCTATGCCTGAGGACTGGTCAATAGGTAAGTTATTGCTCTTAATATATTATTACCCCTTGCTCGCTAAGCACGTGGATCCTCAAGGATTGTCAAACGATATACGATCTAAAGCGCCCGAGATCAAAACGTATATGAAGATAACAAAGATCAGGACGCGATGTTTTCCACGCTTTCACCAAGTACTTCTAAGCTACCTGAAACTTCGCGTGTGGGATATAGTGTCGTGTAGAGTTACCGTGAAGGGGTGTTGATTGAGTCCTAGGGATCACAATCCCCGGCATATAATTAAGTAATTGCATCTTACTCCCAACAAAAATTTGTTTTGGTTCCGCAGGTTCGGTCCACGGATTTGCAACGAAACGGCCTGTCAATTTAGACCCGTCGCATTAGTGGTAGAATGTCACTGCCTCAAGATAACCATGAGGTGCCAAATCTTACGATAGATACCTCGGCAAGTATACAAATTGTATTAGACAGTCGCCCGAGGCATTGAGCTTTGAACGTTTTACAGAGCAATTTACTCTACCTTCCCTGCATGTAAACCAACAACCGGCGAGGTCTGACGGAGTTTGGTGGATAGGTTGTCTCGATGCTCCCATGCATAGTCACTGGGGGCCATGCTTGTCCATTTCGTCTCCAGCGCATGCATCACTCAATGATGTCCTGGGGAAGATACGCGATGTCATGAATTTCTTCATTCATCCTTCAAGTTTCCATTTCGTGCCACTTAACCATGCCGTTTTTATTTATTTACTTCTGTTTATAATTATATATTATTTATCAATTTTTTTTTCCCCGACGAAGGACTTCTATATGTTGCAGCCGGACTGAATAAACGAAGGTTGGTGCCTGGGTCCCAAGGCCGGGCAGCCTCGCCGAGGTAATTTTCTCGGATATTTCGTTTCTTTGAATGGTGGTTGCACATGCATTATCATCAAGCCATGCTTCGCGCTTCGCGTTTTTGCGTTTTAAATCATACAAAGGGGGTTCCGGGTATTTACCGCACAAGAATCGTCGCGAAAAGGAGCTCGGAATCATATTCTATTGGGAAGACCGCCAAGTATTAATTCATAATTGAGCCTACTTTATCTTTTCATGGTCCTCTGCAGTTGAATGACGCGTCGTTGGCTCTTTGAAGCCCGGGGAATTGGTCGAAATCCAATCTGCCTTGATTTTTATACCGAGTGGAAATATTAGTCAACTTACGGAACTATGGGCAGCTGTCGATGCTATCCCTGATACAGATTTTTAACGCTAGGTGTCTCAAAATTTCAGTGTCAATATGTAAGCTTCAATAATACACAGATCAAAAGTTCGGGGAGTTATAGGAGCAATGCATGTGTTAAAATCCGTGACATTGACCCTTTCGCAGAATTCTCAAGAAGACCCAACTTTTGACTTCCTTGGTTAATTCTACCCCTTTACAATCTCAAGATTTCACGAGTTTATTGCAAGACCTCTGAGAAAAATTTAGGTCTGGATTACAAATCTCGCTCGTAGAATACTGCTATTCGCTAGGCTTAATCCCTTTCAGATATGATTACAAATATCCATTAAACCCAAGATATGTTTTATTATCACTATTTTAGAATCTAAATATTACATTGTACGAACCGCGCGCTATCATGATACGTTAATAGCGTAGTATCCAAATTTCAAGAAAGTTACTTGGAAGTTAATATATTATCTAATTCGCCTGACGGTGCTTTCTCCAGACGTGCTTTTGAAATAAATAGTTAGACGAATTGAACCCCTAGCCCTAAGAATACGTGTCCGACCACGGTAACAAGTTTATCTATTCATGGGATTAACTAGCTCTACATGACTTTCCATCTCCATGGCGCTTTGGTATAACATTCAAATCGGCATGTTTCGCATATTTGAGCCGTCTTGAAAGCGTCTTTGATCTTCCGCCCGAATGACCTTCCGCTGAGTTTAACCCTGGTGCACCCACAATATCTCTACACATTCGCGTAGAATTGTAATTAGTTCATTTATCTACCAGCTTTTCATGATGTCGGCGGCTAATGCGAATTTTAAATTATTCGATAGCGATATACTTACCGGGTCTTTAGTGCCAATAGGCTGTTCTACGCGGCGATAGTATCCTTCTCGAGCTGTCTCCATTTTCGCCTCCTCGCTACTGCTTGGTATGTTTTCTGGCTGGAATGGTAGAACTGGTTGAAAAACATCTAACCATTTATTCAACACATCCAAAACCTCTCCTGAATAAGCATGAAAAGGAATACTTTGGTGACACAATAAACTCCAAAGAATATCAGGATCGTGCTCATAATGTTGTAGTGCCCCTATTAATAGTATTATATATGAATCGTTAAAAACATTTCGGTTAGAATAAACAGAAATATTCTGGGGAAGAGGCGGGGATTTGAATTCGCACCTTGTAAAACCTGTATCGTTGCTTCTGTTGCGCTTCTGCATGTTTCTAGACACCGTTCATAGGTAAAATTGAGCTTTAGATGATTGTTCTCGCCAAACTGCACAAGTCTCCCTGGGTCCTCCCTGATCCAGACGCTCTTCATTGCATCAGGGTTTGAGGGTGCATTTGCATGCGGAAAGAATCTTTCTCGGTGACCAAGGCGAACGGCTGAAAGGTATGCTGAAGCGCGAGCTGCTGATAATAGATATTCCAGAGTGCATGACTCTACCAGGAAGCCTTCTTGTGTTGCTTGTGGTTCATCAACACCGGAAGTGCAGCTCTTGGTGTTCGCAACTTTGACTTGTTCTTTTCCAGGTACTTTAAATAGGGGTTTGTGATGTCTTCGAGACCGAAATGGGTGGTACACAAGACTGGAGAACTCGCAAGGGTCATACACACCGATGTTGACGGGATCTATAATACAACGCCTTCTGCCGCTATCCTGCGGAGCCTTATCATGATAGGCAGGAAGCCCATCTTGAGGATTCGAATTTGACATGGAAAATATCTTGAATTCCTGACAAACTGTCGAGTTCCGAAAACCTATATTATCACGACAGCTTTGATGTAGAAGATTTTGTCTTGTCTGTATATTGTTTGTGGTACAAGGTAAAAGAGGTCCTGTTCTTGTAGACACTTCTTTATCTACGTATTTATCTTATGGCGTCTATTTCGATGAGCAAGTTTGAGTCCGAATATTACTATTTCGCGGAGCGAGTTTGAGTTTGAATGTTGATATGCGGCTTCATGGCGAGACAGCTCACGCCTCGCTAATCCCATAAAAAATAGTCAAGCTTGTCGCCTGTGCCCGATTAAACTACGCTCTGTATTATACTAACTGAAAGCAAGAGAAAAGTTTAGCAAAATTTTCACAAGCATTTAAAATTATAAATAATGGATTAAACAAAGCTCTGATGTCTTCTAAACTGACCCAAGTATCCAGAAAGTATATCAAAGTTGTATACATGCAAGAAAGGGCTGTTGGAGATAAGTTTAGTTGAAAAATCTCAATATTTTTTTGTTTATATTGGAATGATCATATGATTGTCGCTACGCGCTACTTTTAGCCCGCTTGGAAATATGTTTGAGCTTTTTTTTTGTGTGTGGTTCTGTTGCGAGACTGCTGAATTCATTTTTAGATCCAAAAACAGCGGAACTCGACTCGTTCACAAGTCTGAGGCTCAATCTCCATGTTAAGTAGGTAAATTGCGATATTGATATTAGGACTGCAGTAACGATATCTAGCATAAAGTACACAGGTGCGCCTAGATAGAAACTGTAGTATTAGTAGTAATAAAAACCATCGAAATCATAAATTTAGAACCATAATTACTTAAGTGATCCTCCAACCATTACCCGGTGCACGTGCCAGCGCGAAGGTGAGGCCATCGCCCACCCTTTCCAAATGCCACACTAACAACGCGGATTGCTTCTGCGTTGTTGCTGCCAGCAGAAAAGTTCAACATATGTGTGCATATTCCCACAATAGGACTGGTATGAACATCCTGGGCGCTTCGTTCGACACCGCGATATTGAACCAACTGGAGTTGTTAAACTTAGAAGGAAAATCTGTCAATATTTTTATGTATACCATCGGAACCCGGCGTTGCGCACCAAATGCGATCCATGTTGAACGCTGTTATACGGTGTTCATATCCCTTTGCTAGTGAATGCCATCTAGTTTATATTTCTCGCTATATGCCCGTTCTGAAACGGTATTGGGAAGTATATAATAGTTGTCTTTGACAGACACCCAAACTAACCGCCAACGAAATTGACTGACTAACCAAACATGTTGTACCTGATAGTCCCGTAGACCAGCACCACACGTGCGCAAGCCCAGTGATGTGGATACCAAGATAATTCTTCTATATATAGTCAACGGAGTTCTCCCCGCTCAAATATTTTGAAAAACGATACACCAACAGGCAGCGTGGATTACAAGACCAAAGATATCGCTGTCTCTCAGAAGATCTTTATTTTGAACCATCCCATACATATGGTTGCGGGAGGCACCAGTGATATTACCACAGTTATGACCATAATTATATCACCCAATCGACGAAATAATTCAAAATAACCCCGGGTTTAAAAACGGGGCCACCCTCCCAAAATGTAAAGAATCCTTTCTTCTCTTTTTCTCACCCCTCCCCTTTGCTTCTTCTCCACCTTTCCACCCCCGAGCTAGTTCAGATATTACGCTTATAGATAACCTCTTTTTAAATAGATTCCCCGCGACACACCGAAATGTTCTCCAAGGGATTGTCCATGCCTAAATGGCTGTCCAACTTCTTCTGGCGCAACGGCCAAGGATCGGGCGCCCCCGAAGATAACGCTAACCAAGGGAGCCATAGCCAAGACGCCAGCGGCGGAGCTTCGGGCTCCATCAGGCTAGAGTGGGGTGATTTTCTGACTGCCATTCGCCTGGGAGACAGCACTCCGGCACAACGAGAGCGGGCAGTATCAATCATCTTGCCGGTCCTCGGGATGATTCTGCTGACCTTTCTCTACCTCTGCTGCTGCTGGATACCTCCTGAATGGATGGAGACGACAGCCGCGAAGTACGGAATACTAGGATTGACGGGTGTGGTGAGCTTTCTATCTCTGCTGGTTCCAATGATTTATGCCACTCCCAGGTTTGCGACTTGCGGCGTTTTTCTTGCGTGTATCGGACCGGCTATGGTCGTCATGGGTCAGACCATGCTCGATAAAGCGTCGGACGATACAAACCACCAGGCGGCAATGTCGGAAATCGTGTCATCAGTCACGGAAACAGTCGTGATAACAGTCGTGCACATGACTATTAACAACCCGACGAAGTTCCTGACAACCATCAGGTACACGACAATACTGACGACATCGCCGTCGACAATACTGAGGACCTCGGTCTTCGCAGATAATGGAATGCCTACTCCTCCCTGGTCGATGTATTAAGAGGGTGCTTCGGTTACCGCTTGACACTTCCTCCAGGTAGTATGCCCGTTTCCGTGCGGCCAAGTTTCCTGCCTTCCAACTTCCAGCTTGCCTTCCCGATGTCTCCAATTCGCGTTAAAAGAAAGAAACCTTATACAACCCCTGTACATAGTAAGTCTCCCTCCCCCATCGGATTGGCTAATGTATCTTCGGCGTAGGTATTTTTTTTTTGTTCTACTTTTTTGGGTTTTTGTTTTTTTTTTTCTCAAAAAAAAAAAGAAAAAAAAAGATATTGCAGATAGTAAAAGGTTCGTCATTTTTTTTTTTTTTTTTTTGAATAGTATATTAGCTATTTGCTTTATGTAGGGCATTTGGTTCTGAAATAATGTTTTGTAGATCTTCTTTTTTGGCTCAGTGGATTGCATTGCTTCGTTCAAGCTAAGGTGCCGCTCACAAGTGACTTCAGTTCGATTCCTCCTCAATTCACAAGTTCTATCGCTTTCATTATCTTTTTTTTTATATTTTATATTTGATTTGGTGACCTGCTGAGAAGAGTGGCAACATACGGTCGATCTATTGGTATATGCTATAAGCTTTGATGTGTTTCTCCGATCTGGGCCGGATTCATTAAATTAAAACATTTCTTGGCTGCAATTTCTTTCTTTTTTTTTTTTTTTCGGCAGAAGCCGCGTCGTCGGGTGTACCACACTAACTTTATAACGACGTTCGATTCGATTCTGGAAAGATGAGGATTCCAGTTCCTGTAGGGTCATTGCCAGAAAGCGACCGAAGCGCCGGTAGGATGACCTTGGTGAGCTGGATTGTTGAGCGGTGCGTTCCCTGGTGGAAGCGTCGGCCTAGGTTTACATCAAAGGAAATGTAAACACACGCCCGGTGTTGAAACAACCCGCAAGATCTTGCGTTTACGATAGGATAGGAATGCGTTGCCAATGACAGTCTCCGAGATCTCGAGACCAAACTAACGCCCTGCTGAATACTAACAGGCCTGTTGGTATAAAATAACCTAGGGTATTTTTCAAGTGCCAGCCTCAAAGCTGGGCCTGCTATTAAATTAGACCCTCGTTGAGTAATATCTTCGTTAACGGAATACGGGATATCCACAGGGCGCCAAATATTGTTTCCAATTGCAGCGCTGTTTCTTGTTGGCCAATCCGTTCAACTCGTTATATAATGGGGGGGGAGTTGAAAATTTTCTGACTGATGGGATACTCCCACTTGGAGTTTCACACGTCGGATGGGAATTGCGTGGATTGTGGTTTTGATCGTGCTATTTGGTAAGAAAGTAAATCGCCATGGAAACATGCAAAAGAAGAAAAAAAAGAAAAGAAAAGATGCGATAGAGATAGGCGCAACTGCGTTAAATCCCCTCGAATGCGAAAAGCGGGAGCGTATTTGTAATGTCAAATGCCAGTCTGATATTGAGTCGCAAAACGCTCATGGGAGGTCTTCTAGAACGGAAAGGATTGTTTTCGAATCCACGATGCAGGTCAAAATAGCATTATCCTCGCTTCTGTTTACTTCACTCCGGAGGTGGAGTAAACAGAAGCGAGGATAATTCTGGAGCTCCAATGTAGGTCAATTCGATAAAAAATCCTACCCAGAAACCAAACTATGCTCCCTATTGTCGTCCTTTGAGCAAGTCGACTTGCTAGTTCGCTACACGACCCATACTTTCTGTGATGATGCATTAGCTGAATAAAAATGTTTACCTGTTGGATCTGTTTCAGGACCCACTTTTCAATTTTCCGAAGGTCTTTGATGACGATTAGATCTAATTGCCGGCTCTAAGCACACGTGTATGCCTGCAGGTAAACCCGCAGGCAGATCACATAGCAATTTTGCGACGCGGAGCGCCAGTCGAGTCGCGACAATCCTAGCTCGCTGAGCCGGTGAGGATAACACCCTTAATACTCTACCACGTAGAATTATTTGTCAGGGATACAATGTTAACATCACTTCGTGCGCCGCGTCTGGTTAACGAGACAAGTTAACATCGTCTGATTATTACGATATATCAGCCCACATCAAGAGATCGGCTACCTGGAAACTTTGACAGGCCATCTACCCAAATCCATGCAAACGCCTTGTGACACTGTAGAGAGACAAAGTGAAGTAAACATCAGGTTACTCTGGTGAATATACATCAATGAGATATCTTTCCTTTTGATACACTATTGCAATAGTATTGTGGAATATATCAAAGGCACTTCGCCTGAAAATTAAATATGTACCGATCTTGGGATAGCAGCAGCATTTCCCCTGGATCGCGTTATCCCCAGTAGTCGATGTCGACTAAGTATGAAGTTGCGAGGGCGTTGGTCTGGATACCCAAAAAGGTACTGTGAGCCGCGCTGGGATCTAAATAATGGCCATTGGCCATTTTGCGTTGTTTTGTGGTCGGAGAGGGATACTTGTGATCCCCACAAGCTTGGGTTTGTTGCCTTGTACAAGGCAACAAACCCAAAGGTGACCACACCTTCATCTAGACTTCCCACGTCAGTGTTATAAGACTGGCCATGTCCCCAGAAGTCTTGATTGAGATTTCCCTTTCAAGTCCTCACCGTTTTACATACTCTCGCTTTCAAAGCTGGTATAGGGGCTTCAAAGTGATGGCCATTCACTCCTTTTAATCCACTGACCTGCCACCACTTTTCTATCGCAGCCCTGCGACAATTCTTTCGTTCCCTTGCGTTTTAAAATCTCTCCTCTCGAGTCGTTCGTTTATTCAATTCTCATTCCTGTATGCGATCTAAGTTCTTTTGTTCTATTAATTTAATCACTTTTTTCAGAGTGTCTCTTCGTTTCCACGAAGAGATATCAGTCGGGATCATTTCATTGGTCTCGTAGAACGCTGTCAGCTCTGCACGCGGACGAGGCCGGCCTCGGGTATTTAACGAAGGTTGTCATGATGAATAACCGCCAGAGGCAAAGTGAGCCGGGTGGGCCGGATAACCAACCCTGGCGTCCAACATGGGAGTGGGTCTCGCAAACTCAGGACGGTAGCATTGCATGGCCCTCCACATCCTTCGACGCTTTCCCCCCAATCTCTGAGCAGTCTCCTCGGGAAAGTTCTATGCGAACCAGCTTCTCGCTCCCACACGGCCACGAATCTCATGGCCTTCAACATAAAAGTCACGATCCTGCCTTTTACGATCCACGAAACATCTTTGTCGGAACAAGCGATGGATTTCGGTTTCCTCCCGATTCCGAGTTTCGCAATATCGACGGCCTTGAAATAGGACAAGCATCATATCCGCAGGCGGACTTGGTATCGAAGCCAAACTTAAATCTTACCATTCCAACTGCTACACCTTCTTTTGGTGCAAGCTATACCTTCCCTTCAGAACCTACGTCTGCGCCCGAAGACCTCTGGAACCATCCCTTTTCGAGCGCTACAACTCCGATCGCTCCAGGCACATTGTTTGCTTCATATCCTGACCAACAGTACTTGGAGCCAGACTCCCATCTCTTAAGTCCTACCAATCAGGCCAACCCTTTCGACCTCCAAGGAGCTGTGGACACAGCTGCATCTCTGGAGCCCCAACATAACTTTGAAATCGCAGACCCGCCATTTTATGCCTCTCAGGCAAATCTTCGTGTGCAACGCGGCGAGCTCTTACCTGAAGGACTAGTTGATCAGATATTGCTCTTTTATAAGCAGGCACTTCTCGCAGAAGACTTGGAGCACCACAAAATGTCACTCCCGGGGGAGTGGTGGGGTGTGTCCAAAAGAATCCACCACATGTTGGTACACAAATTTGACGACTTTTCTAAGAACTTGCTATCTTGTGGGGTTTCTCCAGCCATTACGAACGGTCTATCATGGAAACTCGGGTTCCTGACTCTTCTCAAAGCGGCACAATCGAAGTTTTCCAACTACAATAGTTTCACTCTCCTCGAAACATACAGTCTTGTGTATCTCGATCTTGTCTTAGCATATCTCCTGTTGCACTTCTCAAAGATTCGAGAAATTGACTTCGCTAAAAAGCTTCAGAAACACTGGTTTCTTGATCTCCAAAATCCTTTTGGGAGCGATGCAGATAACGGTGTTTGGAGTATGTGTCAAGCTGCTTGGAAAGAAGAAGTGGATGACATGTTGGGCTTATATTCAGTGGCCGTCCCTCTGTTTGGCTTGAGTAATCCAAAAAGTTTGAATTCTAATGAAATGTTTCGCACAGTATTACTATTCTGTCAAGGTTGGTCATTCTTACCTCGCTTTCATCAGTGTAAAAGCACTGATCAAACGGCATCGCTCATGAATGTCTCTTATTTCTAGTAATGACAAAAGCCAACGGAGACCTGTCTCGCAGTTTGCCAGGACTCTGTTCCGCTACACCTCGCCGAGCGGATCCTAGAAACCGTAACTTTTCTGACGGCTCCGCAACAAAGGTCTTATCCCTCGAGTATCCCCAAAACCTCTTAAAATTCTGACCGTACTCCCCAATTCTAGCAGCCCTATTATCCTCCAAGACCTCGCCGTATGACTGAATACAGGTATTTTTTAAAGCTACCTTGCCAATATCCTAAGCCTAGAGTGACTAATTTCGGTATATAGTTCTCCGGTAGCTACCCCTTCCGCGGCAGCCTCGACGCCCGGGAAAGGGGGTGAACGGCTATACACCTGCATCTATCCAGGATGCGGCAAGTCTTTCACCAAGAAAAATAACCTTTGTCGGCACAACAAAGATCATCTACCCAAGAGTTGGCGCAAATGCCCGGCCACTAGCTGCCCCCTAACTTTCACCAGAACTGACATTTATCAGCGCCACTGGGATCAGCAGCGTCGCAATTCGGACCCGGAACATCAAGGAGAAGCTCCCAGTTTGTGCGTCAATTGAGAGTTTCTCAGTTTCTTTCCTGCCGTAACTCAACCGATACGCGTATATGTCTGTCGCTCTGGGAAGTTAGACCTATCTCTTTCGGTCTATCTACGCTGGGTGCATTGTGGCTATCCTCCCCAGAAGCTGCCGGACCGGTCATTACTAGTATTGTTTGATCCACTGCCAAATGGACTTCTTGGCCACATCCGTTCCATTTCTCTTTTCTGTTTCTGTTTTCTCTTTTCTTTTTTCCCTTTTTTTTTCTTTTCTCGTTTCACTTTTCGTTCTCTTTTTCATAGGAGGAAACTGGTCTTGCTCTCCTTGATTTCATTGACACGACTTCAATATTTTCAAAGAAAAGATGGCAGAAAATACTTAAAAAAAAACAACGACGATAAGAACGGATGGGGTACTGGAATACTGGAATATTGTGGGCTTTAGTCACCCACTTTTTGCGGTTAGTCATACTGTACGGATTCATGATGACGCTTGACGCAACAATGATGTATATGTGCTATTCCCCTTTCTTTTTGGAGGCTCCTCCCATTTGTAATGTAATGAACCCTTTTATAAAAAAAAAAAAAACGGGACTTTGTTCCTTTGGTGTTACCACCAATCCACGTTATCAGGCGCCAATGAATGACAACGCCGAAAGACCCCGGCTGTAGCTCGTACGCAAGCTTGTACAATCAGAAATCTCTGTATCGAGTCTTCTCGCGATTCGGATCCAAGTCTCGAAGGAAAGAACTGACTGAAATTCAAGCTCTTGAGACATCTAGAATAACAACGTATGTCCGTTTCGTATGTCCCTAAGGAAGCTGCCTTCGTGACCAAGGATAGTAAAAAGCCTTTTACTTTTTGTCTACATTGGAAAGTACGGTCCTGTGCATATCATATGTTGAATAGCTTTTAAAAGAGGCACCTGAAATACAAACTGACCAGATTACATCCAGAAAGCTCAGCAGAAGCGAGGGGGAAAATTCCTTGATTCATTGCGAGCGGGATCCCTCTAAGTGGAATGATACTTAAAAATTGCATTAGGGTATCTAACCTAAAACTGGTGATTGGTTGGATTCGATTTCCTGCGGTTTTTGATCAAAAAGGCTTGCAAGGCGCCAATGGGTGACAAAGTTTTAAAACTACGTAGTTCTGCATTGAATGCTTCGCATTACCGAACTTACCGGATGTTCGACTTTTCAAACTCTTTTCAAGCGACTTTTAAAATGTGGATGAAAATCGGCGTGCCAGCGTGCATGCATCACGCATGATGTCGTTGAAAAGAATGATTGGAACTGGCGCAAATCTGAGCAACACGTTTCCAACGAATAGAGTACGAGGATGTTGCTAATCTTGCCTTGCTTCTTTCGTACTAGTCCGAAATTAACTGAGACGAATCGACGGTAATTGATAATTCTGCATGATGCAGATGCTTGCAAATCACAGACGCAGAATAGCGTTTCGGCCTTCGAATTATGTCTAGGAACCATCTGCAAGCTGCACGTACTTGTGAGACTGCACCAAGGCTCGGAAAAGTCTAACGCAACCACAAGAGACGCAATATTGCGTGCGATCATCCACGGAGTCTCGTTTTTTTTTTTTTTTTTTTTTTTTTTTTTCCCCAAAGGATTCGTGGAAGCAGATGGAAGCATTCACTGCCAGCACAGGTCGCAGTAAATCCGGTGATTCTGGTAATATATGACGTTGACCACGAGTCTTGGTATGAAGCAGAGACCGCCTACTCGCAAATAATTCGCAAGAAACGAAAGATTTTGCACTTTATCTCCATTCTATCAAAAAGATACGCACCAAAAATTGGTTACAAAGGCCTTAGGCACACACTCCAAGAGACCTTTGCCATCGGACCTCGACTCTATGGGTCGGAGTCGACAGAACCAAATAGGATCCCCTTAGTTAATTGATGTCATGATATCCCATTCCCAAAGTACCGGATAGAGAGTCGGACGGGCTAAACCTAGTCTATCCAGTAGGAATAAAGAAAGAAAGGATACGATTACAGTAGCAATTTAACGATGTAAGTGCCCGACGAAATTACCAACTACCAATCGAAGTAGTTTGTTCTTCCGGCCGATTGTTATTGAAGAGGATTCGTATCCCGGATATGACGAGTTGAGAGTTTGGACAAGAGATTTTTCTCGATCACTCATCCAACGCACTAAGATTCTGGCGGTCTCCGGGATATCCCAAGTTATCAATGAAAAAGCTTTGCAAAGCGTTGTATGCCTTCACATATTTACTGGTTTCCCGATATATGCTAGGATATTCACAATCCTTCTCTCAAACAAAATAGTAAAAAAGCTGAAACACATATCCCACAAGCAAAATTCAAATAAGCAATGTTGATAAACTAGGGAAATCTCAGGGGATCCAAAATAGGAAATCAAAATTCTGCTATACAACAGACAGATCGTGATCAGGATGGATACTAAGTCAGAGGACATATCCTCATCTGTTACGGTGAAGAAACTTGTGGCTAAAACTCTGCGGGAAGTCTTCCGCGGTATCTGCATTGACTCGTCCTAAGCCGTTGTTACCAATTTGTAATCTTGCCCCGACCGGAGGTCCCAGGCGCCTGGAATTTCTATCTCTGGCATTCAGGCCATTATGAATCCTTGGTGTGTGTACACAAATCCAAATCCATGTATGGGGACTAGATTTGGTCTCCGAATAATTCCTAACAGCCGCTCACCACTTAAAACGCCGCCATTGGAGTCTCAGTTACAAGGCTTTGGGTTGACCTGCATGAAGAAATTTATTAGCGGAGGGACATACGATATCTTCACCGATATTCCGAGTTTGAGCGCCTAGACGTTGATTTGAGAGCATATTAGACTCAGGACCCCCTATACTAACAGCTACGTGAATCATTTTTATAACGCATCCCACTGGGAAAGAGAACTAGCTACGCATGTTGGTGCAAATAGACCGTCGGATGTATACCACCCGAATTTATCTGCAAAACCAGATCCTCATACTTTCGCGTTATCCGTAGGTAAAAGCAAATCTTGCGCGAAGTGAAACTGATTTAGCCAGGCTCTTCTCTCTTTGCTCAACTCGATTTCGGCGAAGAACGGGTTAGCTGCTTTAATCGTTGGGCAGGGACGCAATCGATGAATCCCAAAGTACGTGATCGCGTCATACCTTCAAGAAGGCCACATAACCTTACTATTGGAAGCCTAGATTTCGACCATAGGTTGGTCCCCTTCTCTTGGGAGAGAAGTGTTTGAAATGAGTATGCGCTGGCTGCTGGGTAAACTCCCGCCTCCGGAAAAATCCGGTAACAGTGCGCAGCATGCTTCCGCAGACAACTACTTCAAAAACAAAGCACAAAGTCATTCTCCGTTCTTCTTTTCTGAGACTTCTCGCGTTCAAACTTGAATTATCCTCGCGGGCGCATGCGCTGTACAAAAGTGTCCGGCGATCTGCTAGGCAGAATTCTCCGAACTAACTATCAGCGCTGACGTTCAGGTTGAAATCCGGTTGCCCTAAGATCAGTCTCTCAAGAGTTGTCCGACAACAGTACCGTTTGTAGGTCATACTCTTTTGCCCCTTCTTCCCTTGCATATCTTACTCTAAGTAGAAAAGGGCCCTATATGACATGTGGGTCAGAAAGCTATTCAAAAATGCAACAGTGCGTTTCTCAATCTCGTCCAACACATGTGAGTTTACACAGCGTATTCGTAAACTAGGCTAGCTTTAGCGGACATGGAGGCTCGAAGCTTACCCATACTAGGTCATGGACGGGGGATAATGACCTGGTAATGTTGCTCTAGTGATATCTTCACCGGCCCCTTAGTCTCTCATATGCCCCCGAGCAACGACCGCGTGTAAATCTTTCTTTATTTACCATAGATTGGGGGCATACTACTAAGAAAAAACGGTTCGGCCAGTGGCATCCTAGGATATATCCTGGCAAAATAATGAAAGCAATTGATTCGATTACTGTTCAAACGTGCATTTATACCCAGACTTTCCTTTTTGGTTGCAGAAAAAGGATGTTTCAGCACAACCAAACGAAGGGCCGAGTTACGAGACTGCATTGCACGATACTTTTTGATTCATAACTCTGAATGCTATTTGCTCCACCACTTTCAACCACATCGATATGGTTTCTCTTGTAAAAGAATGGTAATCGCCCCCCAATGCAACTAAGTCGGCAAGCCACAAGCGCAACTTTTATGATCAGGCCGATGGCAAAAACTGGTAAATATAAATCGATCCTTTACTTCCTAAACGGGCCAAATGGTATGAGTGGGGTACCAATCAGGAAACTAGAATTTCCAACATACGTATCTATGTCCAGAAAAGAAATATCTGACTCAAGTAGATCTTCAAAGTAACTTTCCCACCAAAGTGATATATAATATATAGCTCCGAGAAGGATTGAACGCACTACATCTTAGGTCACGCATGACTTGATCATGCTGCCATTGCACGATACACCAGAATTGTATTTCGCTATTGTTGAATATAACTACCTATATAGTGATAAAACTACGTGAACAAAGGATCAAGTGGCACATAGACGTCCGCCCGCTGGGAGCTAATATTGATTTCATTCAGATATCAGGATATGATATTTTCGGGAAGTCACGAGCGGAGCCTTGCCGAAGATATCTAGCTTTCTATCTATCTATCAATACAATCGTTAGGGATACTTTAAACCGATCCTTCGATTTCTCGAGCAGCTACTAGCATAAATGGAGTTTTCTTGATCAAAATCATCCAAGAAAGTGTCAACGATCCATTAAATCTATAAATTAATCTCCCTCCGTTCTTATATCGAGTTCCATTAATTGCAAAAGGCCAATTGTCATTTCATATATCATACTGACTACATTGTGTATCAATTAACGTATTCTTCATTCTGACCCCGTCTCCATAATTTTACATCAGAGAAACAAAGCCTCCGGGTTCATAGACATGGACAGGTATCAAGATAATAGCAATAACGGACAAAGGAGCAGGGAGCCAGAGTATGTCATTTACACGGACAGCAGACACCCAGCACCGTCTTCCCCGAAAAATCCTCATAACCATATCAGTTTACTGTCTTCGCCTCCAGTCCCGGGTCCTGACACTCCATCGAATGATCCGAACCCTTATAAAAACGAGTCTGAGAATCCTCCTCAAAAAGGATACGAAAACCAATATTATGAGACCTTTCGCTACCCTGTTCAACAAAAAAATTCTTTATGCGTGCAGGATGCTACATTTCATCCTCGACAACAGCTACCTATTGAGGAGGAACCACAGCGCTGCGAGGTCATCGTAGACGAGCAGTACTACTACGAGTATCTGAAGAATTACCACAAGACTACTCAGCACCTTCTTCTCAGTGACCAAGTTCAACAACCTCCTCCCTATGAATGCACAGAACCGGGCTGTAATTTTTCTGCAACGCACCAGAGCAATGTCATACGACATCGACACGTAGTCCACGAGGGGACAAAATATATATGCGAAAAATGCGATGCTGTGTTCGTGCGATCCGATTACCGACTAAATCACATGAGAAGGGTGCATGGTCTTGAATAAACTTAATCAGTGTATGAAGTTTACCGCATTTTCACAACGACTCTTGAACCAAGAATTCTTATTATCCTGTACTAGGTACATGCTGTGAATCCTTCCCGTACTCTCTAGCTTTCTTTTTTCTTTTTTCTTTTTTTTTTCAAAAATCAAAAACAAAAACAAGAATTTGACATTTTGACATGTTTATCCAATTACTGGCAAGGCCTTGGCCTACATTCCTTTTTCTACCTGTGATATGTCAATTTATTCAAGAAAAACGTCCAGCTGCGAGATCCTACATTTTTTGCCACCTTTATGGATTATTTGGCGACGGCACTTGACAGTTGTCTGTCAGCGAGAATAATTTTTTTTTAAAAAAAAATAAAAACATTCACAAGACTGACGGGGGGTAATAGCACCCAGCTGCGCAGGATTGCCCAACGGCTAACAACACACCAAGGCCTAGGAGGCATTGCCTAACCTGCCCTCCGATGTCGTTCAGTTGAACGAACCGAGTGCCTGCTGCTGCATGCAAAGTTTTCATGCATTCAAGGGCGGCACCTCTCCTTTCCAGCATAGAAAAGGATCGTAATCAGTAGTACCTCATTCGAAGAAAACATATATTCCCCCGATATTGATATCAACTCAAGCTACAGCCAGAGGAGAGTGGCTGCGGCACCCGGGCTATGCCAGCAATGTCGTTAGCAGCCGCCCAAGAGATACTCATTAGCTAGTCCATCTTTATTACAAAGCATATAAATAAGGCCTCAAGGCTGAATTAAATTGATTTCCCGCTTCCGGGAATCTCGGGGAGCATAAGCACATTGCTAAAATATTGGTAACGCCCGTGGAGAACAAGTCTGAAAGATGACGGCCACTTATTCTCTAGTTTCTATACCGCCAGCAAACTCCGATATCGGTATCAACATAACCTAATTCTTGCGCGCAACCAGTTTGTAACGCTATGGAACTATATCTCGTCCTACTTGTTCCTCTCGAGTACGAAGTAATGCACATACATGAGTAGATACACGTACAAGCCTCCTGACTTATCCTCGCCAGCATGCCAGTTGATAGTGAGTGGGAAAAATAGAGAATATTGGACAGAACACCAGGGTGTGGTCCACTGCGTTGGGCTGCAGTTCGTCATTTGATACACGCAGGCTAGAGTTTCCCAAAACTCTCGACCAAGCATGCTAAGGCATATCACTCCCGGGCCAATCAATGGTTCTTACTTACCACAGGCTGTTTACGGGGCGTATTAAGATCACAGGCAGTTACTAAACACTATGCCTACCACGCGGGCCCGTCGCCAGGCCAGTCCTGAAGTCGTACCTAAGAACTGGGTAATTGTTTTTTTCAAGGTCTATATGGATGCCAGTAGATAGTACACAAAGATTTGCAGCCTTACGAATAGGTTTTTAAGGTAATTCATGCACGGTGAAGCCTCCGCCGTCGCAGAATCCCCACCACTCTCTGGGCAGATTTCTTCGTGCAACCCCAAAACTTACATACGCTGCTCAGGTCGCGAACACGCATCCGCGAGTGGTTGGAAGTCGACTCAAAGATAAGCTGAAATCGACGTACCACACCGTAGCTTGTGTGTGTCACGCCTGGGATTCCCAACGGCGATGCCAAAATTCAAGGGCTAGTCTCTAGTATTGAAGAAATTCGAACCATACAACGGACACATAAGTAGGTCTATATATTACCACCAAAATAACCAAACATATCTCGTAGCTATATGTATCTTCAAACTATATATCAAGGTCATCTTCTAATATCATGGGAAAACGACCCCCACTGAATTCCACTTTTTCCAATATCAAATTCCTTACTATTCTTTTCTTATTCTTGATGCGCGATTCCTGAAACACAAACTTGCGTGGTCTCGAGCGTATCTCAAATGAATACTGGACCCGAAGCCGTTAAGGCGCCCCAAAAAGCAAGACGGGCTCCTAAAAAGCCTCCACCTTCTCCTGCACTCTCAAAGCCAACTTCTTCACAAATTTCCAATGCAAGCATCCAACGGCCCTCCAGAAGCTTGCACCAGGATCAGGGTTCAATATTTCACTCCACACATCGGGTTTACAGCAGCAAGGATGCCCCAAAAGTCTTTCTCGGACCTCTGGCACCAGAGCCGCATACAAATCCTCCCAGCATTGCGAGTCGCCAGCCAGAACCCTTTCCTCGTGAAATCACTATCACTGACAAACCATCTCAATCTGGACATTCAACCCCGCTCACAAGCACTCTCCCCGGCAGCGGCAACAATCCTCAAATCCTTGAAAACGGAGAAACTCTCAGACAAAGCCCTGAAAATTACCATTGTGGGAATCCAATACTCTATTCAACACAAACCGTCGAGGAACAGCGCGCGACCTCTCAAAATTTACCGGATTCTAGTAATACTGAGAGCATAGACCTCAATTTCAATCACGTTACCACATATGACTCGATAGCTTCCTTCTGGTTCGGGATTAACCTCAATGACAGTTCATCTCCACCAAATGGCGTACAGACACAGCCCCAAAATGCAACAAATACTTGTGGTTCCGCCTTCAAGCAACTTCTTTCCACCCCTTACACAGAGTCACTCAATCCCCATACACATCCTCTTGAAGCTCTAGATTCCAATGAATATGGGCCTTTGTCAAACCCCTTGCCATCTTCTAAGTCGTCGGAATGTGTATGCCCGCAAGTGGGACCACTTCCCGCTCAGCTAAGCTTTCAGGATATAGAAGCCCGTATGCGGGAGCTCCAAGACCTTGCTTTATACCAGAGCGAATTGTTTGACAGGCAACTTCCTGGCATGCCTTGTAATACGCCGGATTATCACTTTGAGACGGTCGAGGGGCTCCAGACAGTCCCGGAAAACGATCCATTGGGGTTTCTTCTCGAAATGCACACACTTGACCTTGCGGACGAAGATTTGTTTCAGAAACATTGGCGACCTCTAATTGTTACGAGCGAGACATCTCTGCAGCCCCTTTTGGCTTCTGCCTTCCCGAATAATGATTCGGGTTTAAGTGGTTACGACCGTGTAAGTCTTACGAAATTCAATGTTTGACGCATTTTACTATTAAGCTATATCCACGGGCCTATTCTCATGATTTTTGATATTTTTTAGAGTTCCCAATTGTCCACTGAAATTGCGGCTGCCGATGCCGACGGCGAAAGGTAATGAACTAAGAAATGATCATCTCGGTTGGCATATTATGTTGTTTTTCTACTAACGCCTTGTGTACAGACGTATGCCAAAAAACAAGGGCACAGGGTATTATGCGTGTCCGGAATGCCCACGTTCGTATACTTGGCGGAACAATCTCAGCCGTCACAAAAAAGTGCATACAAAACAAAATAAAGAGAAATGTTCTGTTGAAAAGTGCAAATATTCACCTAAATGTCCCCGAAAAGATCATATGAAAACGCACTTCAAACGCTGCCACTCGGAGTGAGATTCCTGGGCCTATTTGAGTTGCCAGCTGTCACAACCCAGTTCGTCCATTCCCCCCCGCATGCTACCACACCTCAATGGGTCTCGTCAATACTGATCCTCTTTAATCTATTTTCTTTCTAGGTTTTCTCCATTGCCTGCAAATCATATTTTTAAAAATTGAAAATTTTGCTCAACTGGATTTTGATTTTCCTGATTTTTTCGCGCGTCGTTTACTATAGACTTTTGTTCAAATGTTGTTTGCTAGCTGCATTTTTTTCCCCTCTTTCCTGTTCGATTTTCAAGAGTTCATGAGATATTTCGACACGAAAATAGCAGTTTAACTTCCATTCTTTATTTTGTTGACTTTCCTTTCTTGTTAACCCTTTGCATTTCCCTTTGTTATTCCCTTCTGATAGAAATTGTGCCCATGAATGATTTTGTCAGTTCTTTCACGTCTCTTAATGGTTTCTGTAGTTTTTCCTCCTTACTACATGTGTGCGTGTTTATGGAGTCGCAAAAGTTCAAGGTCCTTTTTTCATATACCAAAGCATTGTAGAATATTGCCCTGGAGGCCGTGGTTATCCACGAAAACCACGAAAAATCTGAGCATTGATTAGCTCACGCTATGTATATACATCGATTTCTTCTTAGGAAGTGTCCCTTTTAAATAATAATTATTTCTAGCATAAAGTAGTAAGTGGCCACTTACTATTTTATGCATTGGATTCGACAGTGTGGTCACACTCGACCAGCTCATGAGTCCTACCAATTGGCCAGCTCATCTAACGGTAGTTAAAAGACTCAGTGACATGACCAACTTGTAGAACTACTGTGGTCAAAGATGCGACTTATGGATGGCTGACCATCGATAGTTAGTCGTACATCTGACTTAAACCCAGCATTGGAACTACACTTTCACTAAGATAACATTTCGAGGGTTTGAAGGGGTCACTGGTTCTTGAGCCCAGGTATAAGACCCTCGCAAGTCCACATTTTATGTACAATCGCATTTGGTACCACATTGCAACAAAGCGTCGGAAGACTCCGTTAGTTATCTAGACGTATATGTAGGTACATGTATATGTGCCTAACTAAGGAGCGTGAAGAGCCAACAAAACAAAGAACTCAAGTCAGATTCAACTTGAATTATGCGTACACGATCGTTCATACATTTACTCGCTCTTTTACACTTATGTATACCTCTGGCTTATATATAAGATCAGATGTTAAAAGTCGTAGAATGGAAAATGTGCCAATCGGAATGACATCTAGGTACAAGACACCACTGAAAGGTTCAACAATTACGTATGATTGTTTCCATAAGCCTTGTCTCTCCCCAGCCCTTCCCATGCGAATGCAGGGCCAAAAGCCGTTAATAGCAATAAGAGTCCATCAGTGTGCTTCTTGGTTCACTAATACAAAGCTCTATGCATATCAATCTTAATGTCTAGAGTAAGGCCGCGTCGCCCTGAAGTGAGGTATATACCTTTCTAAAGTACCTACCGTCTCTATACATACGGAAACGGTAGTTATGTCAGGCCCACCCCGTGTACGCATCCTGAACAAATCACCTGCACGTTCAATTGCAACAGGGATTGGATATTCTCAATAGCGTGATGCGACAATAGATCCGAATTGCGACGACAATAACATCGGGAGTTAGACCCACATGGTTTGCTCTGTATGGCTCCCCTTGATAAGATCAATTAAGTCGACCTGTATCACACGTGTGATTATCGCGGTGTCAATGATCTAGCATTTTGCATATTATGTGGCAAGGTTGGCTCCGATAGGATCGATCCGAGGCTAGCGGCATTGCAATGCCGGTACATTACTGGCTCTGTGCCATGACTCTGCCCGCGGCTTTAGGAAGGTAAGCCGGGCACCAACCAGCACCCTTGTCTTGTAAACCAGACCCTGACACCAAAGCCGGACTCTACTTCGTAGTAAACCACATCAACCCATACGTCGTGACATTAATGTCACAACATATGGTTCCATCCTTTGCATAACAGGTTAGAGCAAATGTCTGGCCAAGACTAGTATTAAACCAGATAACATAATACCTTTGTATACCAAATTTGCAAATTCAATCTATCGTATCAACATAACCAGGCCAGTTGCGTGTGCGTGTGCGTGCGTGTGTGCGTGTAAATAAAGTACAATTTTATGGTGTAATCAAGAATTGAAAGGCGAACCAGAGCTCCTCAACACTTCACAAGTCTTCGTCAACATCTATTGCCGAACTCTGGGCTGCAACGGCATTCTGATCGACGAATCCATTCCCATTTTGGTTTCCGAGCTGGGCACCAGTGATGCCATCACCTCCGGGCGCGAAAGCGCTAGTAACACCACCTTCTCCGCCAGCACCCCAGTAATCATTCATTTCAGCGTCCAACTCCTCCGCCGTTTTCCGAGGCCTGTTAATACCTCCAGTTTTATCTCCGGCCTCTTGACCTCCCTGGCTTCGTCCACCGCGACCACCGCCGCGACCGCCACGATGTCGCTCGCGTTCACCGCCCATGCCGCCACGCCTTGGTGGTCTTCGATCCCGTGATCCATTACGTTCGCCTGGGATATATCGATCAATGCCTAGCTCCTTTGCATTCTGCCTCATTTCGACAACATTCCTAGATTGCTGTCGACGTGGCGATCGACGACCAGATTCATCCACTTCGGTTTCCTGGTTTCCGTCAGAGACTCTTTCAAAGAGGGAGCGGCCTTCATTCGCAGGTCCACGACGACCACCCGCACCGCCGGCACCACCTTGGTAGGACGCGATCTTGACGCGAATAGGTTGACCTTTAGCATTAGCGCCATCGAATTGGTCGACTGCAAGGAAAGCTTCGTCCGGGGTGGAGTAAAGAACGTGTGCTATGCCCTCAGAGCGACCGGCTTTGTCGTAGCTAGGTGTTAAGATATGTCAGCTACAAATGTTCAAAGCGAAGGCACCACTCGGGCAACATACACAATATCGATCCTGCGAATATCGCCAACTCGACTGAAAACATCCTGCGATGAGGTTCCATCAGTATATGCCCTATAACGTTCCAACAAGGATTCCATACTCTTAAATCGGCCTCTCCGAGATCATAATGGAGATTCTCGACGCGAACTTTGGAAGAGCTAGAATATTTACGTCAGAGTTTTTTCGAATATTCGTGGCAGGTGGTACCATGATCGTACCGTTGACCTTCGCGGTTGGTATCGCGATCTCGGTTTTCGCGACCGTCTCGGGGGCGATATGAGTTGTTGCCTATTGGGACGTTCAGAATTTCTGCCACCAGATGGTTGTGACGACACCAGCTTACCGTCATCGAATTTATCATGAACCCAATTAGTTCTAGGAAAACTTCAAGTCAGTATCATATCTAGTGTGCATAGAAGCTATATTAGAAATACCTAGAAGGATCACGAGGAGGGCGAGATTGCTGTAAGAACGCCGAGAGGGAAGGGTCCCAGATAAGGTTAGCACAGTCTGTAATGGGGCAGTTTTGAGGACGAATAGTGCTAGGCGCTGGCAACAATGCTAAAGTGTGAAAAAACGCGTTTTTCAAGTCTCTGCACATGATGGTCGGCTATTCCTTTCTTTCATCTTCGTAAATTTTATTCCAAGTCGTCTGGTGAGGCCATTGCCATAGCTGCGAGGTATGTCGAGGCTTGCAGAGGTAACACACAAGCAACTGACTGTCGGAGGCTAGAGGGCGAGCTTTTTTGTGGCCGTAGGGGGGAAGCAGGAGCCGGCTCAGCCTTGCGATTGAGCGAGGGTGCAGCCGAGAGGACTCGAGTGTTTCCGCTTGAACGCCGCGAGAACACCGAGGTACAATTGCCAACCAATACAGGTTCAAAGGAGGAGTAGAATTATAGTATCAAGAGGAAGGAGGAATAGAAGGAGGAGAACACGCCTAGAAAGATCGACAGTTAGCTTAGGGAACTCGAGATGTTCGGATACCTCTGGATAGTTCCTTACCTTTGAAACGCCGTCTCGTGGAGTACGGTTCCCAGGACCGCGTCTTCGATTTCGGTTGGTAGTCTAGATAATAGCGGCCATATTAGAGGCTATTACTCGGAACAAAGATCGAGAGCTCGCGGGTGCATACAGATCTGTCAGCGACAATTTCGTCGAGAGCGCGATCGAGAACGGATGGAGCTTCAGCCATGGTGTCCAAGAAGGATAAACCCGACAACAGCAAACTGAGAAAGGCTCTACGTTGATGGCCTTGCGTGCGATGGCTTCAAGTTGAGTAGCGTTCGAGATTGATTGACGATAGTCGAGAGCCAGTTGGTGTTTAGGAGAAGAATGGTGGAAGAAGGAGGGAGCGATGTATGTTTGAGGAAGGTTGAGATGGGAAGCCGAAGGCGAACACGACCACAATTCCGCAGCCTGGCCGCGGAACATTCCACGCAACGCACAAAATACAACAATCTCGTCTATTCTTTAAATGCAATTTGTATACTCTTTTGTATAGAGTATACGACGACTAATAATACATGTAGTAAGTGACTATCCCTTTCACTAGTCACTCGTCTCTATCTTCCAGCTTGAAGCGCGTATTGATTCATATAAGCAATCCCATCAGCCCTGAAGTCATCCTTTTCAATATACGAGCCTCCATCAACATCGATATCGAAAACCATCGAACTCTTCCCGCTCCCCTCACGATACTGTACCCATTGTGGATCAGTAGCTGGTGCGCCAGTACGTGGATTCCCACTTGCAATAAACCGTACCCAGCTTCTGCACATAAAATCTGCCAATCTCACATAAGATGGCGCCTTCACACCTCCAAGAGGATTGATATCGTAACCATCTCCGTTGAGAGTGTGAAATACAAAAGCGACCTCGGTAAAGTGACCGGCACGCAGCCAATATTTATAACCTTGAACCAATGCTCTGAACCTGAAGCTCCAGACTGGGACACCTTGTGCAGCCAACTGTTCGGCCACATATCGTCGATTCGCGATAAACACAAAATCCCCCATGATAGCAGCGGCACGGTGGTATTGAAGACCGTAAAGAGCGGTACCATTTGCTGTGCCATCATCAGGACCGGTGAAATTCTCGGCGGGCGGTACAGAGATCCCTTGCGGGTATAATGCCAAGATGTGAGTGATCGTCTCTGGCTTGAACTTCGTCGCGTAGTCTACAGATAATACGTCAGTCCCCGCCCATTTAATTTTTCTCACGTCATGCCGAGTACGTACTCATAAAACCTGTAAGATCTTGCTCCGTGTTGACAGGAAACTGCGCAAATGATGCGCCTTCGTCACTGGTGGTGCCGATAATAGTCGGTACTTTCACATACTTTCCATTCTTAATCTGCTGACTTCCAAACCCAGCAACAAAGTCACCATCGAGTACCGGCATGAAAGAAAGAGTGCTCAGTGTCTGATTCAGTAACGCAAACGGCTTGCTCCTCAAACAGTTCAAACTGTCAGCAGCATTCGTACAACCAGTCGCACCGAGAAGTGTATCATAAGCAGGCTGGGAATCCTGCGGGAGGTTGATGTTTCCATAGTAGAGAGGTCCGCCGCTCTGTGCGATAACTCCCCTGAAAAGACCATCATCTCGCCCATTGAACGCGACTTGATGAAACCCAACAGATGCACCCCCAGCAGATTCCCCAAAGATTGTTACTTTGGTCGGATCTCCACCGAAAGCCTTGATGTTCTCTTTAACCCAGTGCATCCCCAATCTCTGATCTTTCAAACCGACATTCAAATTCTGGGTGCCAGCAACCTCACGGCTAGCGAGGAACCCCCAGCCAGCAAGCCTATAGTTGATGCTCACACCAATAATCGGCTTCCCAATCTTGACCGACTGGTCAACCATGAACGTTAGATTGTATCGCTTATCATTCGCTCCACCCATGAAGAAACCACCACCGTGGATCCAAAGACCAACTGGAAGCTTCGCACTACTGCTAGTACCAGCCGGGCGAACAACGTTGAGTGTCAAGCAGTCTTCGGATTGCTGATAGCCGACTTGGTCACCCTAGCTCATTCAAACTTCGTAAGCAGATAGTTTATACCAGCTTCCTCGATGAACAGCTTACACCATATCCGTAGCAGTGGTATCGATACTCTTTGGCATCAATGTTTCCGAGATTGGTATTGATATACTGAGGAGGGCGGAACCGTAGATCTCCCAATGGTGGGCGCGCGTATGGAATGCTCAAGAAATAGTCTTGATTCCAAACATTATCGCGACGGCCAGAAACCGTTCCGTTGCTGATATCGACTATTGGCGACGTCGACGGAGTAGTAAGAGCCTCCGTAACTTGGAGGACCAGGGACGCTGCGAGCGAGAGAACAATCGGTGAGTACTTCATCTTGAGCTAGACAGATGCAAAGGGAATCTAAAAGTGGATCGTTGCATCAATGATACAGGTTGTGTGCTAAGGTATTAAATAAAGTCGAGGTTTCAATGTAAAGATTTTATCGGACAATCGCAACCTTCATAAGGACCTCCGCCAACCTGCGCCAATGCATTGGCGTTAACCATATCATTAATGATATGATTGTCACTAGCCCGAACTCAGGGTATGAGAGATTCTGCAGCGTTACCCCTGTTTTGTCCGTCGGCATCTCATCGGTATACCCATGCAATGTGCAATCATCTAGACTTTTAAAGGCATGAGCCCAAGGGGTATTTGTCCAGCCTTTTTCAGACGATTGCACGGGCCAAATATTTGAGGTCTGACATGAATTTATTTCGTACGTGGTATCCAAAGCTAATATTAGTTGTCCACAACCCGTAACAGGTTACAAGAAGCAGATCTCGGCCTCCGAGGCAATACGCACTTATACCAAAAATCTAAATTACTTCTTTATTAAAATCTGTAATCTCTATACGATATATGCTGAATTAAGAAATTAAGAAGCAAAAACAAATTGAGGTTTAAGAAAACCTTGTGTAGATACCTAAATAGGTATTTAATAACACCCCGTTGGCCAACCGCTGCCTGGTCCCGAGGCTAAAGAGCCCGAGCACTTTCTGTTTGAGGTTATAATTTTTATGTTATGCAATAATTGAGAAACTCCCTTTGCTTGAGGCATCGTTTGCCCTGAATAATTATAACCTCCGAATTGAAAATAAATGACTTGACCTAACGAGTTTGCCCAGTAAATGGTATATGCTCAGCGAACTCGTTTGATCAAGTGGTCTAATTTTGATCCAGTTTCTGCCAGGCCTGGCTGATAACGTTATAACATTACTTTTGTCCATCTCCGAGTTCACGGATAGTACTGGTTAATGGCGAATTTCTTACGATATCCGGACATTGCATGGAAGTAGCCACGGGGCTTGGTATTCTAGCTTGATAATCAAGTCGAGTGGCCTTACATTCATATTAACCTCGAACAATCCTACCGAGAGGGCTATCACGAAGAGTCAGAATCTGTACTCGAATTGCATTGACCCCACCTCTGTAAAAGGATAGACAGCCTACAGTGTCTTCTCTGATGGCGTCGCCGTCATAATCAGGCCAATCGTATGGGAGGGTACGGAGAAAACCCGGGTCGCAAAATCGACCTCTTCGTCTCCCCCGATTCTCGGTCCCCGCTGTCTTACAAGCCAGAAAATGCATTTACGGTAACCTGAGAGACTCAAAGCCCTCAGAGAACACGCTAAGTAACTTCTTGAACCTCTCGAAACCATAGTATTGATCGGAGAACACATTTCAGCTGTAAGGTATTAATATATTGAGTAACAGAAAAGCGATCTCATATTCTCTTTCTCATAAAAGCTCGGTACTCGCCTGACTTCAATACATCACTCGCGGATAATCTTTTCTCGAAATCAGGAACAAGCATTAGTAGAAGTAGGTCCTTCAACTCTTTCTCCACCCTCAATCGTTCGAGTTGCTTTTCAAATGATATAACCCGCCTCAGCGCTGATTTCGCATCCCGAAGATAGTCCAACGCGAACTCATGGTTTGTAACAACGATATGGTTTCCCAAATCATCGCTTTCATCGTCATATTCAACAGTATCACCATATTCCCCGCCAAACTCTGCACTAATCAAGCTTATACTATTCGGCGCTGGATAAGGATCCCAATTCGGAAATAGCTTCATATGATATGCCATCATTCGCATGATGTAGTCGCAACTCCAAACATGTTCGCCTCTCCGGTCCCGCGGGGCATGGAAACCTCCGGGCTTTACCCACATGAATAAGCTTGCAGCGAGTGACCAAACTTGGCTGTTATGGACACAGGGATAGCCTAGATAAAGCTCAGGTGCGTACACACAAGAATCTCTTATTAATAGAGGTGGCTGTGGCGGGATTGTGCCTTCTGGGAATACTGGAGCACGATCAATCATTAGCCTCCAAGTGCATAGACTGGTCATGGAGTAGCAGGCATCTCAATTCTGCAGATAAATTTGACTTTGATGGTTCTGTGGACTTACTTCCAGTTAAATCACCGATTTTGGATATGGGACACCGACTTCGAGGATTGGAAAGAAATATTGTTGGAGGTTGTATGACTGGAGATACGAACGAGTGGGATGTTATTTGGATTCTAGCATGATAATATGCATTTTTATAGTCCAAAACAGCAACTTACATGTATTCACGAGTTTTTCCTTGTCCAAAATAATGGCGCTATGGAGTACACTCTCTAAAATACTACTTATAATTCTATAATCACCCTCGTGATTCATGAAACGTAAATCTGTGAGTGTACAGTCCATCCATTCGGCTCCGATGGAGGGCACATAGTAATACTCAGAATCCTCATCATGCATTTCAACCCCGTCTTCAGAGTTACCATCTTCTTCGAGGTAAAAGACGGAGTCTATTTCTCCCATGAAGCGCATTTTTGTGGAGTGTATTAATCTCTGATCAAATATTACATCATAACGTGACCGAAAGCACGAAGCTGATGAGACTGTGGGTAGATTATATGCCGCATTTTCGCGAACAAAAGCTTCCTCCGATGGTCCAAATCCTGCCCGTGCGGCTTTTACAACGGCCCTATATATAATTATAATCAGTCCCCTGATTGTCGCTTTAACATGACACTAAATTAAACGAGCACACTCCTGATTGAAAAGCTTATTTACCATTTCGGCGCACTTGTTACTCCGTCCCTCAGGATAATCTTGGCCTTGAAGGTTTTCGACGTATGTATATAACTCCTATCAAAATCGATGCGCCGTACAAGGTGGTAATCCCATTTCTTTCCTTCGAGTAAACATCCAGGGTATAGTATCGGTGGTTCATTGTCGATAAACCTTTTAGGTGGTGCTTTTTTGAGACGTTTTGGGGGCTTTAAGTGACTCCTAGGGGTCCACCTGAAGCCTTTTGGGACCCAGCGGTGCATAACTTCAATTAATATGGTTAGTTGTACCTCAGTCGAAGGCGTTGTAGTGTGAGTATCTTCGCGAATATTGAGATGTAAGAAGTTGTATTACGATTCATCAGTTTTAACAGTTGGATGATGTGTCTTCTTTTTTTGCAAACCGAAGCTTCGGTTAAACGAAAGTTCGAGACACATCATGTAGAAAGGTTACACCTTTTGAAGATCAGACCCCAATCTTACTTAAGTTTAAGTAGTTATACCACAAACCTCTCCTCAACCTGTAGATCTAGAGCTTTCTCTATCTCGATAGAGATCTCTATAGAGAACAACGCACAAAACACATGGTATTTTTTATGTTACTTGACTGGTATTATACCTAAGGTGGGACCTTCGAAACCCTTACATTCACTTTATTTAGTCGGCCATATAACGAGATTTTACACTAGCCTTTTATTACTTAGGTTCTAGATATATATATATAAATATATATATGCTACTTCGATATGGAAAACATGTGCATATGTAGCGCAGTTAAAAGACAGATTTGCAAATATATTTGTTACCAACCTCAATTATTAGAGTCATACCCACGACTTTGAGAGCTTGCTTCTATCTAGCCTATCCACATAGGTATGTTCCTATACAGTAAGGGAGATCTATTAATCATCTCATAACTCATCTGACTTCGGTCGCCTTTAGAAAAATTATCTACTAAGAAAGCGAACGAGAGAATTAATGTTAAAATAAGAATTCTTTATCCATGTAGGATACTCAACCACTGGTTTTGCATAAAAACTAGAGATTCTTCCTGGCACCAAGAATATCCCTGCGAAGTTCCAGTATACGCCTATCTGCGACTCGACCTTCTTCTTCCTTGAGACGCCATACCGGTCGGGATATGGATTTTCTCCAGGAGGGAATTCTGCGCGTCCAGGCACCCGACCGTCAAATGATTTCGCCGGTCTCCTTCACTTCTATGCTTGAACTCACTATTCAGTGTTAGCTTGGATTTCCAGCTCATGATATAGTCATTAATCTTGAAGTTTGAGACATTACTGGATTTCTAGAGTTTGCACTCCTTTAGGTAGCTCATTTGCAATGAATTCATATCGATCTCGGAGGAGACGAAGGTAAGCTCTTCTCGTGCTTCCATTCGAAGGTGGATTTATACGACGCCATGCCCCAGTAGCCCCATAATACTCTTTTGCGGCGAAAACAGGCAGTTTTCGGCGCAAAAAACCACTGAAAACGGAACCGACGAACCAGCATGCGGGCTCCATCTCCGATGCTTCTTGACTTAATGATCCAATTATCTGCGCCTTAGCTTTCCGTTGTCGTATAATATATCCTACTTTAGCCTCGGAACTGATGTATAGCGGATTACAAGTTCACAGCGTTTTCCTCTAAGTGATTACCATTTTATTTAAGATGCCTACAAGTTTATTATGGAGAATTTAAATACGGGGAAATTATAGACATTATGATGTTATTACAGCTGGTTCTCATATCAATTGAAGATCTTTCATGTGTCGCCGGTTGTTTAACATTGGGATTGGCCAAATATATGTTTATATATATATACGGCTTTTAATAGCGTATTTCGAATCCTATAAAACTGGAATGCCGCAACGATATACATCTATAATCTAGATTTGAATATAAATACAGATGAAGTGAGTACGAATAGCAATACTAACGGCCCAACTTTTAGATATACTCTCCGAGACCCAGAATTGATACGAAACTGACCCCAACATATTTCAATAATATCATATTGCGAAGTGCATCTATTCATCCGCAATTTGACTATCCCATATCTTCAACACCTTAAGACTCGGCATATGATCTTTCCGAGTCATCCATATGCTTTCTTCTATCTCTCTGCAGATTATGACTTAAGACCCACGGGACTGGAAAGCCCATGATACTTCTCTCACTTTCAATAGAACCTCGAATTCGAAACTGAAGGTAGAATTGATTTTCATTGTATGAAGATACCTTGCGGTGAAAATGGAGAAATATTCCCAAAATTGATACATTCCACAGAATGAATAGTGGAATGTACTGAGATTTCCGAGATTATTAAATGGAAAGTCGTCTATAGAAAAACGGAAAGTAATATTTTCTGGTATAGCCATGCGAGAGGAATATATGTATATCTTGACATATAGATATCTTCCCCACAGATCAAAGCTCTGGCCTTACGAAGATGGTATATTCAAGAGATCTTATTTGCTGAGTTTGACGGTAATATTTGCGACGGACTTTTCACAATCCAATAGCTCGGAAAATACGAACCCAATTTAATCCGTGTCAAACGAGCTCGGAGATCAGAAGATGAAGTTGATTACTTGATAAGGTATTTAGCTTTCACTTTTTATTTTTTAGTCAGTAACATCACTGTTATCATTTTAGAAATATTTTATTTATCGTGTGATGGGTTTTGAGAAGCTGATAAATATCACATTTATTTACATTTTTGTCAAGCACGTTCTGCTAAATGCATTCGGCTGTAGAACTAGCTTGTTTCTCATCGGAAACCCGGCTCAACAGTAGGCTCACCTCATGTCAAACGTCTAAAACATGTCTACGTCACATATGGAGACTCTAACATTTGTAAATGTAAGCAATGTTACTTGAATGAACCACTACTACTACGATTTCGCCAGGCATATTCATTTGGGTCCTCAAAACCCATTTTTGCTAACATTGTCATCAAGTCATAAACGGTCTAGCCAGACCCATCCTGCAGGCCGACCAAATACAAGATTCCTAAAAGAAAAATTAAACAGACCTAACCCATACCAACCAAACCCCCTCAATTGACGCATCTAACCCTCCACTTGACAATAATTAGCAGGGAAAAATCCTCTCTTCACCACGCCGTTCGTCGTGACTTCGCCCTCCCACCAATCTGCTACCTTGTCAGCGTCTTTAAATAACTAAAGTTTGATAATAAATTCGACAACCCACCTTCCATATTGTCAGACTTCTGGATAACTTTGACCCGGTCCCCTTCTTTGAGAGCCAAATCTCCAGCACTCTGTGGAGCGAAATTATACAGCGCGACAACATAGACATCCTTAGGTTTCGGCGTCGGCTTTGATTTCACCGGGATTGGCGGTGGCGCCTTTTTCTTCGCTGCCGCCGCCGCAGCAGCCGCTAAAGACGCAGAAGAAGCCTTCGAAGCCAGACCGTTCGGTGTCTGATACCCAGTAGGTGACTCCGCGCCAACTGATTTAATAGAAGCCGAAGATTGTATCTTCTGAAAACCAGGCCGGATGGACCCGTCGGATGGTTTACTCCAGATATTTCCCGAACTCTTTTGGGACATCGGGCGCGGAGGTGCGACCTTGCCGTCAACCGAAAGCATGGACCCGGTGGATTGTTGCCTCGACATCGGTCTAGCTCCTGCACTTGTAGCCGAAGAGGATTCGAATTCGGAATAAGCCGGCGGAGCGGGGTCGTAAGATTTGGTCCTAGTGATGGGAGATGTGATGTCTTCTCCTGCTTTGCTGCTTTTTCGCCTTCCCATCAGGAATCCGGGCCTCGATTTCGACGATTCAGGCGATGCGTGAGTTTCCATTGGTTTGTGGACCGCTTTGCCGTCTTGTAGTAATCTGAATTGCTCGGCATGGTCCTTGATCGGGAAAAAGTCCCGTTTCCATTGTTCTTCGAAGGCTGAATAGTCCGCAAGATCGTGTCGTTGTGCGAATTCGTGAATAAAACGATACTTCTGGCCAATGAATGTCGAAACCAAGTTCTCGACCGCGTAGAGGAGGTATGGGATGAACCCTGAAATAGCGTCAAGAATAGGCGGGACGTATTGTTTAATATGTTCGTCGAGATCGTGATATGTCTAGATGAAGAACGTCAGAGACAATACGAACCATTACCACCTAATACAATTACCTTGGTCGCCTGTTCCAGCTGTCGCTCGGATTTCATGAGCACTCCCACCTCTCTATCGTTCTCGGTCAGTTATATGAGCACCCTCGTCTGATAACTATGTACATACCTTTCCGAGCGCCCACTTTTCTTTCTCCCAGACTCGGCGTTCGATGTATAGCGTTCGTAGTCAAGCTATATCCCCATCGATCAGACTTCATTCCAGATCTCGTAATAGATTCCTCTACTGGATAGCCCCGTACCTTGCTATTCTCTCGTTTCTCCAAAACCTTCTTCACCGGCTTGAGTGAACCCTTTAAATCGAAGTCATTCCGATTAGATCATCTTCACAATCCGCATTTTATAGGCGACCCCCACCTTGATAGAGACAGTCTGCTCCAACACCTTAGCCACAGCCGTAGCCTGTTTCGATAGTTCCTCCTTCATCTCCGCGGTTAAAGTACACCACTCTTCGACTCTAGCCAGTCGCTCTTTATCAATCGCCACCCTTTCCGGCGCGATCGGCTTGTACAATGTGAAAAGTTGCATCGAAGTCGCGTTCTGGTGCAAGAGTAGCTGGGTGATAGATTCCTGCCATTTCCTGATATCCGCGATCAACTACATAAATCAGAAAACGAGTACCTCATCGTCAGCGTAAACTCAGAATTGTAATCAAGTATATTAAATATCTTCCAGAGGTAAAAATGCAGGTTGTCTACGCACTTTCTCCAGTCTTTCATCGTAGCTCTTGACGTCAGCGATTATTGAGGCGACGTCGGCATCGTCAGCCGAACGCTTGAGCAGTTTGCCGACTCCGCGGTGAATGAACGACATCGCGCCGATATAAGCGAATGGCGCAACGGAGCGTAGTCGGCGAGATTGAAGCGAGCGGGGAAGTAGAGGTGGAACTGGTAAGAATGCGATTCCGAACTGCGGAGTCTCAGAAGACCTCGATGTATAGAGGTAGAAAGAAGCCACAATATTCGATACGGGGCCAGGGTTCTTGACAGCATCAGCAGAATAGCCGCATTTAAACGACCGCTGTGTATGTAACGTTTGCTTGTTTTCTCCTGTTGCTCGTTGGATCGAATTGATACAGCTCGTATTACGTGCCCCCCCTGCAAGGGTCAGCAACTAGTGGTGGAATCTTCCGGTGAAACTCCGCCCAATGCGACGTTTGTGTGCGCACACTGTGCATTCTATCAAAGGAAGGAAGCCGATTCACGAACCCCTCTCGTATTTCTTTTTTTTCCAGTCTCCTTCTCTAAGGAAATCCAGATGCAGTCAATATTGACGCCGGTGCAACGCAACACTGACATATGGCGCCTAACTATATTTACTGCCTGGATATCTCTATGTTCGTATTCTAATTTCTAATGTTTCTGCTCCTCTAGCTAACAATTCAGGATTACTGTTCCCTAGATATATTTTTCGCTACAAGTTCAAGCAATGTGCTTAAAGTCTCTTGAATATGTTGCGTTCCGCACCACATTTTGGTCTCGAGACTGCTTGAATATATGTACAAGAGAATAAAAAATAAAGAAAATTGCCACTAAGTTTCCAGTTGTTTTATACCCGCCAGCTATTTAACAATCCTTACGACTTAATTCATCTAGCCAGATGGTAGTTATATCTTTAAGCTAAAGTGAGCAGCAAATTCCGCCCCAAGCGTCACATCCACTTCAAACGAAACCCATCAACCCCCTCACACCAAAGATCGTGTATTATCATTTTGAATAGAATATTTCATAAAAAACGCCATATGATGTTGTCTAAACCCACCACCTCACCACTTAAAATAAATTAACTTTTCCAGCCAACATTAAACATCATCCAAGCAAATAACTTCATTCGCTCTCAGATTCCCGTTTCTTCGAACCCTGCGGATCCAGAACTGTCTCCTCACTCCGATTAACCGCAGGAACCCCCATAACCCCACCCCCCTTCCCTCCATCTCTCTTCTCCTCATTGTTATCACCAGGCATCGGAAGCTCCGGATATAACCTCAGATCCCCCTCCCGACAAGCCCACGAATCCACCTCTACAACCACAAACAAAACATCATCAGCAACTGATCAATTTCCAAAGATATAAACACAGCAAGGTGACTTACTATTCAGCACGTATTTCGACCAAATCATCGGCGAAAACTTCAAATGGATAGGAACAAACAATATTATCAAGATCGGGAAACTGGGCGCGGCAGGTGTAAAAGTTACACCGAAAACGATACCGGTGATGATTAACTGCGCGATAGTGTATGTGTGTATCCCCCAATAATTCCTGATTCCATCCTTCGAAAGATCCGGAAGTTCACTCTGCGGTCTAAAATAATAACTCATCAGCGTCCTTCCCAACTCGCCAAGTCGTAGAAGAGGTATTTCAACATACGTCAAAATGTCAAATATCCTCCATAAAATCGGACTACCCAAACCACAAAAAGTAAAATCAGCACCCTCCCCGTAATGAATAAAATATATAAAGACTAAGAACTCACTTGACACTCAACGACTGCTCCCCCATAAACAGAAACAATCCCGCAAGCACACTCGTAGGCGTCAACCCCAAAACGTGCATAAAAGGCGGACTAACAAACGCCAAAATCCCCAACGCGTGCAACAAATGACTCCACCGCTGCTCATGCACCGTTCGAATAACCTTCCCTCCATCCTCCTCATCAACTTCGTCGTGCAATAAACTTTCAGAATGCAACGGCGCTTGCGGTAATAGACCGTTCGCGGGTGGGATACCCAGTATCCCGCATAATCCGGTAGTGAGTCCGAGTAACATAACATCCCACGCGTACGCCCGCGGTTTTCGAATGTTATATCGTGGAAGTGTGGCGCAGATTGTTGAAACCTCGACGTCGAAGAAATAGAGGGTCGTGACGATGAGAGCGGGGATCATTGCGGCGAATATGTACGCTACATCGAGTTTCCAAAACTCGACGAAGAAGACGCTGCGTTCCGGAAGGCTAGGTTTGAACGAAGCTAGACCACACGGTAAGTGATAAACCCCGGATCGGTTCGAGGAATTGAAGGTACTTACTCGAGACATTCAACGTCTGTTTGTCGAGACTGTTAAGCTCTCCGATCTGCGGCATACCGATGAAAATGATTATACTGATTGCAGCAGCGTATTCGGATAAACCCATTCGAACATATCGATGAAACAACGGCGCCCAACTATTGGCGCTCGCCAGGAATACCGCAACAAGAAAAGTCCCAATGCAGCCGATTACCGAATATAGGAACGACGCAAAAGAGACCCGCTCGTGGTTTCGCTGTAGCTCCTGTACACTAACGACTAATTAGCGAGCCATCCCTCTCGGATAGCTAAGTTAGAAACTCACGCCTTATGAAAATAAATCACAGAGTTCAACAATGCAAATATCTCCGTGGAGAAAGTCGTAACGTATTTCATCGTATAATCATGTGCGTTGAATACCGCGAGCAGTACCAGCATCCAAGTGGAATGGATACACGTCCACGCCATGAAGGGCAAGTATGGGATCTGTAAAGACTTGTCAGCAGCTCCTTATAAATAATGTCGAAGAGGAAAGAACATACATGTAAATCATGAATACACAAGTCGTATATCCTTTCCGCCAGAATACTAAACGGCCCTGTAACTCCTAGAATTGTTAAAGGTTGTGCTGAAAATCTATAATCGATTCGTCGTTAGCGGAATTCCATCCGTTGCAGGCAAATCTGGGATACCTACAAAGCAAATATAACCCCACAAAGCCCTGTTGAAAATACCACCTCGATGGTTCCATAATTCGACCCCGTCAAAGCGTCCAAGTCGCTAGCAAATGTAATCCCAGGTAATAGATTCGTAAAGAACAAAAAAACCGCGGATGCGAGTATTAGTTGATTGAAATGCCAATCGGTGTGGTATATAGCAGCCCTCGCCCTGAATTCCTTCTTCATCAACCGAAACGGCCTCAAGACACCGTTTGGCAGAAATAATGAAGCAAAGTTCCGCCTTGTAGGCCTGGAACCCATATTTACAGTTGAGGATTGCATTTCTTCATCGGTTGGAGGTTTCTGCTTGTCATCGCCCCATTTTGATTGTGGCATGGGAAATTCCTTGAGAGATGGGGAAGAAAGATGATCACGCGACCGCGAGAGGGTGTTTGGAGAGTTGACTTCAGTTCTGGAAGATGATCTGGAGGATTCTGATTTAACAGTTGGGATGGTGAGATTTCCAGTGGTCAGTTATTGGCGAATATACCAGCGCACAGGCCGGTGGGAGGCGCACCCAGGCTGACTATTCGAATATTTATGTGTGAAAAACGGTGTCCTTGCACTTGAGTAAATGAGACCCCAATTTCTTTTATGTGGTATTATGCTAGTTGGTGTATAGTATCGGCGTGTTATACGATGTTACCCGGATTTCGGTTGATATTGTCGCTACGACAGCCACCGAGCCGTAGGGTGACAGCATAGGCTATATCAATTTATACGAAACCACGAAACTGCACAATTTCTGGCAGAGCGCTTTTTGTTTTTTTTTTGTTTGTCTGATGCCAAGGTGTATCAAGAGGATTGGCGCCAGCTCGTCCGAGTAACAGGGTAAAAGAAAAACGAGAGAGATCTTGCGTGGTTGACGGGCTACAGGCGAAGGGGGAGGGTGCGTGGGAAACCAGGGATTGTATGGGGCCGAGATATTTGGCTCGCAATGCATGCAGGCCGGCAATATAAAATGGGCACCAGGTGGTCTAGGCGGACTCGGTAGAGCAAAAGCCAAGACTGGTTATGGGGGGTTTATATAATTGATAAATTCCCGGGAATTGTAAGTCCGATATAAAACTCGGTGGGATGGATTTTTTGATAGCGACGGCGCACGTTGGGCCGGCGTGATGGTTGCGTGCTGCGAGTGGAACAGCGAATCCTCGAATCGAAATTATTTAGAAACCGAGCGTATGGGAAATTATTATCGAGGGCGTATTACGGGGATATGCGAGAGTAGAATTATTACAGTTGAACGTAGCAGTATAAAACATGCTTGCTAGGAATCAATAATAATCATGTCAATGCTTCGTCTCGGCCACCACGAGTAAACAGTTTTAAAGAGAAGCCGCTGCATATGCGGGCTAGGCGAGTCAGCCTTCCTGAGCCAATACCCACTTTACACCAGCGAACGTGCCAGCCCGGACACTTATTTCTGCCGTACTTCCCAGGAAACCCGCGAGAAAATATCGTCCACCCGCTGCTCGAGCGCACGTGTGAACGGTGAGAAGTTAGACCTGCAGATGACATGCTCCAGTTCGCATGTTGGAACACCCAATGGCAAGCCGGCCAAGGCGCAAGGCAGACTTTCTCAGTCGACGGGGCATTACTCGCGGCCGTGTTCGAGTCTGCGGTGTGACATCAGCGACTTAAACCTTGTTGGGACAGCTTCGGTGACTGTCAAAACCATCCTTTCGATAGTTCCACCAGACATCGCGGCCTCAGCGAGAAAAGAAAGAAAAAGAAGGAATAGCAATATGAAGCACAGAACAGGCCCTGAAATAAGAAAGCTCCTGCTATACGCCCGCCGTAGATTGGCCCGCGGCATAGATCATTACATGCATAGAATGCACGGTCCTATAGAGCCCGGCAGGTGCGTCAATCGGGCCTTGGCGACAGTCGCTGATTGGCTCGCTCGAACGTCGCCTGCGAATTCTTCCACCTCTTTGATTTCATATCAATCAATCCCACCTGGTGCGATGCCGTGAAGGGCGTATACACGATGGCTTCCTCATTCGTCCCGCGACCCGCCTTCCCTCGCCTGGAGTCCATCGTCAAGTCCTATTTTCTAGGCCACCACAAGGCCGGACTGGCCAAGATGCGTCAATTGCTGGGCTCCGTCGAGCTCATCATCGAATGCAGGGACTACAGGGTGCCCCTCTCGTCCCGCAATCCGATGTTCGAGAAACATCTCGTCGGACGGGAGAGAATGATCGTGTACACCAAGCGGGACCTGGGTGCCGAATCCCTCGACGAAAAGGTATTCCCCCGAACCGTAGTAGTTTTTATATCTCTGTAAAAGTGGAGAGGCTGATGTCGAATACAATCCTCTATGAGGATTAGAACTACCTTGCCATCTGAACAATAGACAAGAGAAACAATCAGACGCTGGCACAAACCTCAAAAGGTCCTCTTCTCGGACTGCAAATCAGACACCGATATCAAAAAAATCATCAGCTACGCAAAAGGTACGTCCATTAATACACTCCCGTACAAATATTCTCCAACGTCTAACGAGAAAAAACCAGATGTCGCCACATCTGCCGACAACATCCTCGGCACCCGAATGATGCTAGTCGGCATGCCCAACGTCGGCAAATCCTCCCTCTTGAACGCCCTCAGACGCGTGGGAATGGGAAAAGGAAAAGTCGCCATAACAGGCGGTCAACCGGGCGTCACCCGCAGCATAGGCACAACAGTCCGCATCTGCTCCGAACCAGACATCCAGCTCTACGACACCCCGGGAGTCTTCATCCCATACGTCCCGAACACCTCCACAATGTTAAAACTAGCCCTCGTAGGCTGCGTGAAGGATACCATCGTCGACCCGATAACGTTGTGCGATTACATGCTGTTTCGGATAAACCTCGTGGATCCGAGTTTATATTCCAGCTACCACCCGCCAACGAACGATATCACACAATTGTTACAGGCGACGGCTTTGAAGACGGGGAGATTAGGAAAGGGTGGTGCGCCGGATATAGCTGCCGCTGCGGTTTGGTTAATACAAAGGTATAGAGCTGGTGAACTCGGACGGTTCATACTCGACGATGCGGATCAAGATGCTCTGGAGAGGAGGATAAAGGAAGAAGCAAGTGAAGGTAAGAGCGCGAACCAGTTGCGAAAGGCCGTAAAGGAGGAGAAAGCAGCGATAAAATCCAGTCGTGCATCGTTAGATTATTCGGAATAGGATTGAATCTCTATCATAAATCGTCTGATCAAAGTAAATATCGTACATGTCGCTTGGGGTATCATATCAAACATCGGAAAGATCGGAGCAAGGGGCTTATACGATGCCATCGAGTAACTTCTTCTTTCTCCTCTCCAGCAAGAACTCCATGACTTCGGCTTTAGTCGGCACCTGCATCTGCGCCGGCAAAGTCTCCCAGCCAGGCTTCGGTTCCCCTTCCCCATTCTTCGCCATAGTCTTAAGACTTTCATCCTCCTTCTTCTTCTCGTAGGCCAACAGTGTCCCATCCTCTTCATCTCTGTTGAACCCGTAATAGTTCGCATCAACATTCCTTCTAATCTCCGCCAAACTTCTCTTCTTCTCCTTCTCATCTCCATCTTCTTTCTTCGGTTTGAGATCCTCGAATAACTCTTTGACACCAGGTAACTCCCTCGCCCGACCAAAGTATTTATAACCTTTATGTCCCGGAATCTCCCGTCCGTTCTCATCCGTCATCCTCCCCGCGAACCGCATATAATTCGGCCCACCGAGGTTCTTCAACTGCACCTCCCACATATGTTTCTCTCTCATGAGCTTATTGATCTCGTCGTTCAGATCGCGGATTTGGTAGTTTGACAGACTCGGGTCTTGGATTTTTGTGACTTTCCGGGAAATTTCTTTGACCACCTGACCGCGCCATTTCTCGCAGGATGGGATCGAGGTTATTTCCGTGATGGCTTTGGGGCGACGGGTTCGCCCGGCGTCAATGATGCCCAGATCCGCCGCCTGCTGCTCGCGGAAGCGGAAGAGCATCGATTGGGCCTTTTCGGAGTTACGCGCCATGATTCGATACGGGTTTAAAGTCTAGCGACTGTATTCGATGGAGTGTGAGGGACAGCTGTGCTCCAGCGATGGTATGCGACGGTGGCGGACGATGAGGTTGAGAATCGAAGGTTGATGTTTTCGACACAACTTTTTTTCTGCTTGTCGCGTGTGAGCAACTCCAAGCTCAACCTCTCACCTTCCACCGCAGCTTCAACAACCACCTCCACAATCACCGGCATCCGACTCCCACCGCTTACAACGGTCTAAATCCGAGTCGCCTCACCATATCCAAAGAATAAATAGCACGATACCCGACGATATTTGTCCACAATGTCGAAAACCGACCTCCCAGACGCGAAAGCGATGCTGGACACCCGCGGCCTCTACGACGGCCCAACAATCCACTCCATGAACCCACTCCTCCTCATGGAAAAGATTATAAGAGAACGTATAATCGACTCGATGTACTGGAAAGAGCAAGCCTGGGGTCTCAACGGTACTTAAACATCAAACATGTCCGTCTCCACTTTTATTAGTATCCAGAAACAACTGACTTAATCTTTTCCTTTTTCTAATCGTGGTTTGAATCATAGCTGCCACATTACTCGACCGAGCTGTCGATTTAGAATACATCGGCGGACAATACGCGAACCAAAAGCCCACGGCGTTCATATGTCTCGTTTTAAAACTATTACAATTAAACCCGGAACGGGAGATATTGCTAGAATACCTCAACGACGACGAATTCAAGTACCAACCCTTATATACCCCCCACCATTCTACTATTCCGTCAATACTAATTACGATATTTCCTACAAGATACCTCCGCGCACTAGCGGCATTTTACATCCGTCTCGCGTGGCCAGCCGTCGAAGTCTACAAAACATTAGAACCGTTGATGACCGACTACCGCAAATTAAGATTACGAACGCAAGCCGGATTCCGATTAACTTTTATCGACGAGTTCATCGACGATTTGTTGACTAAAGAGCGGGTGTGCGATATCGCGTTACCGAGGATGATGACTAGAGCGCAGTTGGAGGATATGGATGAATTGGAGCCCAGGGAGCCGTTGGTCAGTGATGTGGATGAAGATAGCGACGAGGAGATGGGGGATGAAGGGGAGGTTGAGGAGTAGCCCGGAGGGATGGGTGGATGATGAGATTGTCGACCGGAGTATAGGTTCCTTGGGTGCATTTATGGCGTTTACATGAGCATAGATTTCTTTTATCAGTCGAAAGCGGGAGGGTATCGTCTATATATAGCTTTTTCGATGATTTTATTATGTACAAAATTTTGATATTCCGTGCTTGGGAAGAATCTACACCAAAGATATCTTACAAGAAAAATATTCCCGAATGCTGTGACAACGGCAGCATTCCACACTCCACAAACGCCGATTTTATGACCATGAGCGAACAAAGAGGACGTAAAAGACGATATAAAAGACGATATCACGCTTTCGCCGGAGCCGCTAGTTTCGATTCCGCATCGGGTATTATCTTGACCTTCTGCACTTTCTCGTAGATGGCCTTTTCCTCCCGTTGAGCCGGTATCCTCGCAATCTTCCACTGCGGCTCGATAAGTCCAAACTAGATCCCCCACATCCAATCAGTAATCCATCCAATCTCAAAAATACCACATCGCCAACATCGCCAAAGGTATACGAATATCGGTAGCTGAGCGAGAGATGTAACCTACCATAGCCAGTAACCTCCAGACCGGATCACTAGGCTGCGCGCCAACACCGAGCCAGTACTTCGCCCTCGTGACGTCCAATTGGATATCTTTATACGGTTTCCCTTCGCCGTCCGGTGCGGGTTTGGGTATCGGATCATAAGTACCGATCACCTCCATCGGTTTCGAGTTTCGAGCGGTGCGAGCTTGCGCGACGACGATATTGTATAACGGACGGTTTCGGGCGCCGAAACGGGCGAGACGGAGTCTGACGACCATTTTTTCCCCTTCACTTCTTCTTACCCCACGAGAAAGAAAGAGGGCGGGAGTAGCAGGAGGTGGGATTGAATACGTAGATTGAGTGTTTTCGTGATAGCTAACGAGCAAGAGAGCAGCTGCAAAGGTTTAACGAAGAAAAACAAATCTAATCTAATCTCCACCCATCCAAACAACGCCCAGACAGACAGTTACCCGACGACCTCACCTTCGACATTCACCACTCACTCTCAACCACCCATCCTCCACCATTCATCAAAATGCCGACGCTCTACCCCCGCTGGTACCGCTCTCCCTACCAATGGGCCCGCTACCACGCCTTCAACAACCCCGCAATCTTCTGGTCCATCTTCGTCGGCTCCCTCTCACCGATCTTCCTCATCGGCGGACAGTATAAAAAGCGGGCGCCCGAGCTACCGGGAACATATCCAAGTACTCCCCCCATAAACCACCATCATCCAATCACATATCCCCCCATGTACACCATTAACAATCGCAATTAACGATACCATACGAGAATACTCAGCTAACCACCCATTCCTCCAAATGTAGTCCCCTCGGGAAAGAGAGTCATACCGCAAGGTTACGACGATTAACCCAATACCTCCCGCATATATACCAACTTTTCTTCGTCCTCCATAAACCTCCCTTCGACTCCCCACGCGAAGATACCGCGTCCATCTCTAAAAAACCTAGCCGAATAATGTACATATTAAATAATTGATATCTACGAAACATCGAGATAAAACGCTGCCGGGGTATTGATAACTCCGTCTACCACTCCGATAGAATATTAGTTGTTTGAAACGGTGTATATGAAGGTTATCTACCATTGATTGAATAAGTTATCAATCAATCAATCGATTCCCGATTAATACACCGGAATCAAGAGAAAGCCTCGGCGCATTCATTGTTCTATTAGCACCTCGGAAATGTTATTTTGTACATGAATATATTTTATATCCGATATAAGAAATCAAACCCTAAGCCGAAAAGAAATCAAGCAAAAAGACCTCTACCAATTAAACCCAAGACTCATAACTCTACATAGAAAGCCCTACGTATTCAAAATAATCAAGAATATCGGGTAATATTCCTCTCGAGTCCACATATGTACATGAATTATTAAACTAAAAAAAAAGGTAATAACAAAAGAGAGAGGATCAAAGATCAAGAAAGACACACCAAACACAGACCCCTATCAAATTTTTTCGCCCGTGTATCAAAAAAAGCTAAACAACCGTATTGTAAAGAAAAAATGATAAAAATACCAGGCCGTGATCATTACTATACAGCCCATTACTTATTATACCACTTTCCCCCCCTCTCCCCTTCCAAATCTCAAGAGAGGAGAGAAAAGTGAACCCCTCTAAAGATATTCCTGACAAAAGATAAAAGAAAAGGTAAATAATGTCAAGGCGTCCCTCAAACCAGGACACACAAACTCTCAAAAATGCCAGAGTTTTTAAACAAAAAAAGAAAATTAATGCAAAACCACAAAAGGGAAGATTCAACCATCTTCTAATTGAGAAGACAAGGAAGAGGAAGATGAAAGAGACGATCCTCCAGCATCTCCATTAGCAGAACCACCAGATCCATCCTCCGCGTTCTTCTCCTCCCCTTTGCACCTATCGCAAACACAAATCGAAACATCGGGATCTTCACGGGTACAGTCCTTCTAAGATTGTCCCCCACCCGACGGAATCGACGCTTGCGGTGTCGAAGACGAAGAAGAGGATTCCTGCCCCGGCGACATTGATAATTTATTCTTGGCCGCTGTACCGGCGCCAGCCTTCCGGCCACCCTTAGATGTCTTTCCACCAGTTGCGCCAGGTTTACTCGCGAGGTCTTTCCATTTCCGCCAGCCTTCAAAGTCGATTAAAGCTTGCATGCATCCCCATTCCATGACTTTACGTTCGAGAAAGGTGAAATTGACGGGCTAAATCATACCCAGTTAGCGCAACCCCCCTAGCCAAATAAAGAAGCCTTCTTACTAACCTTTGTCAAAAAGTCGTTACAACCAACCGTCAAAGCTTCATCTCGATCACTCCTCAACGACGACGCAGTCAAAGCAACAATAATAACCGACCCCTTGAAAACCAACGACTTGTCAAGTTTATCCGCGCTCGAAAGCGTCTCCTCGGGGTTCTCAGGACTTGACGAAAATGATCCGATACCGTTCAACCTCTCCAGTCGGCGAATTTCCTTGGTCGCATCCAATCCGTTCATTATCGGCAACTGAATATCCATCAACACCAATTGAAATCCACCCGTCCTCCACTTCGTAACCGCATCGCGACCGTTCATAGCCGTGGCCCACCGTACCTTCAATCTCTTCATGAAAGCTTCCAGTAATCTCAAATTGATAATATTATCTTCAACTATCAGCACATTAATCGAAGGAACTTGCCCATCGAGAGGTCCAACGGATGCCGGTATGGTTTCCTTCTTGGTCGACGGCTTGCTCACTGCCGGTGGTGATACGGCGGGTACTCCAGGACTGGCGGGTTTCTGTGGCATTGGTTTTGCAATACCCGGTGATTGCGGTAGCGCCACCATTTGCGGCTGCACAGGAGGGGATGTCGGTTCAGCATTCGTGGCCCGTATCCTGTCCGGTCCTCCAGCTCCAGCTCGAGGCATCAACATTACTCCTCCAGCGCTCCCTTGCACCGAGCCGGTCGTGCTACCGACCGGCGATCCGGTAGTCATCCGCACAGGACCAGGCCTCTTAAGACCCCTATGTCCAGGCGATGAAGGCGGAGGCGAGCTCGCGATATAGTTTGATAACGAGCTAGGATTTGCTGGTAAGTTATGTGTGGATCTAACTGATCCTGTGGCGGGTAGCGGCATCGAGGGTACGATTCCAACGGGTGTAAAGTAATCTTCTCCGGGTAGCTGTAAATCGTGGACCGTCTGTCCATACGCGTAAGACATGGAATGTGGCCCAGGCGACGGTCGAGGGGTCCGCGATCTCTGCGGTTGTGGCACCTCCACGACCAAAGCATCTTCGACAGTCTGTCCGTTCGGGAAATAGTCGTCCAGTATTTGACACAGAATCTCGTCGGGTAGCAATATCCGGTCCGTTTGCGGTTGTATCGTTCCAATCTGCCTAGCACGCGCCGACTGGGGTTTCACAGGCGGCAATACCCGTATCATAAGATCCGGCGAGTCGTACTGTCTGCCCAGCGCGTTGGCGTATTTCCGTAAGCATAAATCTCGAACGGTATCGACGAAATCATCTTCGGCGATGATCACTTGCGTAGGGGACCCTCCCGGCCGTTTGATCCACACCCGTCGGGTGCGTATCTGCTCGTTCTGGGGCATGGGTACCGCGACCAGTTGTATCCCACCGTCTTTGCTGTATGTCGGAGAGGCGGATTCCTGTTCTAGCAAAGAGCGAAGCAGACCTGTGTCTGAGGAATGGATTAAGGATTGTCTTCGAGAAAACGAAAATGCCTGCTTCCGTCGCGAGCCCGAAGATGAGAGGAGAGGGGTTTTTTGTATCGACTTTACAGATTCATTTCGATAGAGGTCGTTTGTATTGAAGATACCGGTTTCGGAAACGGTATCGAGGGGCTGGCCCGCCTCGGCTGCGAGATGGACTGGCGCCGGCTCCGATGGGTGATATGGTTGGTTGCTGGATTGTTGAGGTTCGGAACCATGCGAGATATTTGTAACGGTGGGGTGAGGTTTATGGTGGTCGCCTTCTGAAACTTCGATTGTATCTTGAGAATGGGGAGGGATTTCGCTGTTGGCTAGGGAGGTGCGACTGCTGTTCCGCCTCAATTGGCTGAGGGTACTAACGTCTGTATCGGTTCGTAGTCCGGAGGAGTCTGTGGGGTATTGAGACAGGCGATAGGGTCTGGAGAAGGGGGGAGGGAGGTTGGTTGTGTTGATGCTGAGATCGGTCGACCCGGCACGCTTGGAATTCGATCTCCTGGGAACGATGGTGGAGTCCGATTCGGCGCTTTTCTCGGAAGCAGCCGCAGACGGTGGAGGAGGCGGAGATGTTACACGTTCCTGGGAGGGAGCAGCGGTGTTTGATTGAGGTTGAGGTTGAGATGGTGGTGGTGGTGGTGGGGGGTTTTCATGTTCAGAGGACGACGCTAGCGGCCTTGGGTCGGTAGGAGGCAGTTCAGGCTGGACCTCGAGACCGAGAACGCCTGCTCTGGAGTCGGCACTATCCTTCTGTACCAGCACAATGGGAATCTGCGAAGCCGCGATGTCGGTCGAAGTCGTCGTCGTGGTCGTCGTCGAAGCGGTCAGAGGTATCGAGGTTGAAGTCGTCGTCGTCGTCGTCGTCGTCGCGGTGGAGTTCTTGCTCTCAGCATTCGCCGCATCCGGTGGCTTCGTCTGTGGCTTGACCACCTCAAGACATTCTCCACTCCGTCGCTTGATAGCGGCCGTAGTGCCCCCTTCAATCACGATAATTTCCCCGTTCCCGTTACTCGTCGCCGCCGTCACAGGCGTGTGGCCTTCTGTCGTCACGGTCTCCACGGCGAAAGGCGGCGTGTCGGGTTCAGTGGTCGCGGTCCGTATGCTGTTGGCGACCAGACTCTGGTTGGATCTCGAAGGATTCTGGTCAATGAGACTCTGTCGTTTCGACCTCCGCCCCCAGCTCCCTCCTCCTCCTCCTCCCTCCGAACTCACGATGCCGCCGTTATTCGAGGATGTTCCCTTCGCCGTCTTTGAGGGCCGTACCGCGGCTGCGTCGTCGGTCGAGTCTTTGCTGTCCCTCCGCAAAAGCTTCGTCTTCGTGCCTTTGATCTTGTCCCTGAACCCACGCATCCCTTTAACGGCTCTCAGTTTCGTGGCCGCTGCCTTCCATAGGAGCATTCGCGGGACAGGTGAAGGGGAGATAGCCGCGTTTTAGAGAAGGGACTGGAACCATCTGAAATTTCCCACCAGCCGCAAAGGCACAAAAAAGTGACTGACTGACCACAATGGCCCCCAGCCCGTTATTACTACTGCTGCTGCTGTTGCTTGCTGAAATTGCGGATAATTTTTCTTATTATTGGCTTGTCAGAAGGGTGGTGTCCCTTACCCGGTCCGGCTAACGAACCGCTTTGCTGGGTGGGTTGGTGCACGAGTTAACCTGAGAGTACGGGGCGACGCTTGCTGGTGGTGGCTGTCCTCCCTTTCTTCATCCAGTTAGACAAGCAAAGGAGAAGGTCCGGAAGGATATATTACCGTTCGGGGTAACCTGCTGTTTACGGGCGAAGCGAACCAGCATCAGATGTGGACTGCAACGTCGGGTGGAGTTGATAATAATACGGTCCGAGATATATATATCGATACCAGAACTTATAATAGAAGAGGGCCCTCTATCGTATTGATATAAACACGATAAATACTGAACAATGGCGCTGCGGGGTGCGTTGTTGCTCCTCGCAATTCCGATGCAATGTCGTCGGGATATTGGTCAATATAATCTAAGCAAAAGTCCTCAGATTGCGCCGGGGCCTGTAAGCGATATACGATTGATTCAACCGGAGCGAAAAAGATGGCATTCTCGGATGGGGAAATTTCAAAGGGGACCGTATGGTTGCATGGTCCCCTTCGTCTGACTTTATATTTCTTTTCATTTCATCGTGTTTCTTCAAAATCTATAATTGCCGTGGGTTGGCTGCCTGGCGCCACACTCTTCTCGTGTCTCTGCCGTCTCTTCTCCGTTGTTTTCTATGCAAGGAGTGGCTTGTAGAGTTCTCTATCTCTCGATGGTGTCTACCGGATCCCAATGGAAATTGTACTTGTCGCGCGCCGACTTGTATTCCAATACGTGTTTCGAATATGATATAAACATGCCATATCGAATCGTGTACCACACCGGCATGGGCCATTCCCTGCATCACTCTGTGGCGCAAACTCTCTCGCCCCCCTTTACTGACTCCCTTATTCTCCGTTCGCACAAGCCTCGATTGTCGAATCCCAGAACCCAAGTCTCCACCGCTTCTCGCAAATCGAGGCGTCTATCAAGATCCCGAGCCAGACAAAAGCCAGATTATTCGTCAGCCAGCTCAGCTTAGCCAGCTCACTTGCCACATTCAATTCGTCCGCCCTCCTTGCTTTCCTCGAAACACAAAGTGACCCGCCCTTTGCCACCCCTCCGTAATTTACTTCTGTTCACTTTTTGTGTATGATTCACCTGCGCTTTGCTGGCGAAAAGTGCTGGGAACTGGAAAGGCCGAAAATTCAAGATTCTGAAACAGGGCTAGGAATGGACCAGTCGTCGAATCAGATCTCGCATGTCAATATATTCTCGGATGCATGGCGAGGAAGATCTTTTTGGGAAACGTGGGCGTCGACGTAAGCTTTCGACGAGCCTATCGGCTTTTTCTTTAACATTTGATATACCGTTCGGTTGTCAGGTTGTACAATGGCATATTGGTTGGCGAACCGATAGCCTAAACATACGTTGGCAGAGAAGTTCTTGATGTTTGGGGCTTGTTCATGAGCTGGGTTGAATGGCGGACGGTGGTAAAATCATGATTAGCGTGTTAGAAGAGGTCGTGATGTCAATTTGCAACCTGCGACAACACACTCCGCCCTAACCTGTTTTACCTTGTGTAACCCTTCTTCCACTTTTGCTTGATACCGCGGGCTAACGGTTTCGACCCTTCTCGAGCTTCTGAGCCGCCGTCGATGTATCATCGATGATTTCCTTAGTACACGGTGATCAATCAACGTTGACACTGGTTGCATCGGCCAGGTATCAAACTACAACCGCCCAGTATGTGATACGAAGGATAACTTTATCCTTTGCAAGTCCTGCAAAGTCGTGCATTACTGCTCCATCGAACACAGAGACCTTGACTTCCCGCGACACGACCCAAAGTGTCTCAGCGTCAGAGATGCTCGGAGTATATTAGATAATTCAATAATAGACGATAGTTTCCCGCGGACTTAATGCTCTACCCACGAGAGACGATATGTTATTTTAATATCTTTCGTGGGTTTAACACTCGTTCAGCGGTGCAACTAGCACTAGAATACGCGGAGCTGGGGCTAGAGTGGTCTTTGGTTCATTGGTGCGGCGATTACGAGTGGTGTTATCAGGTTCCATACCTACTTTTTTGACTCGATTACAACCAAGAATGTTACAGTCAGCTATTCATTTCTTCTATATATATGACTCTTATCCAGTATTCGACGATCAATTCGATCTAGATTTTATCAAATTGTGATATGCAGCCGAGGACCCCATCTACCAACTCCTCAACGTCATCTGGATAAGATAGAATAATAATATCTTCGAAAAAATTTCAGCGATTTACACAACTATCAAAGCTTCTAGTAGCTTTCACCCTAGGATATCCTCCTAAATATTCGTCTTTTGAAAGATCTCCTAGGAGTCTCTCCAAAGCGCAAGGACTGAATTCGGTAAAATTGTCCCATAGGAAACTCTGTTTATCATCCAGGAAATCTCCGTCAGCCCTGCAGTCTCATCAAATACCGGAGCATGCGACTAAAAGACCATACTATCCAGATCGCACAACTAAAACACCAAGTTTTCGAATGCTTTACCATCACGAATACAAGTGATATACATTTTGGCCAGCACTTATCAACCAACCTTCGGGATCGAGGCCGAGGTTATTGGATGTTGAGAGTATGGGTGGTTAAAAGTATACGCGTACAGCTCTGCGTTATCCTTATTATGTGTGGGCTGAGACCCCTAAAGCTATCGATCTTGTCAGAGAGCTTTTGCAGAAAGGGAAAACCTTTAATTATAACAGAACCAAGTTTTAAAGGAGACAGTAGATTGGTGACTTGTTCCCAGATGAAGATAAATTGAAACCGCCGACGCATTTCAAGCAAAGAATGATGATGAGGATACAGCTACATCCATTATACCCACGGTTCGTTTCTAACTAACGAGTTCGTTGGTCTCGGGTTGAAGCTGCAGTGGACGGGGCCTGAAACAAAGCAATAGAGGAGATAAAATCCCCTCAAATTCGAACCCCAGGTTCTTACGAGTGGTCAATAAATTTATTACTCACAAACAGAACCAGAAGAGTTCCCTGCAAATTTATCATACTATATGTTGGTTACAGCAGCATCAACTACAGGAGGAATTTGTCTCCGAGGAAAAGAGCTTCATGAGAACATGAAGATACGTGTATTGAGAGTCTATTTCTCTAATCGAGCCCAGATTTATTGCTTATATACTAATGCTCTACTGAACGAAACACAAGCCACTGAATTCTTAGGAGAATGATAATATGAATCAATCAACATAGATTCTTCGAAGTGGTCATGTTGATACATTCACCCATTATATAGGCTCTGGATCACTCTCAATAATAATCCGGTCTTATTTTTGAAAAGAATTGCCTTAAGTGACGTGGATTACTTGTTTTTTTAAGTAATCTTGATCTATGACTTTAGCCTTCTTGGGCCCAAAATTAACATGCTGATACACTCATCTATTCTATAGTCTATCATTACTGAGGGTTGTATGTGTAAAGAGGGGGTAAAGTAACAGATAGGCCGAAGAGAAAACGTCCTTCTTCTACATGTATACATGCAAAAAAAGAATGACGTAGACGAAATCGCGTTTTGGTCGAATGTTGAGGAATCCAAGGGAAAGGCCTTCCCCTCGTCCTCAGAATCCAAGATCGATAAATATGCGTCAGCAACCACGATCCCATCCCCCGGGACTTCCTCAATAATGGGCAGTGCACTACAGCACAAAACTATCACATCTCACAATGTCTAATAAGCCGAATTAGTTGCTCAAAAAAAAAAAAAAAAATAGTACAACCACGTCCTTGGGTAAAGTACCAGTTTAGTTAAACCCCAGCATGCACGTCGTCTCTACTTGTGATATCTGAACCACTAAATGCAACCCAAGGTGCAGATGTGATATTAACTTCCCCCCCTCGGAAACAACTTCCTCCTATGATAGACGCTGCTTTAACAATCATATAGTATAATACATCGGACATATAATTCACGTGATTCAGTATTCGAAACGGGAATCCTTTAAGGTCTCGAAACCGGTTGTTGAAGCACCCCGACCTCTCGTGGCATTTAAATGAAAAGTAAGTAAAAAAAAAAAACGGCTGTGAAATCTGAGCATCGTCCGAATAAGGTATTATCTTCGACTGAATCAGAAAAAGATGGGCTCCATGTTCAGCCTTTAATTCAGAAAGATCTTGGCGCCGCACCGCTTGCCTGCTTATCAGAAACCATAAAGAATGTTTGTTGCAAGGGAGAAAAACAATACTTTGATAATCCAATTTGAACCAACCGAACAAAAAAAGGGCCAATGGAACTCCCCGGGCCAAGACCACTCTCGAAGCAGACGTGGAATTGGCTTTTCAGGTACTGTTTGAATAGCAGACGGTCAGATATTACATATTACATATTACGTCCAAACTACGCTGCCCGCCGCCGCCGCCGCTGTTCAATGAGAAGCTGGCGCTGAGCTGCCTTGCTTGCCTATATTCTGTAATAATCAAGCAAGTTGGGGTCGTGCGTCCGAGCTGCAGACGCTGGGCGGTCTGTGTCAAGTGTGTGTCTGTGTCTGTGGGATGGGGGGAATACCCAACAGCTAACAGGAAGCTAGAGCCGCAGCATGCAGCATGCGTGTGATGGAATTTGGAGAAAAGAGATTTCACAAGAACGCTAGCAAGGGAAAGAAACTAGATATCGCGTAGACAAGGCGGTTCAGCTTCGAGGGAGGGAGGGAGGGAGTAGATCGAAGGGGCGAACAAGAACTCAATTCGCATGAAATATGGGGGAGCTAGGAAAGCTAGCTAGCTAATTAGCTCTGACATGCATGTTTGCATGTTGCCTTTGGAAGCCGAGTTGACGAAATCCGGTCATCACGTTATTTTATGCCCGGCTTCTTCTACTTGACCGAGATTAATTCCCTCGAGCGACCATGTGGCACAAGATGGAGAGAACGCCCGAAAAGAAAGCTAATGCAAGTCCCGGTAGGTTTCTTTCCAAAAAGCACGAAGCTTCCTTACCCCATCCAATGAACGAAAAGTCGCCCCGAAAAGTGTTAAAAGACAGGACGAAAAGAGGGGAGGTGGGAAGGCCCTGTGCAGACCAGTGCGAAGAACCGCTGGGAGAGGACTGACCGTCTTGCTGGGTATACCCCCAAGCGAGTCCAATCAAGCGGTGACTGGGTACGCCACCACACACGCCAATTTCTCGAATAGATTGCTGGGTCGTTCGTGCTATTCGGTTCTCATTGGACGGGACTTTGCTTTTCGTCAAGGAATTTTTTCCTCTTTCTTTCTGCTGGCTGCTATTGGGCTTGCCAAGCGGTAGGGTAAAGGAACGGGGACCAGAGAAAAGGAAGGTGGGGATATGATTTTTTGTGCTCAATAGTGGGGGGCCACCGAGCTTTTCCTCTCGAAGAAACGGTTTATCTCAAGCAAACTAAATTGCACAGATGTGGACTCGGACTCAGCTATTTAACTTTGATAATAAGATTTGCATCTAATTCTTCATGGTAAACCCAAAGTCAAAAAAAAAAAAAATAGTCGACTAGTGCACATGCCAAAATGGAGGGCTTGCTGTTGGAACATCATCGGGTATTCAGAGCAGAGTCGGGATGGATGAAGATTGCGTGGAGAACCAGCATCAAAAGGAAATGAAAGGTGGATGGCATGGGACGGCGGGTGGTAAATGCTTTCTTTTGGGTCCTGATAGAGAGAAAGACGGACAAGGGAGCTATAAATCCGGTTTGCTATAGCTGTCGACATATTTTGCTCCCCTTCCGCCAGCAGCAGCAGCAGGAATTCCCTGATAGAAAGCAAAAACCCCGTATGCATGGTTCAAGCCATTCATGTAATTTTGATGTAGGTTCGAACCTTTCAGACAAGGGTTGCTTGGTGTTAGCTCTGAGGAAGTGAACGACATCTGTACGTCTGCCCGCTTGTATATCGATGGATAGCAATAGCAAGGGAAATAGGGGATCTAGGCCATGGGGATTTTCTATTCTTCCTAGCTGCAGTTCGAACTTGCATGGTTTCGACCTGCTTCTGCTGGTGGGTTCTGGTGGAGGGGTGTGAATTGTGGATCAGAGATTATATCGCTCGGCACACACTTCTGGTTCCGAGTTTTGTCGAGGACTAATCCTCGGATGGCAAGTGCAGCGCAACATGAGAAAGGAGATATAAAAGAGGGTTTTCTCAAGGTCCTCGAGATAAGGCCTTTTGGGTGAGATGAGTAGTTTTTGGGGCTCATGCGACACACTTTTTGGGCGGCGGCTTCCATGTTTGCCTCCAATCAAAAATGAAGAAAACAGCTAAGATATCGGGGGAGGGAGAGATCAATATGCTAATCGTTATCAGAAGGGGGAAAAAGACGGTTATCAGAGACTAGCATGGGCCCTGTTAATTTGGATTTGACGGGTTCGGAGTGCTGGAAGAGATTGCAGATTTATCCGTCGTGGGCATATGATAATTCGTAGGAAGAGCACAGCGCGCCAGTTAGCTGGGGCGACATCATGTCTTCGTAATAGCGTCCACTGCCGTCTGCTTGCTTGACAGGCGGCTTGCGGGTAAAAGGCTCAATGTGCAGAAGAAGCCATCGAAGGAGGACATCCCAGACCACGAGGCTCGCTTGTCGAAGAAAGCTAAAAAGATACGATGAAGAAAAAGGCAAAAAGAGATGGCGTCGCCGACAGGATTCGAACCTGTGCCCCCGAAAGGAATTGATAACCGGAATGAAATTCTAGTCAATCGCCTTAACCACTCGGCCACAGCGACTTGTGATTGTTGAAGTTGGATGTTGAAGATGTCTACACAAAGGGGTTGAAGTCTCTGAGATTCATCAAGGGGCAAAACCGTGTTGGCGCTCAAAGTACAATCCCGTCCTGATAATTCTCTTATCGCATGGCAAAAAAATTTAAAAAGCCATGCCCCATGCTTACCCGAAAGCCTCAAACGAACGAACGAGAGTGGTTTTATAACGAGCCAGAAAGAGGGGCCGTCGCAGCAGAAGGGCATCGGCCGTGAAACATGTCTTCGTACTTCATTCCATGCGTACGACGACGACCGAACGACACCCATTAGCCGTTGGCGACACCCTGACCTCGAGCGGTGGGGACTTGTGGCATGTCTGTAAGCTTCCAGACTATCGACTGGACCAACCCCGGGATGGTTAGCTGCACCAGCCAGCCTGCGCTAAGCGGGTCCCGTTCTTGATTCTCAGCTTATTTCTTTTTCCTATCCTCTCGATCCAATTCAATTCTGCCCTGACCGGCAGCAGTAGTACGGCTCTTGCAGTTGGACCCGTGCTCAGAACGAGAATAACGGTGGAATCGAGCGACGCCGTTTGTTCGTTCATTCGCTCTCTTTTTCTCTCTGTTAGATTGATCGTTTCGTGTCTGGAATATGCTCCGTAATCAAAGTGTCTTCTGTCTGTCTGTCTGTCTGTCTGTCTGTCCACCCCGGCCAGATACTAACCTCGATTCGATACCATTTTCTTACCCCAAATTCCACGCCCCGTCGAAATCGTTCAATCATCAGAAGAGACGATGGACGATGGACCAATGGTGACCAGAGGCATCTCACCGCGGTGATATCCAGTATCAAGCATCAGCGTCCCCCGTGAATCCATCTGGGTTTTCTTTTCTTCTTCCTCGAGTGCTTCCCCCATCTTTTATCCCTCCTCTTGCTCGCCCGCAGCCAGCACACCCACTCTTTTTTGATATTAACGGCACCACCACCAGGTCCTGGCCCATAGCGCTAGTTTGATTGAGCGAGGTGTAGGGTCCCAGGCCGTTCTCGACATCCCCCATTCACTCTGTATTATTGTGTTCGGTTTCCTTCCCTCTCGCCGCCCTTCCCTTCTCCTTTCGACATCTTTCTTTCCTTTCCACCCTCGCACGTTCTGTCTTGGAATTCCGGAATCCCATTCTTCAGCGACATCCGAGCCCCAGATTGAGAAGAATTGCAGCCTCCGAGTGCATAGAGGGGCCTCTCGATCGCTGCTGTTGCTGCTGTCAATACGCAGTATATCACCGCTGTATCAACATTGGCGCGCGTGTGCTCCGTTCGGTCGTCCCCAGTGGGAGAGGAGCCAGCCAGCAGCCCGCAGCGTGGATTTTCTCGCTTCTGCTCAGTTCGACTGATCAGCTTCCCCTTCTCGCCTTCTTAACTCGACTACCTCCCACACATCTCAACGCACTCCGTCTGCTCCTCCCACACACTCGCTCTCTCTTTCTCTCCCACCCACCCCATTCAACCCACCCCCCCATTGTCTCTTTCCGGCCTCGCCATCTTCTCTTTCTTTGAGAATCGCATGCTTTGGAAAAACATAGTTTCTTTGGAAATTGCCTCGACTGCTAGGCAATTCTCAGAAATACACGCTCTCACCGTTCTTATTTGGGTGGTTCTCTCTCGATATCCTCGGTTATCATTTCCATTTTATCTCTCCTCAAACGCGCCGCGACTTTAACTTACCTCGACAGGTCTGCTTCCCTCCGAAGACGACCTCCAGAAATCTTATTGTCCCCTCAAGCATTTACTTTTTTTTGACCTTCATGATCATACCCATTTGTTCTCTTCACGTTCAGCATAGTCGACGGGTGCATCACCGCTTTGCGCTCATTTTCTAATTGTGATTCTTTATTTTTCACGGGGTTCTTTTTTGCGCTTTCGACCAGCATAGCATCTTCAACAAGCACAGCAGGGTTGCACAGCATACATTGGATTGGTTTTAGGTCTCATAGTTGCATATCTAGAGCGTTTTCTTTTTCTTTATCGGATTCCCCTCTTCATCATCATACGCCTCCTACCAGGTTTTACAGCCTTCGCTTTATTTATATTATTTTCATTCTTCGCATTCACGACCTGTCGCATTCCTCGCATCGATTTCCCAGCAGACTGGGGCTGCAATCACGCAAGCCGATTTGAACTCTCGCAGCTCGGTTGCTTCTCTCACCATCACCACACCACTGTTGCTTTATCTTCTCTCTCTCTGTCTACCCCTCCATCCCAGACGTCATTTGGTTTCCGAGTGCGCCTAAGATCCAACAGATAAACTCTAAATTCTCTATCTGGAACGACCTCGACTCGGCTGCTTTTTTGTTACCGGTAGGCTTTGAGCTCGCGGGCAACGCATCTGTGATCCGAACCAGCCAACGATCTTCTCGAAAACTCAAAATATCGACGCCACGTTCTGTTTTACTCGACTGCTTTCGCACACTCTTGCTGAAGCTTATATAACGATAATTGTTTGGGAACGGATTTTGGTGCATAGCGCTGGTTTTCTTTCTTTTTCATCCGACGGGGATAGGAGCGTCTAGTGGGCTCCGCTGGATCTATATCAACCAATATCGTTCGCATCAGCTTGTCCACAACATCTCTTTTTCGTTTCTAATACCAATCGGAAACAGCAGAGGAAAGGGATATCACTGGACTTGAACTTTGGGGAAATCTCAGGTCGCAAAAGCCAGATTCATACGCCAAATAACTCTCGTTCTTACTCACATTTTATGTATCATTCATCGAACAAGACATTCTGCGCCGCCGCTTTCAAAATATTATAGCACACCGACACAACGCAACAATAAAGCATATCTTCACATTTTACTGGTCAACAAGGAGTCTTCAGCAGCATTTTGGCTTGCTCTTATTCCCCCATTCGGTTTCCAACAATATCTTCAAGGGAGCTTATTGGATCGGTTTTCATCGAACCGTCCTGCACAAGTTTCTGACGTTGGTGTTTATCGGCGTTTCCTATCTGGTTTCCTCACATCACGCCCGACAAGGCGTATATATCTTCTCACAAAGGAAGTCTATCGTGCTTTCGGCATAAAAGCAAGGAACCGTTGTTTCCCTGTGCATTAGCTGGTGAGCCATTTTTCTTTTACTGCATGCAAGGTGCCTCGAAACGTCCCGCGTGGCCGAAACGAAAACGTGGGATTACCCGTATCAAGTAACTGACAGTTTTACTCTTCCCTTTTGGCACACCGGACAGCTTTAGTCGGCTTTTCACTTAGCATTTTTTTCGTTTTTAATTGGAGCCTCCACTCGGGAAGGAGTTTGAACGGGATAATACCTCTTTTCCGTTGATACGAGATCAAACGTGGTTGAACTCAATTGGGTGTGAGAACGCACTTGAGAGGGATATATAGCTTTTTTCTCCCTCTTTACCAATAAACACACCAATCAATGGCTGCGGTGCTGCCACTATCCGGAATGTCGACTGCAAGTTTGAGTGGCTCGACTACTCCCTCGTATGAGTTCCATTCTTCGCGGAGCAGGGAATCTATCAGCTCGGGATCGTCGCAAGCCTCCCCACCTGCCACGGGTCACAGCATGATTTCGCCTTTTCCGTTTGAGAACAGCATCTTCTCGTCCAGAGGGATTTCCCCGGTGCCCGAAGAAGGTGGAATGCCTGCGGACAGCCTAGGGGAGCCTTTGGTCAATGGCGCCGAGACAACAATTATTATCATGGGTCTTCCTCGACAGATCACGGATAGGGAACTCCGGAGCATCTTCATCTTTGCCAAGGACTTTATCAATGTCGAGCTGATTCCGGATAGTCCCCTGGAGGGAGATAGGTTACCGTCTCCTAAACGTTCTGCGGTAGCACGTTTCCGCAGTTTCGGAGCCGCTCAAGAAGCGAAGGATCACATAAACTCCAAGAGGGGAGAGATCTTCGAGGGAGAAGTTTTGCAAGCGATTATGCCAATCAACCAGCCCCAGCCGACCATGGTCAGCCGGCGGAATACCACGGACAGCGCATCTCGACCCACCTTGTTGTCGACATCCGCTGCATCTTCGATTGCGTCTTCGTCTGGCAGGAGTTTGGGGAAGGCACAGGGCTTGCAGGCCCCTTATTCGGCGGTGGAACCTCTCATCCCGGCTGCAGGTTTGATTGGAACGATTCCTCCCAGCCTGGTTAACGGTTCACTGGGAGGATTGGGCACCGGTCTCGGGTCTTTGGCTACTTCCAAGTCATTCGGCAGCAATTCGAGTGATTATAGTCTTGGCCCCAGCCCAGAGTATATCACGGATGCGTTTCCTTCCCTCCCCGTTCGAACACCGGGATCCGTAGGACCGTCTAGCGGGAAAGCTTTACTGATGGAAAGCGAGCCGGAGACTAACGAAGAGTATGAGAGTATGCTCAGTGACCATTCCCGGTACCTTTACACAAATACGTCGGCTCTCACAGGCGAGCCTACTCCGTTGGCAGCAATGCAGAAACCAAGAAGATCAACAAATCCCACTCCTATGGCTAGCCGATTTTCCCAATTGTCGCTCAATACGAATAACTTGCCGCCGCTGACTGGTCCGATAATGGGTTCACCAGCTGGTATGGCTCCGGGCAATGCGAGCACGCTAACCTCGCCTATATCGATTCCAATGTCCGCGACATCAGCGGCGCCAAACTCGAGCATTCTGCCGCCTTATCAGAGAGTCTTGCCAGCAGCCAACCCAGCGGACCAAAATCCTCCTTGCAACACCTTGTACGTTGGCAACTTGCCCGCCAATACCTCTGAGGATGAACTTAAGGCTCTCTTCTCCCGTCAACGTGGTTACAAACGGCTGTGTTTCCGAACAAAAGCCAACGGGCCGATGTGTTTCGTCGAGTTTGAGGATGTCGCTTATGCAACAAGGGCACTCACAGAGCTCTACGGGCGCGGTCTGTCCAACAGCGTGAAAGGCGGCATCCGTCTGAGTTTCTCGAAGAACCCTCTCGGGGTGAGATCCAACCAAACCCCCGCCAACTTGCAATCTCCAACAACCCCGGCGACAGCAGGTGGAGCGGGCGGAGCAGGTGGTCTGTTCTCAACGGCTTTGCATGCACCACCAGGTCTTCCGCATCCTGGTGTGACTCCATCTGCCGTGCGACCAAACCCGATGGATGCGATCGCCCAACCGCTTGCTCCTTTGGCTGCGACGATATCACCTCGCGAAGCTGCCATCTACGCCGCCGCTGCTCCCGGTGCCCTCGCATACCGTGAGTCTTTACTGGCGTCACCGGTCAGCTATCCATCCACGACCCAGTCCGCGCTCGGTTTCACGCCTGTGACTTCTAGCTCCTCATCAGCAAGTGCATTTGCCCCAGCAATCGCGCCTCCAAATATACCTGGTTTTCTCGTTGGCAAATAAAACATTACTGGCATATGGAAATAAAAGGATGTCAACATTGATTTTTCATATCATAGGTTCGGAAATATGCATTTGGGTCGGAATATACAAAAACTTATCTAAAAACTTCAGGCAAAAGACCAAAAAAAACACCTTTTTACCCGCCACTGGATATGGATGCATACATTTGGGAACGGTTTTCCTTTTTAGTTGGTTTTTTTAAAAACAAAAACCTTTTGAATGCTTCTCTACACACTTCTAGGGATATTTATCTGCGATCTGGCTTTGTTCACTTCTATCGGAGGAAATTTATTGTCGTTTTACCTTTTTCCACATTGAACTCAAGAACTTTATACACACATCTAGACTTGGTGTTCTTTGAAATTATTGACTTGAGGATTAATTCTTTACATTACTTCTTTGGGAAGCTTCCCTTCACTTTTTATCTTTCTTTCGGCCGGTCCACTTTGATCCGACCACCTGATCGGATCTTGTGCCTGTCTTTCCTTCTTTCGCACTAGCATGCTGAATTCTGGGGTTATTACTTTACGATACCGCGCTTTTTTTTTGGACCCTGTGATTCCCTTTTGATAACGATTGGGAGGCGTTTTCTTTATACCTTGTCTATCTTACTTTTCCTACCTTGCTTTACTGTTGGCAAAACTTTCCAAAAAGAAAACCATGCTCTTTGATAACGACCTTTTTTCTTACTTTTCAGATATCGATGCCATTTCTTTTAGATTCGGTATCTTTTTTGGCATATTATTGCTTTGGTACCTTTCTCCACGCTCACTTACCATATTACCAAACCCGTTTTTTGTTCGATTCGGAACCACTCCTTTCTTGGAAAATTATATCAGCATAGCTTTATACCGGTGTTATACTCTTGGAGGATGGGTTTATCTGTTTTGTGTCTCTTTCTTTTAATATGTTGTAACGTTTGAGAATTGAGAAAAACTTCTATTGATGTCCATTAAGCTCGATGTGTGTCTGTGGTGTCTTGATTGTCTTGTGATTCATGAGATTTATGGCGTTCGAGGTGTCTGGTATGGTGTTTCTTTTTGACTATGCATCTCTGCGGTGTCGCTCACTTTGATTCTGGGATGCTATCTCTACGTTAGGGATATGATCTGGGGCACTGGGAATGTAAATACTACTTGGTTTCTGAGGCTGGGCTCACGAAGATGTTATGCTGAGAATAAATAGAGTTTGGAGTATCATCTATTAAAAGGAATCTTGTACAGATATCGCTAAAATATGCTGTGAACTAAAGCTGAATTTTGTCGAGGATATATGCTAGGAAGGTTACGATCTTTCACGAGAGTCGCGCCGCCTTCTGGAATCACGGGTATCGTCATCCCGATGTCTACGCTCCCTGTAACGATCGTCTTCGCGTTTATGACGCCGTCTCTCGTCGTCATCTTCTTCGCGACGACGACGTCTGTCACCGGAACTGGGACTATTTTCTCTGTCACGATCATGGTGTGAGCTTTTTGGCGGCGGTCTATTTTGTTCCTCGCGATCATCGGACTCTTTTTCTCGCCGCCGCCGATGCTTGCGGTCGTAGTCTTCGTCGCCACGATCGCGGTCACCATCTCTGTCCCGGTCCCGATGGCTTCTGTGTGATTTGTGTCTTCGACGATCTCTTTCATCATCGCTCCTATCTCGATCATCTCGACTAGAGTGATGGTGTCGTCGTGACCTATGATCCGAAGAACTTTTCTTGTCTCTTCGTGACGAAGGCTTCCGTCGTTCTCGCTCAGCTCTCGCATCTTCAATCTCTTTCTTTTTCTCACGGATCAAATAATCCTTCATCGGATCGTCTTCATCGTGTTCTCTTTCCAATGTCGCGAGTTCCTTATCCTCCCTTCTCCGCTCAGCGATTTCCTCGGGATCCAATCCATCATCCTCTTCATCATCACTATCCTTTCTCCTTCTTTTACTCCTCCTCTCCTCCTCATCACTCTCATCACCACCTCTTCTCCCACCGCCGCGTTCTTTGTTGATATCCAACCCCCTAAACGCTTCCTCCGCCCCATCCCCTTCCTTATGCTTATAATCCGCATGATCAACTCTAATCTTCCTCCCAAGAATCGAACATCCCGTCAGATTATCCACCGCGAGATTCGTACTCCTCTGATCCTCATACTTCAACCATCCGAACCCTCGAGATTTCCCGGTATCTTTGTCACGGGCGAGTTGCAGGTGGACGGGTTCGCCGTATTGCGAAAAGATCGCGATGATGTCGCCTTCGGAGAGTTCGAAGGGGAGGTTGCCGATGAAGATGTAGGCGGTGTGGCGGTAGTCTTGGTGCCAGGAGGCGGAGTCGGGGATGCCTTCTTCGATTTCGCGGCGGGTTAGGGAGAGGACTTCGCGGACTACGTTCATCCTGGCGGTTGGGGGTGAGTGAAGAAGGGTGGATGTCGCGTGGTGGGTGGATGAGGATGAGGATGCGCAAAGATGAGTGTTGCAACAACGCGCGGAAGCCGCTTGAATGGGAGGTAGAATTCTGGGGAGGAGCGAAAGAAGGGAAAGCCTGGGGATAAAATGTATTTAAATATATCTATGAAGAGTTTTTAGATAAAGAGGTTAAAAGGGGTGGCCGAATATTATTTTCGATCGAATACTCGATTTGTTATCTTTAGTATGCCGTTTGCGCTGACTGTTCACTGGCAGCTACGACCGGTGAAGGAGGACCCCGAAGTTCAGGCGAATCTCGCATTCGGTTGAGCGCATCTGATATGGCAGTTCGGTCATCAGTTTGAAGAGCGATGTGTACCCATTCGTAGACAAGTCTGTATTCCACGGGCTGGATGAATTTCTTTGTCTTCAGAATTTCTAAAGCATATTCCGGGATATATTTATGATCAGTGCTGGCGATGTGAAGCGAAACTTCGTCTATGGTGGCATTTGCGGTGTCCCCTTCGAACATTTCTGGGAATAGAAAGCGGGGGAACCAGTTGAGGAATAGTGAAATCATAGTCCATAAAGTCGAAATAGAAAGGGTGAATTCGTGTATTGAGTTCGACGAATAATCTTCCTGTTTTAGTCCAACTATTTCGTATGATAGAGGTACCAATATCAAGATCGTGAGAATATTGTTAAAAGTCACCCAAAGGGTTAAAATCAAAAATACGCTTAAAAATCTAAGCTAAAGGGGGGGAAGTATGAAGTATAAGTATCAGGTGGGTGCGGACACCTAAAAACATAGCGTCACGATAGCGAGCGGACAGTAAGGCATCTACCTCACATGCGCCGGGTTAGCCTGCGCATTAAGAACAACTAATCTGTTCTCCGATGCTTCTCAGATCCGTTTTCCGAACCGGGTTTATGTGTGCGATTGACCACATCTCATCTACCAACCAACTTTAACTAGACTCTTCGCACATCTCCAAAATCGATCATTATCGCGTGGGGAAAGCGCAAAACCCAACATGGCAATTTGCGGAGATACCTTGCAAACTATCTTGGTTGGTTTAGCTGACTTGTACCCCGCAACAGCCCCGAAAGATGAAGTAGTAAGGATCGTCGCCTACCTTTTCGAAACTTGGAAAAAGAATATCGAGGGGATGGGATTTTTCAAGGAAACCGATTTCCTTCATTATCGGTAAGCCAAGATGCTCGCTCGCGCACGGTTACGTAACACACCTATGTTTCCTGTGGCGAGGGTGACCGAAATGCATTCTTTTGACATTCCTTTCGCTTCCTTCACTTCCTTCGCTTCTTTAGCCGAAGAGTCGGCGCGGGATCCGTACTCAAGCGGAGCTCCACTGGGAGGTTATCGAATTCGATATACTACTAGTCCACGCCAATAGGTACGGAATATTGATTTCTACATTTAGGCTCAACTATTAATATCACGACGATGTGGTTATTTCCTAACAGGGACTATATTAGTTAAAGAACTTGAGTCGAGGAAAATCAGTCCCTAAAATGCCACGGCTAGCGTTCTAGCGAATTTATGCTCCACATCTGCCCTAGAGCATATGTGTGAGCCGCGACAATAAGTTTATGTAGCAGTCTACTCACAGCCATGTCTACTCGTGAAGATTGGATCCAGTAATTCCATGGAATTCGCGTGTGATTTGTGTTGCATTGATATCTAATCATATCGTAGATCTAGAGAGCGATGGCGTAACATCGTATTAAGGTTTAAAGTCGATCGTGAAGCCTAAGGCATCGATGGTATTTATTCTCGCACTGAGCAATTTGGGTATGCGAAATTCGATCCACAAGTCCTTCGGCGGTCCGACCTAAGATGTTTGCAAGCACAATCATCACAGACAACTCTATCGATTAGTTTATTATTATTTTTACCAGCAAAATGTCAACTTGTGTATTTTCTCAGCTTCCTACAGAAATGAACATTGAGATTTTGAGTCAGCTCAACTGCTTGAATGATCTGAAAGCAGCCTCTCTCAGCTGTAAAGCGTTCCAAAAAATACGATATTCCAAATTTTGGAAGACTATACGGAATTCTATAATCCGAAACCAGGTGTACGAAAACTTTACGGCTGAGTTCTACGCCTTGTGTAGGGTCAAGAACATGAGGCTGCGATGGAAAACCCGTAAAGTGGTATGTTTAACATTCTTTTTTCACTGGCCCTTCCCTCCCCCTTACCTATCGTATTAATATGTATTCTAATTCAAATGTAGATTACCAAAGCTCTCAGTAGCCCCGTGGCGCGGCAAGAAATCGAACCAAGTATGGATAATTTCATGGAAGCTCGTCGAATAATCAACTGGTTCGTCCATCATTTTTTTAGATGCCAGACGGAAATAACTCGACCGAGCGAGATGGAAATGAAACGGGTGGGCGATGGATTCTGTTTGCTGTGGCTATGGATGGAAGCCTCCTTCGGGCCGTTAGAAATCGAAAAGACCGGATCAAATGACATCCTTACACAGGCGTTGACTAATAGCTACCCGTCGTCGATGGTAGACCCGGCAGTTGTTCTCACGGTTTACCAATTTCTTCGAGAAAACTTAGCCAAACTTGGCAAATTTCACACGGATGCCTTGGGAAGGGGATATCTCATCACGTTATCGTGGCATACAAATTGTCTGAGCCGCTGTACGTTGTTCGATGTCATTAGCATCGTAACTTTCTATAAATTCGCTAATTTGTGTTTAGTTCTCCGCGACGCCGTTCCTAACCTCCTCATGCTATCCGAGGGTCTTCCAGGTGTCAAATCTCTCCTGAAACGCTCGCGAAGGGCACAACGGAGGAGACTAAAGCGATACTTCGAATACATGATCACAGCTCCACGGCGAAAGATTCAAGAAGAAACACGCGACTATTTCATCCAACTGATAGATTCGCATTGGGATAAGATAAAGTGGGAACCCAGGCCGATACGATTATTGTGGGATGGACCCGGTGGCTGTTACCAGCCGTTGTTTGCGCCTTGGAGTCAAGGTCAGAATTTCACTTTCGATAGGTCATTCTGGGATGACAAGAGGCTTGCGAGATCGGGTCATTATCCGCCTGTTGCGATTAGTTTGAAGTCGATGATGCCGAAATCTTCGCCGTACAGCAGCTTGTGGGTGAAGGTTTGCCATATGGATCGTATTTGCTCCTCATGCGATCCGGAGTGGGAATGTAAACGGATGTAGAGATTAATAATTTGACGCATTTATTAGTCTAACCATCTAATGGCATAATGACTATGGTGTCCCACCTCACGAAATTCTAAGCAGCTTGAAGTGTTGAGGATTGTTGTAATTCACTTTGGCCCTTAGGCCCCATGGAATAGCTTGGGAAACTCATACGGAAGATATCCTGATTTAGTTATTAATCGATAGAGACCGATAATTGATTTTTTTCACACACATCTCTATCTTAATATCGGGTATATTATAGCGTGCCACTATTAGAGACATGTCCGCATGTCGACATGCGTTCCTTTGCATCCTTGATATATGGCACTCAAACGGCGCCACAGGGGCTGTTCGTGCCAAGGGGCAGGGGCACGCTAGTGGCGCGTGTGACAGCTCCAACACCAGACTGCATTCGACGTCGACCCTGCCAATGTCTCAAGGAAATGAAACCAAAAAATCTGAACGGCATTGTGTAGTATAGTAGTACCCAGAACAATATCATCTGATTCTTGTATTTGTTGCTGACTTTGAAACAACATGGACATCTATAATGCATTATAATGAGCCTGGGGTTCTGAAAATTTTTGGTGCTACAGGTTAATGGAATTTTCGGGACCAACCGAGGGGTCTTGTGGATGTGCAACGTCCGAAAAAACAAACTTCTTGGGCTGCAGACTAAGACCTTGTCTTATTTATGTATCCCCCGGCGTCAATATCGCCAACTGTTACAGGCGACGGTCGTATATGACTATATATGAATGCTACAGTCCCAATCGAAGAATGGAGCTCATCTCATTTTCATTCCTTTCTATTCATACCTCAAAATTAACTAACTAATAAGCAGGCTTATTTCCAAAGTATTCTTAACATATAAGCAGGGATATACTATCTCTTAATAATCAATAATCTAACACAAAACTTCAATAATAATGAAGCAGATTTTACTTTCCACCATTTTGTGGATATCGGCTATTCCCGCCATCTATTGCGGACCCGTTTTGCACAGGAAAGCCTCCAGTAATATAACGTTCATCGTGACCTTCAAAGACGATGCAAAAGTTTCACAACAGCGAATCACCGCTGATATTGGTAAAATCATACAATCGAGCAGCATCACACCCTTGGGGCCAAAAGAGAAACTCCGTGGGTTTATCGTCACGCTCGGCGCCGACAAAACCGCTGATTTAAAGAAATTGGCTTACGTTAAAAGAGTCGAAAAGGATCAAATTGCCAAGGTCGATATACCAGCGGGTTCGAAAAAGAAGAGAAAATCAAAAGCAAAAGGCTCATCACAACAATTTTCGAAATCGAAACTTGGAAAAAGAGCATTGAAGGAACAGACAGACGCGTCTTGGAATCTTGAGAGACTTTCTTCTCAAGGATACGTGGGGGTTTCAACAGAGTTACGCTATAGTTATCTATATGACGATACTACCGATACAGGGGTCGGGGTCGACGTCTATGTTCTGGATTCAGGGGTTTCTCAAAGCAGAGCACATTTCGGAGATCGACTTTTGAAAGGGTTTTCCGTCGGAGGGGATGACGCGGAGAACGGTATCGATCAGATTGAACACGGGTAAGTACTTTCAATATTCTCCATGACATGTCATGGAAAATGTCAGAACACGGGGCTAAATATTCTTATATAGGACACAAGTTGCCGCAATCATTGGTTCCGCGAAACTCGGGGTTGCCAAAAAAGTCAACATCATACCAATAAAAGTCATCCAGACTTTAGGCGAAAACGATGATCGGGTAATCCACACGTCGGATTTCGTCAAGGGGCTAGACTATGCCATCCAGCGTCACACCGAACGCAAGACTCGTCCCAACTTCGTAGGATCAATCATAAACATGTCGATATATCTCCCGGGTCCTAACGCCTTGGAAATTTATCGAACGGCGATTGAACTGTTGAGAACAGCCTCGGAGAGCGGAATACATCTCGTCACGGCTGCGGGAAACTATAAGACCAATGCCTGTGAATGCGTACCCTCTGGTGCGAACGCGCTCGCAGAGCTCAAATCCCTGATTACCGTTGGCGCGATTGATTCGGAAATGGAGAAAAATGGGATATCTGCGCCAGCAGACTTTTCAAATTATGGCAAGTGTGTGGACTTGTATGCTCCGGGGATAGGGGTCATGACTATTGATATGTATGCTTTGGAGGATGATAGGAAGAGCGTCATGGTGGATGGGACGTCTTTTGCGGCTCCTGCGGTTGCCGGAGTTATTGCTGGTGAACTCTTAAAAAACAAAGCCTTGATGTTTAATCCGGCCCGGATGAAAGAGCATATTTTGGCCAAAAAGACTCTACCGGGTCTCGTTAAGGGTGTCACGAGGGAGAACGGCGGCTTGTTGTTGAATACAAAGATAAGGGATACGAAGGTTAAACCGAATGAGAAAATGACTCCAGCGTTTAATAAGGGTCAAAAGAAAAAGCTAGGCCGCCCGATTAATCAGAATGATATCATAGAAGAAGAAGAGGAGGAGAAAGAAAACATTAGCCCGAAGAGCCCGAAGAGCCCGAAGAGCCCAAGTATATTTGAAGAGGAGAATACTCTCTAATAATGCGGATGCTAGGTCACGCGATATATTAATGCAATAACAGGGGTTAGACCTTGAAGGGGTGACATTGGATCTGATGAAAGTAATATAATCTGTAGATGGAATGTGTGACATTGTAAATATTATATAGATAACTTAGCTTTGCGTCATTTGGCTAGTCAATCGACGAATTAAATTATAATTATAATTTTATACTTAATTAGTAACTTACTTCCCAAATATTTATTCTATGTTTTTGAATAGGGGACACTCGAGATATGTTACCTGATAGAAGCTTGTTGTATTTGTTTGATGTCTTATAAGGACGTCATGAAGGGTAGCGAGCATTTAAATGTACTTTGAAAAATAAGCAGAGTATAATGCCAGTCTTAAGATCAAGTTTTCTGTCGTCTCGAAATTGCCGATGCAGGGCTGAACCTTAACCAAAGCTTTGCTTAAACAAGCTGGATTTGATCTTGTCTCCACTCATTTGAACTATATTACCTTAAGTGACAAGCCGGCAGCTGAAATTGTCCGCACCGGCTATTTTCTCTCTCCGGAGCCTATGGGGCTTAAATTCGACACGGTTATCAATAGCCTAGATACAGATTTGGCTCGTTTAGAGCCCTCTCTACTAATCATGGTTCGCATTCGCTGTGCTTACTGGACTCGAGTATTTGGCTCTAAATACACAACTTCCTAGACTGTTTGGCCCCACCGACCTTTAACATTCTCTCATACCATCTCGAAATCCTCGATCTGTTGTCAGAGTTATCTTTCTCCAATTTGCACTTTTCTCAGGAGTGTTTTTCTGAAGTCGTCTTAGTATCCGTCGCTGTGAGTAATCTGAGTATGCGTCACAACACCACACCCTTGTCGGTGCCTGAACCCATCTGCGACCTCATCAATCACTCTCTTCACCCAACGATAAATCACAATGACATGACCACGCCCGCCGCCGCCACTCCACCTCTCCACAACTCCATAAATTCTTTCATTCTCTTCCTCCCTCTCGTAGTCACTTCATTTCTGGTCGCAGTAATCATCATTGTAATCGTTTCCCCGACCGCGGAGCAATACCTACGTATCTCACGATGGCCGCCCCACTTCCGCCGACTTCTTCTAGCTCGAAAGCAGACGATTACCTGAAACGACCACTATACGGTACCTAATCTCATAAAACTCACGAAACTTATATACTAGACATCTCATAGCTAACATTTATCGTGATATTAGCTTTTGATGTACCCCGCGACCTGTTAGCTTCTCTCGTCGTCAAACGATCCGGCTATGAACCTACCCCCACCCTCGATATTACAAATAACGATACCTCGATACAAGATGATGGATCGAAAGAGTCATCGAAAGAGCCGGATCCGACGGCTGGGATGTCGTGTACCTTGTGCGGTGTGAAAAGTAAAACGATCCAGGAACAGAGGTTACACGCCAGGTCCGACGTTCACAGATTCAACATGAAGAGGAAGATACGGAATGAACCACCGGTATCTGAACTGGAATTTGAAAAGATGATTGAAGGTACTAAATCACCACTTGGCGAGGGGCTCCGGGGGTATAAATAGTAGCTGATAGGTATTAGGACTCGATGAATCTATATCTGGATCGGAAAGCTCGTCGACGGAAGAAGAAGGGTCATCAGACCCTCTCGCAAGCTTGCTGCGGAAAAAAGCGACGATAAAGTCTGCGGAAGAAGCTATGGAGAATACGACTCGTAAACCTAGGTCGCCGATAATATGGCTCTCGTCACCCAAGCTTCCGGAGTCTACGTATCTGGGGATCTATCGCGCCGTTTTACCCGCCGACACTGAAGAATCCGATATTCCCGAACTATTACCAACTCTACAAATGACCTCTTCTACATCTCTTCCCACCGCTGCAGATCCACATATGTTTCTCTGCATGATAGGTGGTGGTCACTTCGCAGCTATGATCGTATCGCTATATCCAAAACTCACGAAGAAGAATGGCGTAGTTGAACGGGAAGCTGTGGTTCTGACACACAAGACGTTCCACCGATATACCACGCGAAGAAAACAAGGAGGTTCCCAATCCGCTAACGACAATTCGAAGGGAACGGCACATAGCGCGGGTAGCTCGTTGCGTCGGTATAACGAGGCAGCTTTAACCGCAGATGTGAGAGAGTTGCTGGGTAGTTGGAAGGAGATGATTGATACCTCTTCTCTATTGTTTATCCGTGCGACGGGGACCAGTAATCGCAAGACACTGTTCGGATACGATAACCCCGTAATTCGATCGAATAATCCCAAGATTCGAGGTTTCCCGTTTTCGACGAGAAGGGCAACGCAGAGCGAGCTGATGAGATGCTTTGTCGAGGTCACACGACTGAAAGTATCGCATATCGCTGAAGAGGATCATATAGCTGTCCCCGCAACTTCTACGACGACGACGGCTCCCAAGGCGGCGGCGGTTAAACCGAAAGTTTCGAAGGAGGAGGCGCTGAAAATACAGCATACGACCACGCTGACTACGCTGCTCCGGAGGTCGAAAGCGCCCGCTATAACCGCATACCTTACTTCGAATAAACTGCCTTTTAATTTCAATCTCACACCGGATAATCATCACACGCCGACGTTGTTGCACTTGGCGGCATCCCAGTCGCATCCATTGATCGTTCTAGCGTTGCTCACCAAAGCTCCGGGTGGGAATAAGGAACCTGCCGATCCTACGGTAAAGAATTCAGCTGGGAAATCGGCTTATGATCTCGCTGGGGATAAGGCTACCCGGGAGGTGTTCAGGGTCGCTCGGCAGGAGCTCGGGGAAGATGTGTTTGATTGGGAAGAGCTGGGCGTGGGGCCGCCGCTGACGAAGAAGGCGTATGATGAGATGATTGATAAAGAAAAGTCGGTGAAAGACGCGGATGAGAAGGAGAGGAGGGAGAAAGAAACGGCGAGGTTGAGGAGTTTGCCTGACGCCGGAGCATCGGTGGTGGGGAAAGCGGGGAAGACTTTGGCGGATGTGATTGGAAATAGCGCTGCGACGACAGCGAGGGAGGAGGAGAGTAAAGGGCTTAGTGAGGAAGGTAAGAAACGACTGGAGAGGGAGCGACGGGCTCGAGCAGCGGAGGAGCGGATGAAGCGGTTGGCGGGGAAGTAGACCTGATATCCCGGCATTTACACAATTGCATGGCGTTTCCTGCATTTCCTTATTTTTGTATATATATACCCAGGCGCACGATACAATAGCATATAGAGAAGAATGAAGTCACGAGATCTCGTGCGACTGAATGAGGCCCTTGCTCGATGGTAACCGACTGCAGTTAATCAATCTTGTCATGATGCTTGGCGGGCCAGTGACAGGAAACGGGCTTTCATGCTGTGCCCCTCCTTTCCCTCGAGTCTCTCCCGTTAGTTTATCCAGTCGACTGGACTTCTTCTGCCCTTAATCCATGGTACATACATTGCCCCTATCCGCTGTTGTTACCTGTTCCTCGGGTCCGCGACCGCATTCTCCAGCTACTCTCGTTTGTCCGACGTAGTGACTCTGCTCCCACCTTTTTTTGCTGCTCTCCCACCTCTTACTTCGACTCCCATACATACTCCGCGTCCGATCTTGTCGCCTATTATCACACACACCGCTCTCAACAACCTTTCCTTTTGAATCTATCTCCCTCGCTCCCTCTCTACCGGGCGTCCTGCAAGGTGACCGAGCTGGCTGAACACCGTTGAGAAGCTCGCTAGTTAGCGCACCTATCTGCCTAAAATCCAGCTATTGAATGTGAGTAAAAAACAAAACCGACCAGCGCTGCTACAAGTGGCCCCTCACCTCCGTTCTGCGACTCGACTGGTCTCGGACTGCTTCTTTCCCGTCCTCTCTTCCTTTACTCGATTCTCACGTCATCATATACTTCAATATCACTATACCCCCTCTTATATAGCTCTCTGTTCTGACGGGGTCTTCTTCAACCAATAATAGATATTGCTCAACTCTTTTCCCCCATTCTCTTTCGTCCCTTCCCGTTATTAGGACGACGATATTCTTTACGAGTAAACGGGGAAACCCCTTCACGACGTCACGAATCTCATAGATCGAGCGACCACCGTCCAATCATTTCTAAGGATATATATAAACTACCAGCTACTGTCCCATTTAACGCGGTGGCGATTGAATTCTTGTCGCGACTGGTCCCTCGAAACTTATTCCTACGTTATTCATCGATTGTTGCTGCCACACGAGATAATACCCCTTTCATCGACGGATCGATTCACCTTCCCTCCTACATCGGGTTTGGGAGCAAGCCTTTAATCCGAACTTACGACTTTCTAGCTTCAACATCTGTCACAGCCTCACGACAATACGTCTTCTTTTCGCGACGATAAGCATATCATTCAATATCAAAGCAACCTTCATCTATTGGCTCGAAATATAGCTGGCTATTCTTCTTCGGTTCTTCTACTTGAGACAACTATTATCGTTTCTCTCTACCGTATAATATTTACCGTCTTTTCTGGAATTTAATAGTAATTTCCCAAATTTGATCAGTTTACTGTTTTTCTTTTTCTCTTTTCAATCATGTCTGCGGATCAGTATCCAACGCCGCAAAAGTCGCCGAGTCCCGTACAGCCGGTTACCAGTAAGTTGATTTCTTTACACCCTTGATTTATGCGAGTGCCGCTGCTGACATATCGTTCTTTCTTATAGCTTCAGCGCGTGTCGTTCCTCTGACTTGTCACGGGCACTCGAGACCGGTAACGCATTTATCCTTCTCTCAATTCGTTGACGACAACTATTTCCTTATATCTGCGTGTAAAGGTGCGTTAATCTTTTCGAAGGTTGCTAAAATCGGGTTCAAGGAGGGTGGGAACTACGGCTAAACTCTAAGTGATGTACGCATAGATGGGAATCCGATGTTGCGAGATGGGATAACTGGTGATTGGTCAGTATTTATTTTCAGCGCATTATGGGTGGATGAACCTTGATATTGACGCATTGAGTTTGGTAGGATTGGAACGTTTATTGGTCACAAGGGTGCTATATGGCAAGCTAGATTGTCCCGGACCGCTAGTCTCGCCGCTACCGCATCTGCCGATTTCTCAGCGTAAGATATAACCGAATATCAATAATATGACGGCGAGATGGCTGATCCTGAGCTTCGTTGGCAGTAAAATTTGGGACGCGTTCACCGGGGAGACGAAATTGACGTTACAACATAACCATATCGTGAGATGCGTTACCTTTTCTCCTGACGATACCAAGGTCGCTACGGGAGGGTTCGAAAAGAAGGTGCGATTGTACGATCTGAATCGGGGGGATTCCAGCGCGATAGAAATCGGACCGGGTGCGCATACGACCAATGTCAAAACAGTATCATGGGCGGACCCGAATGTTCTCGTATCCGGCGACGATCGGTATATCAGGTGGTGGGATGTGAGGAAGCCGGACCCGGTCTCGACGTTCAAGCTGGATGATCCGTTGGCTAGTTGCGAGTTTTCGACGGATGGGAACATTTTGAATGTTAGCGCGGGGAAATCCGTGTATTTTTTCAACGGGATGTCAAGAGAGCTTTTGAAGGCGATAAAGACCGGGTATGATTGTGCGACTGTGGCTTTGCATCCACTAACGAGTGACGTGCCGACGAGGAAGTTTGTGACGGGTGGGGCGGACGATACTTGGATGAGAGTTTATGACTTTGATAGTGAAGCGTTACTAGGTGGGTTTATCATCTCTCCGATGCCTTGATTGAGGGTGTTGACTGACTAAGTGGACAGAGGTGAATAAGGGCCACCATGGTCCGGTCTGGTCTGCGAGCTTTTCGCCGGACGGGAATCTGTATGCGACGGGGTCTGAGGATGGAACGATCAAGCTGGTGAGTGCATACCCGAGAGTGACGAATGACGAATGACGAATCGGGCTGACGATTTGATAGTGGAAGTACACGCCCTATCCGTACGGGCTTTGGGCGTCGCCTTCGTCGAGAATGGAGTAGCGGAGTGTGCGATAGTATATATCAATATCCATATCCATATAATAATACGTACCCGGTGAATATAAAATCTGATGCGCGGCCACCCGCCGGCCTCGAGAGAACAATGCAATCGCGAGATAGCAACAATGTAATCGTGTAATTGGCCAGTCCCGAATGGCCCCTGAGAGTTCGGCTCGCAGGGTTTCGCTCGTTAAAAGGACTCGGCTGTATCAAATTTGGAGCGAGAGTTCCCCTTAATTGGCGACCGCACACCACACGCAGCAGCTCATATCTCGTCGCCTCCTCTCAATCAACACCACCTTCCCTTCCCTTCCTCGTCCATCTCCACCACGCCCTTCTCTCATCGATAGCATTCCATCGTCAGCATTATCTGCATTTCTCGGATAGCTCCACGGCGTCAATTCGCGTCGTGCTTTCGTATCTTTCTGTCTCTTTTAGCTTAACGCCCCCCTTACCGTAAGCGAAACAGTAGCTTCCTTCCCAGCTATAATCTTTCAGGGGAGAAGACCAAGTCCGATTGACCACCAACCGCATTCTTTGAGCCACAGACACGAAACTCTACCATCAAGATGTCGCTCGCCGCCGTATGTGATCACGATATCTTCCCCGATAGCAACGTTTCCAATGCGTGTTATGGCGCGTTGGGAACATCCGGGTGTGTGCTGAAGCTAACCGCGTGTCACTTCGTTGCAATCCACAGACCCGAAAGAAGAAGAATATCAAGAAGGGAATCCAGTTCTGCCTGATGGTATGCGGTGCCTCAGGAACAGGTAAGACCTTTCTCTACACCAATTGATCGATCGTTTCGGTGATGTCGAGGCTAACGATGGGCGACTTTTTCAACGTTCAGGCCGGACCACTTTCGTCAACACTCTCTGCGGCCAAAGCGTTCTATCGAGCAAGGAATGCGACGATCCGAGCTCAGCTCACATAGAAGAAGGCGTTCGTATCAAGCCTGTTACTGTTGGTGCGTATTCCCTACAAAGTTTTAGACGCGTCGAGGAGGTCTCCTCTCACCTCCTGTGATGCGGTATTTGAAGGGTGCGAGTTGGTTATGGGCTTGGCTAATCCCCCAATTGAACTTACAGAGTTGGATGAGGAAGGAACTCGTATTTCCCTGACTATCGTCGATACTCCTGGGTTCGGTGATCAGATTGATAACGAGGCTAGGTATGGCTTTGATCTCAAACTTGACGACTCCCGGGAAGAGTTTTACTGACTGATGGTGACTGGTGTTAGTTTCTCCGAGATCGTCGGATATCTCGAACGACAGTATGATCACATTCTCGCTGAAGAGTCTCGTATCAAGCGTAACCCCAGGTTCCGTGATAATCGTGTGCATGCACTTCTCTACTTTATCACCCCAACCGGACACGGGTGAGTGAATGCCTCTATATAAACATCTACCTGGAATTACTGGGACTAATCTTATAATGCAGTCTCCGCGAACTCGACATCGAGCTCATGAAGCGTCTCTCCCCACGCGTCAACGTCATCCCAGTCATCGGAAAAGCCGATTCCCTCACCCCAACTGAACTCGCTGAATCCAAGAAACTCATCATGGAGGATATCGAGCATTACCGCATCCCCATCTATAATTTCCCATACGACGTAGAAGAGGATGATGAAGATACCGTTGAAGAGAATGCTGAACTCCGTGGACTCATGCCGTTCGCGATCGTTGGCTCAGAAGATATCGTCGAAGTCGGCGGCCGTAACGTTCGTGCGAGACAGTACCCTTGGGGTATCGTCGAAGTCGAGAACTCGCGTCATTCGGACTTTTTGGCCATCCGTTCTGCTTTACTACACAGCCATCTCGCTGATCTCAAGGAGATTACTCACGATTTTCTCTATGAGAACTACAGAACTGAGAAGTTGTCGAAGAGTGTGGATGGCGGTGCGGCGGATGATAGCACAATGAATCCTGAGGATCTCGCAACGCAGAGCGTCAGATTGAAGGAAGAGCAGTTGAGACGTGAGGAGGAGAAGTTGAGAGAGATTGAATTGAAGGTCCAGAGGGAGATTAACGAGAGGAGACAAGAGTTGTTGGCCAGGGAGAGTCAGCTCAAAGAGATGTACGTTCCTTTCACCGTTCTAATCTTCGATGGTAGGAGAGGATTGATGCTAACTGGTTACTATAGTGAGGCGAGATTGGCTCGTGAACAGAAGGAGCTGGAGGAGGGCGGCATCCCAGACGTTGATGCTAACGGTCATTAGATTGATTGCTAATGGTCGTGGCCTCACCTTGCTTGTCTCTATTTGAGAAGGGGGGAATAGCCATGTTTGGAGAAATACACAATTGCATCAAAGAACACATCACCGAAGGTCTATTGAACATTGATTTTGGTGGTCGAATATTTTCATCAAGGGCGGTATTTTATATCCCCGAAATCATGCTGTTTTCATCTCCCTGGCATCGCTTTTTGTCCTCTTCACCTTTTTCACCTTTTCTTTTTCATTATATTAGTATTCCTCCCCTATCTGAAGGCGCTGTTGTCCCCCCGTCTGCTAGTACTACTACTACTATATAACTCTTTGTAATCCTTCTTGTAACGAAAAGATAAAGAGACAAATGTGAAATCTTTTTCGCTGTGAACGGCCACCCGAAGCCCTTCAGATGCTTTAGCAGATAATTATGTAGCAAGTCTGCTATGGAATCTTGTGGAAGTCGCCTTTTTGGTGTTGCGGCTTTGTAAACACGAGGCGCACTATTTCAACGTCACTTGTTAGCTTGGAGCTCTCCTACAGCTAAACCTCACCTCACCTCTCACCATTTCCAAGGATCTATCGCCTTAGATCGGATCCAAGATATACACGTAACCACGGCCTTTCTTGGAGCTTTCGGGTATATCACCTCGATCTCGTTTCTCGCACAGGAGCGCCGGTTTATCGCATACCCCACGTTTCGTCACACCCCGCCGCGTTAGCTACACCTCACCGCACCTCACCTTCGGGTTTCCACGATAGTTTACCCTTCGATCATAACATGGCGAAGGATCAGCCTTTCAAGCTATCTCAGACGCTTGTCGGGCATAGCGAAGATGTACGGTTATCTGATGATTTACACTTATAGTGCCTGAAATACGAAGCCTTCGGTTAAAGCTAATATTTGGGAATGTATAGGTCAAAGATGTGATATTCGTCGATCCTACTACCATAATTTCCTGTTCTCGAGATGCGACGGTCCGGGTATGGAATACGACGACGGAAGAATCCAAAGATGCTACAGCTCCAACTGGCGGCGATGCGATGGATACCGATCCGCCTGCTGCTACCACGGAAGAATCTACCACGGACCCCATGGCTACGGATCCTACACCTACTACAGAAGCTGGAGCGTCGTCGAATGCCGCTACGGTCAAGCCTCTGACTACATTCTCGGATACCATCAGTTCGAACGCGCAGGGGTTTGTGAATTGTCTGGCGTATATGGCACCGGACATAGAACATCCCAAAGGTTTAATAATCTCCGCAGGGCAAGAAAGTCTCATCGATGTTCGGCCGCCGGGGTGGTTGGGTCCTGATGCAGCGTATCTTCTAATCGGCCATTCCGCCAACGTATGCGCGTTGGATGTGAACAAAGGTGTGATTATCAGCGGTAGTTGGGATAAAACTGCCATCGTGTGGAAGAATTGGGAGAAGAAGTATGTTTTGGAAGGACATCCGGCTGCTGTTTGGGCTGTGCTCGCGATGGGGGAGGATGAGTTTGTTACGGGATGTGCGGATGGGAAGATTAGGTGGTTTAAAGGAGATAAGATGGTTAGGAGTTTGCAGGGACATAGTCAGCCGGTTAGAGGGATGGCTAGATTAGGGGAGGAGAAAGATGGTGCATTTATTACTTGTGGGAATGATGGGTGGGTTATCTTTTTTCTTCCATTTTCATTCTAGATTTGATGGTTTTGACTAATAGGTGTGGTTTTGGATAGGGTTATCAAATCGTGGGGTAAAGATGGGAGAGAGATTGATACGATATATGCGCATGATGCGTACATCTACTCTATCGCAGTGCTGCCAAACGGAGAATGGGCGAGTTGCGGAGAGGACAGGACGCTAAGGGTTTGGAGAAGTATGTTATGGAAGCCATACCTTCAGACGAAACTTGTGCTAATGCGATGGACTTTTAAGAAAGCCAATGCCTCCAGACCATTTCACATCCGTGCCTGAGCGTTTGGTGTGTGGCCGCTTGCAGCAACGGGGATTTAGTCACAGGAGCTAGCGATGGAGTGTTAAGAGTTTGGTCGAGGAGCGAAGATAGACAGGCGGATGAAGAGACTCTAAAGGCGTACGCTGAAGCTGTTGCGAACACGACTATTGCGGAGGAGACAACGAGCATTGACACGGAGTCGTTGCCTGGAATGTCTGCACTGGGTCGCCCTGGAAAGCACGATGGAGAGGTATATATGCACATCGCCACTTGTGCGTTATACGACAACCGATCGCTGACTTTTGTTTTAGAAAATCCATATCAACAATAATGGTAATGTTGAAGCGTACCAGTGGTCAGCAGCTGAAACGACATGGGAACAAGTCGGCGTCATCGCGGGCGCGGTAAGCAGCGGTAGAAAGGTCGAATTCGAGGGGAAGCAATACGACTATGTGTTTGACGTTGATTTCGAAGAAGGAAAGCCGCCGATCAAGCTACCTTACAATGCTTCGCAGAATCCGTTTGACGCCGCAAGGATATTTTTGGAGAGGAATGAATTGCCCATGACGTATTTGGAAACGACCGCGAACTTTATCGTTCAGAATACAAAGGGAACTAGAATAGGGACTTCGTCGCGGGCACCCACCGGTCCGGATCCCTACGGTATCGAAAGTCGATACCGTCCTGGTGATGAGTTTGGAGCTCAAAATCAGGAACCGCTGCCGCCGCCGAAACCAGCAAAAGTCCTTCCGTGGAAGAATTATCTCGATATCGCGACAGTGAATCTGGATGCTGCATCTAAGAAGATAATTGAGACTAACACCAAGATTCTCGAAGCTGGAGAAAAGGAGAAATCACTAAACGATGAAGATTTACAAAATTTGAAATCCTTGACAGTATTCTTGGCGAAACCTTCAGCAGCGACTTCTGCTTCTGCGAAGAGTTCAGCGGCTGTCACGGGTGGATTGGCATTATTAGTCAAAATCATCAACGAATGGGAAGGCGCCCAGAAATTGGCAGCTCTCGATTTATTGAGGGTTTTGGCGAGATATAGCCCCGCTGTTGCACTGTACCCTGACGATCTGCTGAGTTTACTTACGACAGCTGGATGTTTTGAGAGGGGTAGCGTCAGTCCCGCGGTGTTCGGAGCGAGAGTTTTGTTGAACTTGTTCCATCACGCCGAGGGGCTCAAGTATGTGACCGATAAAGCGGATGAGATTTTGGAATTGGTTAGTACGGTCGCTGAGGGGAGCACGAACCGGCTGTTGAATATCTCGGCCGATACTTTATTCTTGAAGTAAGTCATATACTCCGCCTTTGTTAAGGTAGATGGAAACAAAAGTGTTCTAACGAGTTCCTGATTTAGTTATGCGGTATATTTTATAAAAGCGAATGATGGGGAGGATAAGGCTGTTAGCATGCTACCGATAGCTATTTCGCGAGTTTTAACGTCGTCGGACCCAGAGGCGTTGTATAGAGCTATGATGACGTTGGGTAATCTGCTGAGTACGGGGAAGAAGGCTGTTAAGGAAGGGAAGGAGACTTATGAAGCTAAGCTAGTGGTTTCGGATGCGGTTGCGAAGGTTGATCGAGAGAAGGAGAAGAGGACGATTGATATCGGGGTTGAGATTGAACTTTTGCTCGCTGGTGGGAGGTGATTTTAGAATTTTTCCCTTCACGAAGTATGCTGGGACTTTTCTCTTTGGCGTATTATTTTACGTATATTGTAAACAAGGAACATTGCTAGACTTTTGATTTCCAATAATGAAGTCTGCATGGTGAAGCATCATGCGATATTGAAACTAGGTAGATTTTGTTTTGTCTCGTAGCTGATAACCCGACAAATGTTTATCGTCACTTCAGCAGCGAGGGTCTCCGCCTTCCACAAGAAGCTGTCTAGTTGACTACGACATCAAGTTAGCGTTCGGTAAACTTTGGTCGGCACTCTTATTCCCCGCGACTCCGTGCGGGTAACACTCGGACCACCTTGGGTGGCAAAACGATTTCTATGCAAATGCGCTCTGATTGGCTGCGAACCCATTTCCTAATGCGGAATACAGTATCGAACACGTAATTAGCGTAGGAGATTTAGTACGTAGAACATCAAATAATTCTTCAAAACATCTGCTTTTGCGGTTTTCGAAACGGGACCGAACGACGTACTCTCAATACATTTTAACTAGATTTTCTATAGATGTGATATTTTTGTAAAGATCTCGGTCCCGACTGTTGATTCCAACCCCGAAATTTCAGGAGATTCGAAACGGGGTCTCTTGTAGGTTAATTGTTTGGTGGGGATTGGTATGGAGTTAGCTGGAGATAATGGATAACCGTATAGGGAATGAACTCACAAAGTTAGAAGACGACTTGTCATCTCTACTGAGTGGACCGAAAAGTATTTAAAGGTGATGGATTCCCCAAGTTTGATGGGTGATATCTACAAATTCAACAGAAATTTAACCAACGGACTCTACTTTCCTGAATAACTTCATTGTCTTTTTATTCTGGTCTTTACACCGTATAATTCAATTATTACCTCTATTCAATATACGATGTCCAATCCATTGATCGCTGGTCGTCCAGTTGGCGAGATCGGTAAGGGCTTCTATACGCTCTTCTTATCCCCTCTACCCACGCAGGGCAATATCTAAGATTGCTGATGTATTAACATCGACGATTAGGTTTCGGTCTCATGGCCTTCACCGCCCGTCATTACATCATCCCCGACGAAGAAAGCTTCGCATCACTCAACGCCGCTCTCGACGGTGGCGCCAATTTCTTCGTGTCCGGTGAATTCTACGGCCTTCGTGATCCGGAGGATAACATGCACATGCTCAATCGTTACTTCAAAGCATATCCTGAAGCGGCTGATAAGGTTGTTCTGTCTGTTAAGGCTGGTATGAACTGGAAAACCCGGGAGCCGGATTCTAGTCCTGAGAGTCTACGAGCTTCTATCGACAATATTCTCGCGAAAACCGGAAGGGATAAGATTGATGTGTTTTGTATCGCGAGGGTTGATCCGAAGGTTCCTTTGGAAGAAAGTTACGCGGTGGTTAAAGAAGCCATCGACGCCGGAAAGATCGGATCGTTCTGTTTGTCGGAATCTTCTGCGGAAACGATCAAGAAAGCGGTGAAGATTTTGGGAGAAGAAAATATATCCTGCGTGGAACTCGAGGTCTCGTTATGGTCCACGGATATTTTCGAGAATGGGGTGGCGGACGTCTGTCGTGAGAATGGGATTCCGATCGCTGCGTATTCTCCTCTCGGTAGAGGGTTTTTGACGGGGCAATATAAGAGCGCTGAGGATATCCCTGAAAAGGATCCTAGAAGACTCTTCGATCGGTTCAAGCCTGAGAATTTCGGAAAGAATTTGGAGTTGGTGGAAAAAGTTAAGGTTATCGCGGAGAAGAAGGGGGTCACGCCGTCGCAGTTGGCGGTAGCGTGGGTTCGACAGTGTGGAGGTGACGGACTAACTATCATTCCTATTTTGTGAGTATCCGGATTTTTTAGATGATAAGTGTTTTTGAAACATTGCTAATATTCTGGTTTCAACAGCGGCGCGACTAAAAAGCAGCAAGTGGTGGAGAACTTGAAGCCTGTGACATTGACCAGCACCGAAATGGGTGAAATTGATGAAGTTCTCAAGACTTTCAAACCAACGGGGGGCAGATACTTCCCTCAGCAGGAAGCTCACCTCTTCCGATGAAAAGGGTCTTATCAACATATCATGATATCAGAAATATTTATCAACATACAAAATGTACACTTGCCTAATACCGGCTCGAAAACTCTTGTTTTATATCTGTATTTTGATCAATTACGAGCAACCGCTACCAGTGGTTAACCGGCTTTGCAATAAAAATATGCAGGATTATGCATCAGAAAGTCCTTGAACGTGTAGCAATCGGTGGCGTGTGTACCGGTCGAACGTCTACATGCATGTAGCTAAATCTGGATCTCTCAACCGGGATCAGTCGTCTGTAAGGTGCGACAAAAAAAAGCAAAGTTGGAAGCGCATTAAAGGCTTGTTAAAACGTCGCATTGTCCTGCCTTTGAGACCAGCAATGTTACCTACGAGTTACTTATATTCCAGCTCTTATAAGGGCTTGGCTTTACGTTATATATAAACTTAATCTTGAAAAAAGAGTATTTAAACGGGGTTATTGTTTGGCGAATATGTTAGGCATGTCCCATCGAATTATTCCTCGCATCTAAGGTCCGTGTTGGATACATCAGTGGATGTGTTTAATTTATCGTAGGCTGCTTGAATCGGCTAGCGAAGTAATTAAGCGTGGAGATGCACCCTCGTCGTCTCCGTAAACCAAATTTACGGCTGCTTAATTATGCTTAAATATAAGCTTGGTTAATAATGTCGCGGGCGGTATTGTTGGTAAGCTATTTCTGTTTTGACCAGAATGGATATCCCACTCTAGATATTTGGAGTTGAATTATAAGCTTATATAAGAGGTCTTGGGCTCCCCTTACCCTAGACATTGAGGTTTGAACTGTATTATTTATTTCAGTCAGCTGCTCTAGAGTCGAGTAGTCTAAAATGCGAAGGCTTTAACTCTACGTCAAAGTGTTTTCAGATCCGTTCTTCGAACCCATTCACAATGAGACTTTTCAGCAATTTCACGACGACATTAAGCCTAGCTAGGTACTTTAAGCCCTCACTAAGCTTCCAAGTCTACATTCGTTATTTACGAAATTCAAAAGTGGTGACTATCAAGCACGCAGCTGATATAGATTTTATAGCATTTTTCTCACGCCGACGGTCATAGAGGCTTGCGAAACCACAATCACCATGACAGAAAGAGCTAATCCTACGGCGACAAGGTATCTTCTCACAGTTATTACAACTGTGCCATTCAACTGCGGTCAATGTGATCGAGTGGTGATGAAAACCATTACGGTGACACCGAAACCTGTAAGTGTAATTTTTTCGACGATATGGGAGTTTATTATCATGAACTTAGTAGTTTGAGTAACGGTGCTAATTGCTTCTGTGACGCAATATAGCTTCCAGATCCGAGGCCAACTGTGATAAAGGGAGTAAGGAGAGTAACTTCGATGAAATGTGCTGCATAGAATATCTGGACACGGATCTTTATTTGAGTGGTGATAATTTGAGGGCTGTTTCTGTGGCATTTGACTTTGGAAGGCTCGCTGTATGTCTGTCTATCTATTTTATATTGTATTTATGGTATCGGAGTACCTACTCCGTAGTCATCACACATTTCGTCTTCTCATCTTCCCTGGCATTGTCGATATACTGGGTAGTATTCCTCCTGTATTGATCTCGAATTCTACACTTCAGTGGCTTCTACGCCTTCCCCCCCGACAACAACATCTCACCCATCCATCCACTTAGATGGAGTATTCATCAACCATCTCCTCCCTTCTTACACCCACCATGCTATTGACTCTCTTCACACAGACACCTCAATTTAAGACCTGTCTAGCAGTCTAAGTGCTCCTAAGTCTATTCATTCAAGATTACCCAACCCCAGCCCGACGCTTGCACTACTACGAATCGAAAATCGCCAAAATGAGCAACAGAGTTGGCGCACAGGATCCGGTCTGGGATCTCTTGATGTCTTATAGAACACGCATAACAGTTACCTTAGGGCGCCGCCGAGCCAGAAAACCATTCGCAACGATGCTTAGAAAGCTTTTGGAGGAATCGCGCCAGCTAACTGAGGCTCTCGCAGCGGTTGTGGAGCAGATTGAATCTACTCCTGTTAAGTCTCAGTCTACTCGCATTATACCGCCAAAGCCTCTCTCTGGTTATATACCGCCAAAGCCTCTCTCTGGTTATATACCGCCAAAGCCTCTCTCTGGCTATATCCCTCAGCCTTCTCCTGGTTATATACCGCCAAAGCCTCTCTCTGGTTATATACCGCCAAAGCATTCCTCTGGTTATATTCCTGAGCCTTCCCCTGATTATATACCGCCAAAGCCTTCCCCTGGTTACATACCGCCAAAGCATTCCTCTGGTTATATTCCTGAGCCTTCCCCTGATTATATACCGCCAAAGCCTTCCCCTGGTTATATCCCTCAGCCTTCCCCTGATTATACACCTCCAAAGCCTTCCTCTCGGCATATCCCTCAGCACTCCTCCCCGAATGTTCTAAAGATTTCTTCTTTAGAGCCCTCCCCCCAAGGTCCACCTCTTCTTATGCGTCCGAAGTTTAAGTTTCCTATTCCCCCGGAGTTTTTGTCCTCACAACCTTTTCCAAAAGGACCGTCTCAGCCTGTTGCTCTAAAACCATCGTCTTCCTCTTCCACTTCATGGCTTGCACCAGAGGCACAGTCTTCTTCCGGTTACCTTCAGCGCAGCCTAGGAGTATCGCCTTCTCCCGCTGTGACTCAGCCTACACAACAACAATCCTCTACTTCCTTCGAGATTTCACAGCCTCCATCTGCTCTCCCAAGGCCGCCTATCACCTCAGAGTCTCGAACGGAGAAGCACGGCGTCACTTTGCTATCTCAGACATTTGCACCTCAACAACGGGAACGTATTTTTATTGGCGATAGTCACAGCGGCAATCAATACAATAGCAGCGGCGCTACCCAGGCCGCCGATACCGGAATGAGCAACTACTATAGCTATGATGAGGATGGATATAGTGAATTCGATTACGAATGGCATGGGGAGGAAACATAATGCGATCATTTTTCTTCTTGGATTGGAAACAAGATGTTTGGAACTATGGTTATTGCAATGATATGATGAAGGAGAAAGCCGGATATCAGGTGTCATTAGAGCCATGGGTTTCTCTAGCGGCTCCTGGAGATGGGACTACATATATATTGCAAAGGCACGGATATTGTATGCTGTGAACATGCGGGAATACTCTGAGCAATAAATTGGCTTATGAAACCAAGTCAAAAAATAAGATGGCGATACTGAAGAGCAAAGCAGTTAGATGGTAGCGGAATTAACACTCTTTGATTCTTCAAGCTCGTTGTCCTGTATGGTGCAAGTGATGTTGGATTTTACGTAGATTTTGCGTTGGTCATTGACTTCTAACTGCGAGATCTCTAAGGAAGCTGGGAGAAGTTGGGCGACCTTTAATTGACCGTCGAAGGTTTGAGGTATAAGACTACTGCTAAAATAATCCGTTTTAGGCTCTATAAGAAATTTTCCATATGGACGAAGTTTGTATAAAAAGGCGTCCTGTATATCATAGCCAACCGAGTTTGTTCAGACAAACCTGATCAGGTTGGCCTATTATAGCAGAGATTGATCACGGAAGAGTGAAATGGTAAGTCTTAATCGCCCTTTTTCACTCTAACAGTCTTTGTTGCTAGTAAATGTATGTAGTGCTTATATTTTGATCTTGCTCCTGGCGAGAAGGCGGAGAAGCTAGTATAAGCTCTACCTCATCCTCACATCATTCAATCATAACCATCAAACATCAACCATCATCAAAGCTCCTAGTTAACACCCTCAGAGTCTTTAAGATATCCACTTCTACGATTTACAGTCATCTAACCACCTTGCTTATCTCTATTCGAAAAGCATCACGCTCTTCACGATGAATAGCAACAGCCACGACATACCATTTCTCAGCCTTGAGGGTAGCGTCGGGTCGGCTTCTCAGTGGCAGCTATTCTACAGCTTGGAGCATCAAGCCGCGCGCCTTCTGGCGCGCCGCCACGCTGGAGAACCCATCCAGGCAGAGCTCGGAGCATGCTTGCGAGAATACCGCACGCTTTTTCGCCTCCCCGTCGATGCGGAAAATCCTCAGCAGCAGCAGCAGGCAGTCATACACGACAATGGTAACAACGTACCCGGCAGCCGTCTTGGGGCTAGTCTCGCCATAGCTTCGGATTGGAGCCTCTTCAACGGCCTACACGCCCGAATGATGTCGCTTTTAGTACGTCGACTCGCCGGCGTACCCGTCAATCCAGATATCGAGACATGTCTAGAAGAACTTCGCAGGCTTTTCAATCATGCGGCTATCATACCTGCGGCACAACAACAGCCGGACGATCCGGTGTCTCATCTACTCCAGTTCCTAAGAGGTTCCCAAGCAGCTCTACTACCCCATCCTGTATTCCCTGCGTTGCCTGCGTTTTCCGAGCAATCAGCGGCGGCTAGTGCAGCGCCTCCGCCTCCTTATACACGAGACCCTCCGGATCTTCCAAGATATCTACCTCGTAACATGAGTATAGCTACTTTGGGCCTGCAGTTAGGAAGCGCTATCAGGCGTGCTGTTAATAATCTTCCTGAGCCGCAGAGGGGGGTTGTTCTCGGGGAAATATACAGCATGCAAGTCGGTAACGGGACTCCCCGAGAGCTCCGTGACGAAGAGGAAGGCGATGAGGAGGACGGCGATCGAACTGAATCTGAAGATGGAAACGATGACGACTACGATCTTGAAGATGATAGCGGAGATGAAGATGACGACGATGAGACGGATTACGATGAGCCAAGCAATCAAGGGGCTGGTGGCAGTGGCTCTATAAACTACTATTTTCACAACCCTTATGATGGTGGATATGACTTCGGAGACCGTGATGGAGACAATGTTGGACACGATCATGGGTTTAACGGTACCTATGATGATGGGTATGATGGTGGAGATCATGACATTGAACACGACGATGCTAGGTCTGATGAGTTTGATCTCGACCCCGATGCCGACGATGCCAGGTCTGATGAGTTTGATTTCTTTTTCAATAACGAATATGGGGACCAACTCAATATCGAAAATGACGGTGGATCGGATTATGAGAGCGAGCCATATTTTGATAATGATCACGGCTACGATGATGGATACGATAGCTAAAGCAATAGTAACGATATAGAGGAGACTATGTCTTTGTTTTTTTGTTGTCCTGACTTGAGGATTTTGTCAAGATCTTTGTTGAAACTTTCAAATCTGGAGAGCTTTTCAGAAACTTGATTGAAACATTATCCTGTTAGAAACAAACTATTTTATCACGGTGGCTTTTTTACTAAAATACAAATAATTCTTTCATATTATCTGATCACGCTTTATTTGATTTTGAGGTTGAAAACTAAATCGAGGGCTGCGTGACGTATCTTAGAGTTCCACGGGTAACTACTCCATGCATGGATGGAGCTCGTAGGTTCTATAATGATGTTGGATTTTAAATGGCTGTTGTGTTGTACATACCTGTCGTTGAAGTAGAATCGACTATGTGGATGATAACAAGGCAAGTGAAGTAGGGAGGTTCAATTCGTGTAAAATATGAGGTTATAAAATTAACTAGCGAGAAACCTTCCAATTAATAGACTTTATAATACGCCTTAGATCATTTCGAATTAAAACACAGAAAGAAAAGCTGATATTTGTCCCAAACATATCGGTATATTATACCTCCCCTTCTATCCAAGGGAATTCATTGAACAATCGATCCACCTTGAAAAATAAATCAGATCACTGCTCCTCTTCCTCCTCCGCATCTTCATCACCAAAATTTCTGTCCAAAACCCAAAAGATGAAGGCTCTCGTACAAACCGCCAACCCACACGCAACCCACGCGGTCGTATAAGCGACATATGCCATCGACAACCAATACCGCGCGGCATTATTCCGACTCTTAACGGTGGAAACACTAATATCAATAATCGAACTGTCGTTCCCGAACAGCGCCTGGCATTTACAATTGTTATAAAGCCCCGAGATCTGGAACAAAGTCCCAAGAGCTAAGATGAGGACGTTTATAGTGCAGATGGTATGATAAAGGAACCCGAATGCCTGCTGCGCATGCTCGGAGATACTCTTCTTACCAGCCGGTCGAGCCGAAGGATACGCATCCCGTTGCTCAAACGCCTCTCGTTTGAAAACCCGGAATAGAGCTGCGGTGAGCGTGCCACCAGCGTAGAGAACGTGGTTGAAAGACCGACAACCTAAACCGACCGTCGGGGTGGTGAACGCCACCGCTGCGGCATTGGCACATGCGAAACCTACCCATATCCACCCGGCGACCTGCCAAACGACGTACCAGACGAAATGGGTGAAGCCACCGGCTTTATCACCGGGACCCAGGATTCCGATGCGGTGCATTTTGGGAACACCGGCGTCTTCGAGCCAGTGGAACCAATTCGCGTTATTGCCGTAGATGTTTCGGGACATGACTGATTCGGCGAATATCTGTTTAGAACGGATCCCGGCGCTGGTTCGTAAAGCGTCTTGAACGAATACCGTTCTCGCGCTCGAGGCGGTGGTGTTGCTTGATACGGCTAGGATTAGGATCCACATGTACCATGTGCCGTATGCGATACCCTGAGCGGTATCTTCGTCGCCGAGTTGTTTGTAGGCGCTGCTGAAGGTGTTTATGATGTTGGCGAAGACGATGACCATGGGGAATGCGATGCTGGTGAGGAAATTATCGCGGGAACGGCGGATGGCTTGGATTACGAATTTGATTCAGGTGGAAGGGTATACTCTATCCGCGGGTTTCTCGAAGCTGACTGGCTCGGTGAGCTTTGTGGGGGCTCTTGAGATTTCTGTGATTTTGGTTTCTTCCGTGGATTTCGTTGGCGGTATGTCTGTCCAGATTATGTTGACGGCGCTGACGGTTGCTAATAGATCGGGTACTTTGGAGGTGTCGTCGGTCACGCTTGAAATGGCAGGCTGCTTTTCATTTTTGGGTGTCGATGGTGTAGGAGGGGATTGAGTCATTGTTTCGAGTATCTTCTCCAATGCGACAAGTTGCACATGTAAAGCAGTACCCTCAGTATCGCTCGTTTCAAAAGCGTTCAGCATCTCGCGAGCAGCTCTCTCGGAAGGAAAAACGAGCTTGAGGTCCTTGTTATCGAAGATGTTCTTTAACGAGAAAAGGTGATCTCGGAGCTGGGGCTGTATAGATACTTTGGGGTTCATCAGAACTTCAGATATAAGCCGACTAAACGCCATCGGCAGGAATGCTGCCACACTGTACTCTTCCGGACGTGTACGACTCGCAACCATCGCCAGACCAATCAAAGATCTATCCAGCGGGTCCAACTCTCTTGTCTTGGGACTGATCCTCTTGAAATCGGATCTTAGGAGAGACCAGGAACACATGAAATCTTTGATCAAAGTGGAATACGCCGCGCAAAATGCACTAGCCGGGTCGCCCAGTACCGAAACCCATTCAATATACGGCCATATTATCGTCAAACTGTCAAGCCATGGGAAACGATTGATGAATCTTCAAGGTCTCCAACTGGTAAGTTGGCGAGGAGGACCAACATGGGGAAAATCCACGTCGAGAGGATAGGAAGCCATTCCAGTCTGGTATTAAAAGATGACCCCGATCCGCAATTCGCTTTACACCAACCGAGGGTCGATGTGATCACGGGGTATGGCTCGGTGGCGTTGTGGTATTTGGGAAGACAGGCTTCCCAAGGGAGAAGGGTTCGGGATCTGTTTAGGAGGTAGGCTTGCATACAGCAGCTTTGGGGGTCGTAGCCTCTTGCGTAGGCTCCTGGTAGCATGCTTATGAGACTCAATAGCATTGCCATTTGAGCGATGCTTAGTCCATATTGGATGATCGCTTGCGGTGCGATACCAGCAGATGTAGACTGTCTTCGAGCCACTATTTCATGATATTAATGGTTGATCTTAGGGATTAGATCTTAAGAGATTGAACTTACTTTGAAGGTCTTCACAAAGCCGGTGGGACTTTGGCTTTCGTGCAAGATTTGTTTAGGATATTGATAACAAGAAAGTTTTCGAGGCTCCCAGACCTCTAGATATGTCCCAAGATGTTGTATATCCTGAAATCGAAACTCGATAAAAAGTGATTTTTGGAAATCGTCCAAGGGAGCTCTGCCGCTCTTTGGGCTCAAAGACTGAAGTGTGAAAATCACAGTGCTACCATGTCCACGGACCTGAACTCAAGAGCCTGCAATAATCCCAAAGGCTGGTATCCTGCGAGTATATATCCCGCAGCTTGGGGCCTCTGGAAACGGCGTCCGAGATATCTCTAACGTGATTTCCTCCCACCAGAAAAACAGCTGGGTCCATTCAGCCTTGGTAACATCAGACAAACCCCCTCCTTCTAATCAATCATTGCCATTATTTCCGCCCATGATGCCGGTCCAGCGAATCCCCACTATCATCCGATATAAGAAATATGATAATTGTTGATAAAATACCCCGGACTATCCCAAGGCGTGCATGTTATAGTGCATATATGTTAATTTATGTGCAATTGAGTGGTCTTATCGGCCGCTATTGCCTTTCATTCGTTGATCACGCTCGTTTAAGCAGTTTCAGCGAGATTTTTCAGCTGCGCGCCCCAGCTATTGGAGTGGAACAACCAGCCGTCCTTGGTAATATCATCGTTAACAGGGTCTTTGATATTTGAACTATTAACTAGACCCAATACCGCGATTCCAGTCGGAATAATGGTAATTCCCATGCCGACTTGCCGCAAAGATTTAAGCATAAGTTATAAACTTCAGCGGTGAAGCAAAAGCATGGTTTTGGCACATTCAAATCAGCTATATTGCAAACTTTCAGGTATAGCAAAGCTTTTCGTGATGCACCTTTCGACAGCAAGACACAGAACTTGAGAAGCGGGTGTAAACAGAAACCACTATTGAAATTGAGCTTACCGATTATGAAATAATACTCTATGTTAACAGACTGTTTTCCAAAGTGGACCTGGATGCAAGAATCCTTGCTTGGCGCGCAAATCACAGGCTCGAACGAGCGAGCTAAAAGGTTCGTGTATTCAACGGCTGCAGTCCTACCACCATCGCTATCACAAAAACGATAGTGCTATCACGCTGCATACTTGGCCAAGTTTGGGGCTCCCGTATAAAAACTCGTTTCCCAGTTTATAAACCGCATGCCTGTGCGTTGGTAAAACAGCAGCAGAACCATGACTCCTCCTTTCATTTCGTTGATTCTTCAGCCGGAACGCCACCGAGACGCACGACAGTCTGGCGAGCGCAGGAAAACGGTTGACGGGCCCTTGTCGGAATGGTCAACGACGTCCGTTGCGGAGCCGCCTGGGGTGCTGATTACTGTGAGAGCGTTTTAAGTGGCAAGTTTGGACCAACTAAACTCGAAAACAGAAATGGGAGGCGTCTGCACGCCAAAAACAATCCGGGGATCAGAAACAAAAAAAGCGGCACGAGAAATATGATATCGAGGAGCGCGCTGCTTGTTTCTAACCGACTTTGCAGAATGAGGGGAAGTGGCGCCATGGTGCGCGCTGAAAAGGTATCCTTTGCTGCTCCAATTTGCTTGGACGGTTGATTGATAATTTCATGCGCCGGAATTGCTCGCCAAAGGATTGTGATCATCCTTGAAGATAACGAGGATAGCATCTGGAAAGTAAACTGTATGCTAACTGCTGATTGATATACTTCTCTGGATATATAGATGCAGGTCTCAAGAGTCCGGTGTGGCAAAAGCCTGCTTTTGCTCGATGGCCAGATCCTAAGCCTTGCACTTCGTCCCATCCCCGTGCTCTGATTCTACGGATATCCTTAGGATGTCCTCTTGAAGCCATTATATGGAATAGGAGCCCCGTCACCTCTTCATTTTTGTAAGGCCGGCCAGCTAAATCAATAACCTGAAAACAGTCACCAGGAGATTGAACCCTCACCTGGTCTCTACGGATTCAAAATGCTCGTCAATAGGGACATGAAGTCGATATCCACTTATTTCTCTCTTCTTATATTAATCCTTAATTCAACTGTTTCCGCGGGTCGCGGCCGTCCACATAAGAAACCCCCACCGCCATTCTTTCAAAATCATTCACCAGCACCCCTTCGACTTCGGGCACGTCAGGAAACAAATGCGCTGGCTCCCGTAAGCTGGGAAAACTTCCCGTTTAGTTTGGATTGTGCTTCGTACTGCATTCCAACCGAGGACCCGAGCGATAACTACGTCGGCTGTCAACCTACATCCGTCCCCTGCAAGAAAGACCCGAAGAAGCAATGTCTGACCGTCGACCACGAGTGCTTTTGTAACAACCCCACGGTGTTGAACTGCGGATGGTACTGCGGGTGGTTCGACTGGTTTATACTGGAAGACTGGTTCTCGGACGAATGCCCCGAGATTCCAAAGATCACGTTCGATGGCTTGCCGGCTTGCGCGAAGCAGTGCATAGTCGATGAGGTCACGAATTACGGATGCGTCAGTTATACCCGAAACTGCTTCTGCGGAGAGGGCTGGCTCTTCGGGTGCGGTGAATCGTGCAGCAGCGGAGACAAGCAGCAGATCCTGTCGTGGTACGGTGACCAGTGCGTCTTGACTCCGGACGAAGTCACAGAGCTGAATCTGTTGGATACATCGGCGACAACGGCGGCGATACAGTTCACCGCGAGTCCGGATAGCGCTGCTGACCAGGCGAAGGCTACTGATCCAAATGCCGGGCCTGGAGGTTATAAAGTCGGTTCGCGAAGGTTGAAGTGGTATGAGATTTATGGGCTGATAATGTTCTTGCTCACGGCGACGTTCGTGACCACGATTTATGTATTTATCTGGAAGGCAGAGTTCAAGGTGTACAGGAAGAATAGGAGACAGGAGCAGGAACATTCCCGGTCGTTGAATGCGTCGACGGAGAAGCTTTCGAAGACGAGGAAATCGATCGAGAAGGCGTAAGTGGGTACTTTCCTATGTTCTTTTAGTCTATTTAATTCAATCGCAGGCTTTCTTCTTTGTTCATGAGGTCGTTCTTCCGTAGCATCGAATATATATTAATAACAAGCAGAGTAAGCTCGTATGAGATGTCCCTTGTATTCTAACTAAAAGAAAGTACCTTTCACTTCTGCGTAACCAACCACCACCACATATGACACGACCGCACTCTACAATGCACCAATACAACGGGCCCCAGTCAATCGGAATCGCACTCGTCATAGCAGACGGGGATACCTGCGTTGAATGTTGGACTTGGATAAAGTTCCCGTGGGCCGGCGTGTAACGGCGCCCGGCTTTCGGCTGGAAGAATCCTCTGCGGGAAAAGACCAGGAACACTGCTGACGAGCTGACTCTGGGCGAGAATTATTTCTTCTCCCTCCTCTCCTTTTCCCTCCTGTATGCTTCTTCTTTTTTTTTTTTCCAGGCTTCAAGACATCATTCTTTATCCGGCGGCGTATACTCTCCTGTGACGTTTGAAGGTTTGACAGCCGGGCGCAGCCGTTCAGAAAGTCGAGCAAAGTTTTCTGCAGTGGACCCACACCTGCATAAGCTCGATGATCATTTGATCATAGCGAAGACGCCGGTCTTTCCTCCAGCCAAGTTCAGCTCGGGTCTGCTCGAAGACTCGTTTCTCAGGACTTCATCTGTTCTGGATATATATCTATCTCCCCTGGCCGGACCGCGAACGTCGACCCTGATGTGCCCCTAATCGAATCCTCGGCAAACGTCCAACCCGGTACCTTGGTTGCAATCCGACCGCCATGAAGTACGAAAAACTACCCACCGAAGACTACGATGACGACGCGCAGGAGCTATCCGTCGAACTTGCGACAAATGTTGATTCCGACGAAGAGCGCGATCTAGAACTTGATCTAGATGAGAATGGCAGCAGCAGCAGCAGTTCTTCTCCTATTGTTGCCGGTGTCGATGGCACAATCCCCAGCGATTCGAAGGACAAAGCCTCGAAACGACGCTCACGATCTAACAATAATAATGGAAACGCAAGGAGGAAACGGAGCAGATGGGTTCGCCATCTACACGTCGTCATATTCTTACTATTCACTACAATTGTAGTGTTCACTTTCCTACCCGGTGCCGTACGAAAATTGATCACTTGGCGACATAACAAACTCTACGGTGGAAGCTGTAAAGACAAATCTCACTCTCACGATCCGACACCGTCCTCCCTGCCTTCCTCTTCTCCGTCCGAATCCAGCGATGAAGTAAAGAAGCAAAGCAAAGGAACAAAAAATCTCTACACCGACACGCCAATTTCATACAACCCGTACAACCCATACATCCAACTTTCGACCCTTCCGCAAGAATACATCCCCAAACCAACCGGCTCCCATAAACACCTAATCTTCATGGGCGACGTCCACGGTATGCTTAGTGAATTCCAGGATTTAATGAGAAAGCTTGGGTCGAAAGGTTTCTTGGAGAATAGTCACGTCGTGCTCGCTGGAGACATGATTTCTAAGGGACCGGATAGTGTGGCTCTTTTGGATACACTCATCGGATTGAACGTCAGTTGCGTGAGGGGAAACCACGAAGACGAACTTATGAGAGTTTATTGGAAACTACAACGGAAGATGATTACTGAAGATGGTGAAGACGTAACACCCGGTGATGATCAAGATAAAGAGAAGATCATGACAAAACGAGATGACGGCGACGAAAAGGAGCACGACGAGAACAAGAAAGATAAGAAGAAGAAGGATAAAAAGAAGAAACACAAGAATAAGAAGAACAAGCACCACCGAAAAAAGTACAAGCACTCCGACCTCATCCTCGCCAAATCTCTCAAACCACACCACGCGGCATTCATCGACTCTTGCCCGTTAATCCTAAAACTCGACGGTGTATCCAACCTCGGCGACGTAGCCGTAGTTCATGCGGGAATGGTACCCGGCATCTCCCTCGAACGCCAAAAGCCCAGCGTAATCATGAACGTCCGAACATTCATGAAGAAAGTACCCACACCTGGCAGGAAAGGTGTCCATTGGAGTAAAATGTGGAACTATTACATGAAAGATAAGCATAACGAGGGAGAGAAGGGATTGACTGTTGTATACGGACACGATGCTAGACGGGGACTAGAGCTTAGAAAGTATACGAAGGGGTTAGACACGAATTGTGTTCGGGGTGGACGTTTGACTGCTTTGGTCGTCACTGGCGGCAAGAAAGGGGGTACGAGTGTCGTCAGTGTCAAGTGTCGAAAGTATATGTGAAGGTTGAAGTATAGAAGAGCATGGTAGAGTATAGTATATTCTCTATAGAGTAGAGTAGAGTAGAGTTGATCCGTGTCTTTCTGTTTCACGTCCTGATTTTGGAGGATCGAGAGTTATACCCACTTTACGAGCGAGGAGTTTGGAGATTCATCTTTCAGTTTTCATATACCTTATACCATATACAAGGAGCGTTGGTGGTATCTTAATGGTCAGATGTCTAATAAGCAAGCTTAGATTCTTTACATTACATTACTTTTATCATATGTTTGAGATCATCAATATCATGGAATCAAGCATAAGTGAACGGTACGGCCTCCCGTGAAGTCATTTCACTTGATGATTCTCGACAAATGGCCTCCTAACTTCCTAACATATGCTTGCTCCTGGCACCACTACTTCACGTCACCCACCAGAAACTTCGCAAAGGCTCAGCGCCATCCCACTGCTACACATTAGAAGGACAAAGCCATACTAGACCATTGTTGTAGGACAACTTTGTCGAAATATGTCGACACCACGAAGCTCTCAACACACCACATCTCAAAATGCAACAACCTGGCGTCAACTTTGACATATCCCCACTAAAAACCCAAAAAGGATTGTCAGTGAATATTTCCCTACACTAAGACAACTGCCTAGAAAACCCCCATGAGATGGCTGTGTAGATTATTTCAGATCTTATCTTTTGGATTCTTATCTGCATATCCCATTTATGGAAACTAACGCAAAATAGACTGACAGTTGTCGAAAGACTTTGGCATGGATATAAGCCCCGTATGCATACGACATCTATGTCAGATCGAAAACTATCCGACACCCTCGACCTACAACCGCATCTACGTAGACCATTCAAAAGACGTCAAGGGAATGCATAGTGGGGGCTAGCTCGAGGGCTTGAGGAGTAGAGCTGTCAATTAAGCCTTGAGCCTAGAGATTTAGTGATCTTTCGACGGGTCAGTCTAGGTGTATTCAGGAAAGTTGAAGATTTCAACGATCGAGATGGATTGGAGATTACACTTTGACCACCTTCGATTCTCAACCGCCAAGCGAGCGAAGAAACGATCCAATATGCGCCAAGTTCTTCCCCCCTTCGCGCGCGCGTGACTATATTCCGTCAAAGCATATCGTGAAAACAGAAACTCGTCGGCAGTTTTTGTGATCTGTCAACTGCCAACAATGGGATAATACACATACATCAGCCCAGGAATATCCAAGCCCCTCGGCTCGACGGAAGCGTACAAGCGGGAACAAGGAAGAAGGCTTTTCGTTTGCATCCTCGATCCTCGTCGATATCCCTTTCCCTCCCTTTTCAATCCCGCGCCAAGCGAACATACGGAGGATTTTTTTGTTAAACGGAGACGCTTCATGTTCAATGTCAGGAAGGTTGAAATTTCACTGTTACTGACAGGGGAGGAAGGGAAACATTGACTATCTGATTCGGGATCGGATGACTGCAGGCCAGCAATGATATGCATGAAATAGCTACGGGATATATTTGAGCTGGTTTTTTGACATAAACTTCACACGTGCAATGATCGGAGCCGAATGGGCAAAACTGACCGGGATACGTCGACCGGCCTCAAATTATATATATTTATACACCTCACGAAAAAAAACAAAACCAACTATCTTAAAAGTTATAATTTCTTGTTGTTCCGTACGTTAACAGCAGGCGAGTAAATTTCACAAGACTTTCTCGGCGTCGCCAACGTTACGATTATAGAAGGTGGTTACCAATGATCCTACATCAGCGCCAACCGAGCTTTTCAACCTTTTTTGATCGACAAACGTCCAAAAAAAACGGGGTCAGGCTCCCGTCATAAGCCTGAAGGAAACCCTTGCCTTGTAGACACATTCGACATGTCGATTCGATTCTCGCCGAGGATATCGTTGCTGTAACCCTCGAGGGTCCGTAGACACTTCTACATGGGTCCCGACATAGCAACAGGCATGTCATTTGCAGTAGACCATTTTTCTGATCTTCTGTCGACTTGTTCATGGGTTCCCCGGATTCGATATTATCGGAAGATAATCTTTTAGTTTTTCTTTTGCACCTTTTTGATCTGATATATGAGATGACAAGACAGATGTTTGATTCTTGGACATATCAAATCATGCAGACGGTTCTCTTGCTCACGGGGGGCCTTTTAGGGGGGTTCTGGGATTCGCCTGGGTGAATGATGTCCCTTGTATATGTAACAAGGGCCGTCTATATCTGCCAATACAACTTGGCGATAATGAGCGAAAAAAAAAGACGTATGCACATCGCGGGGAGCTTTTTTTAATCGCAATTTCAGGTTACCAAAAAACAAAAAAAACTTGGACGAATAGATTATTATGACCGCAGATGTGCGAATTAACCGCGGGGTAATTCTACATTTGTCCCCGCATTTCCTTACAAACGTATATTACCGTTTAATATAAAAAAGAGTTTACGAAGAAGGAAAAAAGTTTGGGGGTCATCCTGTGTAACTCGTGAACTGGGATATGAGACATTTTGTGCCGCTGAGGATATCGCATGCTATTACAGTGGCTAGTCAAGTTTAGTTGACGTTTTAGAAGAATGTTGTAAATATGTTGAACTCGTCATGAGAAGGGACTGGAAGTACCGCGAAGTACCTTATTTTTTCACTTCTTGTTTCTTCACAAGGTGGCATTGGATACCTGGAACCCCGATCTTCCTGTGATGAGGCATTTTAAATATTTCATTTTTTCACGTTCAAGAGGCATTCTTCGATGATCATGCGAGCAGGAGGAGAAGTTTCTGGTATCCGCAACATTTGAACGGAATCCGTGATCGAATTTGGTCGAAGGGAAAATTATCACGTGTGAGCTAGAGGATACCGTGTATTGAGCTCCTCGCTGTGCCAGATAAGTCCAAAGAGAAGATATTGCTATTATCGGCTGTCGCTATTTTCTCACGGCGCTTGTGGAAACCGTTCCGATTGAACGGTTTTCGGGATATATACGTTATTGCTCGTTATTCTAAGCACCGCGGGGTCGACTTTCCTAACTCTCTCTTTCACGAAATATTTTGCAATATACTTACTGACATTCATGTTTTCCCAACAAAAAGAACTGGATACGGTACTTGAAACGTAGTCTATTGGTCGTCTATTAGTAGTATCATGAAGCAAATGTTGGTTTTCTGATTTGCCAGCTCAATTTACCAACTAGTAAACCCGTTTTTAGCCCATACGTACGAACGAATGGCCTAACATACGATACATTGTTTCATTCCCCTCATCCGATGACGCTGGCCGAGACTGTTTATATCTAGACCCATCTTGGAATAGCCAGAATAATTTCCTTTTGGGGGGAAAATATTCGCCACGGAATATTTCACTTTCAGGCTGATATCAGACTGCCACCCGGGGACAGCAGAGTTGATCCGGGTTCGAGCCGGAACGCAACTGAGGCTCGGAAATTAAGGCTATGATATCATGTGCTGAAATTTCGAGATTTCGTACGGAATCAGGATCAAGGCTATTCGGAGCTGAGGAAGGAAGAAAAAAAAAAGATCTTCACCAGGAAAACGGTCTATGCTCGCTTTCCCCGATGTATAGTATAAGCATACTAAGAACATTCCGGTCGTAGCTAAGCTTTAGTTGCTAAAGCTTGGGAGCTCCAATTCTTCCTCAGCTTGACAACACTATTCGTCCGGGGCGTCTTCGAAATGCTCCTCGCACAGCATATGCATAAAACGTATGGACTTGTCGATCCGGTTCGAGAAATTCAACTAGCTGCTAGCCCGTGAAAAAAAAAACTAAGCATGGGGTCTTTTCGGTGGCCGTTGACACCAATGAGGAACGAGATAGTGTTGCACGAGCCACAGAAAGGGGCCGGCCCTTGTTCAAGTTCGTTCTTGCATATGAAATATGAGGATTTGGTCGGGTACTTGGCTCGATGTACATTCCGCGGGTTGGATCGCATGACCGATTTCCACAATGCGCGGAGGCGTGGGCTGAACTGCGATAGACGACGCGAAGGAATGGGAAGCCCGTCCTTTGTTTGTTACGAGCACGTACCAGAAACGGGTGGTGCGTCCATGCGCGAAATGCGTAGATTTTCTTTCCCAAATAGCCAAAGCACGATGGACATGCGAGCCTTCGACTTAGCGAGTTTCTCTACCTTGATCCTGCGATCGATAGGCGGCAATGCGCACCCCTCCTTCTCCAACTTGAGGCTTTTTGCACTTTTCTGTTACGTGAGCGACCCCATGGAAAGAAGTTGCCGAGACATGTCGACAAAAGCTTGTTTCTAAGGAAATGATCCTCTGCTGTTTTGTAGCCGCATGAAGCAAAAAAGAGAACATGAAGCATGGCCTTTCGCACGGGGAAAGTGGTTCTCGGGATGTCACAGTACCGTACTCCGTAATTGCCGACTCACCAGCACATGAGAATAGGCACTGGACGGAGTTCCGAGACGCGGAAGCTTGAAGCTGATATTTGGGGGAAATGACGACCCCGGTGATCGGGCCGGCGCTCAAGTCCACCTATCACGAACGTGCCTTATCCGATTATTGGGAAAATCCGCACTTATACCTTTTGGTAGCGTCCCCGTATTCATCGCGCGTTCAGGACCATGGAAGCGAGAAATCACTCGGTCAAATCTCGGTGTACCGATCCCTTTTCCCTCCCAATCTTAAGATCACATCTCTTAACTGATATTAACTTCCCCCCCGGGATGAGAGTGAGAGGGGTAGCTAAGCTCGGAATGGTATGTATGTCAGGGTTCAAAGATCCAAATCTCATCTTTGCTATTGGAACGGCACTCGGATCTGAGGAAGGCCACCAAACCCACATCGGCTGTTTCAACCATTAGTTTCTCCGACTTTGACCGATGTTGCGATTTCGAGCACCCGGACTGTATGTGAGTGTGTATGTTCATTACCGTTAGCCAGTCAGTAGACCCCGAAAGGCGCGCGGAATTATTGATTCGGTTTGTAACAATATTTTGGTAAAAAATCCACGCTAGATAAGATGCACATCCCACTAATGAAAACCGTCCAGTTAGCGCTGCTTTTCCAGTCTCGCGATCGGACAAACGTGATCATATCCAGGCCGGTAGTATCTGTAGAGGCCTGGGGGAGAGAGAGAGATTGTAGGGTTCCCGGGAATATCGCTAACAGAAGGGGAGCTCGTCTTGGGATTTCCACCCCACCATAGGCCATGCAAGCTCGGTCCCTTCAAACGCAGTGAGCTCTTCAATCTCTCCAACCGATAACCACTTTCCTGTGCCAAATGGAAGAGTGGGGTTGCATTATCCGAGGGACGAACGACAGCTGCTCCCACCTGTTTTCTTTCTCTTACTCAAAGATCTACTCTGTTTCCCCGGTTGGGTCGTGCTTAAGCGCAACTTTCTTTGGGGGAAGAGGGGATTTTCACGTTGTGCAGTTTGCATAGGACCCTTCTGCGGGACCATCTATGCTTAACGGCCCCCCCCCGCAATTTTTATATACGAGACACGATACCCTTTCACGAGAACCCTGGTGGGGTTTGTTTTTTTGACGTGCTGGCCTACCTTATCAAGAACGTTGGATATGCATATAGGAAGGTATTATAGCAGCTTTTTCTTTCGTCTTTTCACGCTTCTGGATATTTGTTAGAATCCGCCGCTTGAACAGCTGTTTGGTCCGGATCTCCACAGTTTTAGGTTTGCCGGTACTGCACCTGTGCCGTGTTCCAAGGCTCAAAGGCTCAATCGAGGGGAATCGGGTCGGCCATTCAACCCACCAAAAGTTTTTCTCTATCTCTATCTCCGCGTGTTCGTGATCTGTATCGATCTTGGTTTTTTGGTCTTTTCGCCGTAAACGGTAAATAGAATATGCAGGTGTGCTTAATTCGATTTGACCATGTGGACGGAACCTACCACCCTCTCCTGATTTCCACCACTACAGTTTTTTGACAATTTTGTGGTGCGAGGGAAAAATAAGACCTTCGTGATGAGGAAAACTGGAAAGAAAAGACGAAGGGGTGTTCCTTATTTCCTTAGCTTGCGTCGAGGAGCGCGCATGTGAAGACGAAGTTTCAGCCAATCGACCTTGAACTTCTCGCCATGAGGGTTTTACTTTCCAAGTGAGAAGCCACAAGGAGAATTGAACATTGGCGTAGGCAGCTTCAGCAGTTTTTTTTTTCCCTATACACGGAAGAATACTCGCTGTTTCGATAGTTTTGTTGTTAAAGAAAGATAGAGATGAGCATAAACATAAACTTCCGAAGAATGATTGGACAAAGAGCAAAAAAAAACCGACAGTAACCTATCATCACCGGATTTTTGCCACACTTTGCAGGCGTGGCCGAGCCCTCGTCGCGAGCCATATTTCGCATTTCACCAACTTTTAAAGCATGTCGTTACGCCCATGTCCGAGCTAGAAGAAGCACCAGATGGTAGACTAGAAAGAAAAAGCTGTCACACCTACCATCCCTCCGCTTTCTGTCGTTCGGGTAGCGCCATCTGCTCGTAATGGTGTCACCTTCGTTACCTGCCACTCAGCTGTTACCATATTCCAGAATGGATCAACCTCGCTTGGCCGACTTGGCTTAATAGGCAACATATCGAAGACTTTCTTGTCGTCAGAAACTTTCTTTTCTTTGAAAAATGTTGAACAAAAAGGATACATTAGTTTTATGGTGACACTGTACGTTTTATCGAACGCAAGGAATACCCAAGAAAGAGAATCCTTTGATATTAAAGCATAAGATAGAAAAATTTTTTCATCTTGCATCGACGGGGTGAGATTATTCTAATTTGCCTTCGAAAAAATTGTAGATCTTAATTGATAACGTGGTATCTTGCGATATTGGCAAGTGTTACCTTTTTCGTGACCCTGTGATCGTGCATGAAATTTCTTTGGGGTTCGAGATGCTCGATATCTTTTCTAGTCACGACACTCTTCTTCCTTTTTTTCTGGCTTCCATTGGTCCTTGCGTTTTGACGTGCGCCGGCGGGCTGATATCTAATCTGTTGAGGAGTAAGCCGAGGCGAAATAAATCGGCGACTCCCTATGGTCCGGAAAGCTCGAGAACGCAGGCGAAAATCGGAGCAGAACGAACCGCATAAGGGAATCTGTCGCCAAATCCAGACCACACTTGCATACGACACACACACACCAAAAAGAATAAACATCCGATTTGCAAATGTATTCGTCTAGTAGAGTGTGGCTTGAAAGAATTTTTATTAAATTCAATCAAGTAAAAATACCTCGAATACACCTCATAGAAAGGAGTCAAAAACAAACTCATGGCATATTTACTTGATCAGGAAGCCCCGGAGGTCGAGCATGCATACGGGGCGGAGGGAAAAATAAACTGTTATTATAGCTGTGCTACTGTTACCATCATGGACGGTATTGGGTATTGGATAACAATAAAAAAAAAGTCTGGGGAAATCCCGTGGGAATGAAAATGGCCTCAGCAATTTCTCTTTTGTACGACCAAATGCCGGTAACCTAAAAGCTAGATTCTTCGATCCCCGGAAAGGGTTAAATGCCCCAAAAGAAGGTTATATGAAATTCTGCCTGGGGAATGAAAGGGACTGCGCCCTGTTTCGATGCGGCAGTGGGAAAGGAATATCAGAGGCATATGTTATTTCTCAACCGCCGTGAACGTCGATTGCATTAAGAAGGTGAGTAGACAACACCAAAAGACTTGTGTGTTCAAACAAGTTGTTAGCAAAAAAGATGCGACGGCGAGAAGTGCACATGAGGACAAGGTCAGGTACCTAGGTACGGATTTGTCCCTTGTACCTCGTCCACTTGTGCCGTACCAAGATATACCAAGACACGATCTTGCTCGCATTTGGCTGGAGGCAAAATAACTATACGATAGACGAAGCCAGTGGTACCATGTTCCTCCCACCGTCGGCAGCGTTTTTCTTGAATCTTTCTAGAAGCTGGTATTGTAAAACGCAGGAAAGAGAAGGATATTGGCGGGTGAACAGCAATTACTACTTGTATCCCAAACCCTGTCAAGTGATTGTCGATATATTAGAAATTTTTATTGGTATTCGAGAAATTTCAAGACGCCTTGTTAGAGATCGTTTCTGCTCGGCTTGCAAGCTTGCGGCGCAAAAGAGCAGGGCTGCTCCGCGCAGCGCTCGTGCTGACATTATTATTTACTTGTTCTTTGTTCCTTCAGGTCACCGAAACGGCGGTGCCTGCTCACTGAGATCTATATGCACAATAATCTGTATGTTTCACAAAGCTAAACGTCACGGACTCGATATCTCAAGATGGATAATTTGCGATTGCGACACATGCACGAGAGGCGGATGCTATATTTGTCAAGCGACCGCAATCTCACTCTTCACACAAGCGCCTTTTTGCAAGAATAAGAGAGGCTGAAGGGCTGATGAGCCTCGGGCGACATCGAAATCCCGAAGCGAAGATCCGAGAGACGCAGGTTCCATCTGTCGCAGAGAAGGGGAAGGAAAAAAGGTTCAGATGAGGTGAGCCAAAGTGACATCGGGAACCTGTCCATCAATGTGTGATGCAACTCTCCTCGAACACCCGATGAAATCATAAGGCCCTCTCGGAGGGTATTTCGCTGTCTCACTAGGTTTAGAGTTTCCTGGAGCTCTCTTTTTTTTCCATCTTAGATGAGGTCGTTTCGGGTGCGGCACAACCGTACGATGATGTGAGACCTCTTCGTCTCGGAGGACAATACGGCTAGGGCTAAAGAGCTGCCTGTTATACCTAGGGATAAGCTCCAGAAACCGGTTATTTTTCTCTTAGTTCTCATGTGTGTATGTGGTCGTCTACGAACAATGGGCAAAAAAAAAAAAAAAAAAGTTAATCCGAAGTATTCGGCCGTGGGGAAAAGTTATGTACGCACGAAAACAAGTCGGTAGAAGGGAACCGAGAATGTGTTGCGCCCTCGCCAGTTATTGCGCAAGATGACGATGATATAATAATAATTCCGCCGGGTCTCCATAATGACGACGGTGATCAGCTTGTGCGGGATTCTAGGGCCACGATGAGAGGAAGTTCTCCCGACGGCTGTGGGAATCCCAAGTCGATTGACAGAAAGCTTACAGCAAAGTGCAAAATCAACTTGCAGCGAGCCGATCTTGCTCTTGCCATTGCTGAAATCGAAACAAATTCAAATTGGTAGGGAAGTTGTATTCTGTTTGTAGCTCCCCTGAAATAGGAACCCGTACCTGACCTGTACGTGGTGCTCGTTATGTTGGGAGGAATTCGCTCTGTCTCCCGGTTGGCCATTTCGATTTCCAGCAGGTCGAAACAGGCGCTAGGACTTGGCCAATTTCATTCAGTTTGAACAGCAAAGCTACCGGACAGGATCAAATCGCAAATCGTTGGCCACGTATCGAGCTCGGGATACCGTGCGGAAGCAATTGCACTGCTCATCTGTCCGTCGGTATGATGATGAAGAAGTTTGGCTCGACCTCTGATAGAGCACCAGCACATAGCGGACGGGCATCCCGTGACCCCAGATTGTTTCAATGCCTTACAACTGCACGCATCGCTGGCCCTTCGTGTTTTCTTTCTGGAGAGTCGCATATGCAAGCAGCTCCAGCCTGTCCGTTTGTCTCCAGGGAACTTCACGAAAAAGCCGGGGCAGGAGAAGCGGCTTTTTTTGGCAATCGAGGAGGACAGTGCTCGCTGGTGGTTCCCCCCACTCTCGTCTATTTCCCAAGGGATTAGGTATTCTCGACGCGACATTTCTCTCTTGGACATGATGCTTTCGGGGTGTATGTAACACATGTATTATATGTATCATGTAGGCTGGCACATGTGCCCTGCCAGTTGAAGTCAAGGTGTTGGAATGGAATGAATGGCTTTCGGTCGCCATATGCACCCCAAACGAACTGACATGTCCGATGTGCAGGGAGCAGAAACTCGTTTCTTTTCGAATCGAAGGGAGTTGCGGAGAAGCAGCGAGGGAAAAGCGATGCCCTTGCTTTCTGAGCTGTTGGACAACAGATAATTGGGGAAACCATTACTCTCCCTCTCTCTCTCCGCTGCGGAACGCCGTGCTATTGGAGAAGGGTTCAAAGAAGTAATTGCGAGGGAGAGAAATGCATGCGCCCTTTGTTGTGCTTGTTAGTGCTTGTTAGACGCCCATGGTGAGAATGGAGAGGAGCCCCGGCGCTTCTCAGTTTTAGATCTCAAGCTCGTCGACGGCCACTGGGAAGGTGTACCTTGGAGCTACCCAGCAGAGACATTGTTCAAAAATTAGAAACGGACGATCGAAAGGTCATCATCTTCCATCTTCAGTTTTTCTCTCTCGGGGGGCTCCTGTCAAAACTTGTGGTGTCCTTGACCCACACATCCTTCTTTTAGCAGATTTGGGGTTGACGTCGTTGAATCCCGACGAGGAAGAGGGAAATGAAACCTGTCGGGCTGCCTGGTGCCAATGGATCTGGGGAGCTAAGTGACCAGCCCGAGAGAGAGCTAGAGTTTGAGGATGAAAGGGAGGGTTGTTAAGGCAAAAGCCTGGGGGCCCTCCGGTACTCACAGGTACCTTTCCTCCTGCTGCCTTTCTCGTTCGCACGAGTCGCCGCCCATTTGGAATATCCGTCCGACACTCTTCGCCCTGCGAGTGGTCGCCCCCAAAACGACATTATCTGCTTCTTTTGTTTTTTCAGCTGCGCTCTTTGGGGCATGGGTGCACCGGACTAGCGAGCAGGTCAACTTTGGTATTATGCTGTTCCCATTAATAATGACTGTCAGCCTGCCCTCAGCCCGTACGTAGAAAAACGTACTTGGAAGTAAAGAGAAGTTGAAGCCATAGCGAGCAATCGCCATTCTCCTGCTATTTTTTCTTTTCCTGGTTCCCCCCCTTCTCTCAACCGGCGGACAGGACCACAAGCTCTCCGAGATATTATATTAGTAGCAGAGCGGTCGGCCTTTCCCATAAAGCACTTGTTTTTCTTGTGTAGAAGCTTCTGCTAGTAAACTTTTTTCCTTCCCCCATCATATAATCGAGAGACGGTCACCTTCCCTTTGCCTCGGGCGTCCGTTTTTCTCTGGAATAGACCTTTTCGATTTAAACTTCGACTCCCATCCGACTTGGCCCTCTCCTTTTATTCTCCCTCATAGAAGAAAAAAAAAATCCTTCTCTGAGACGAAGCCCACAAAAGATTCGACATATCCCTCTCTCGTCCTCCCTCGCGCGTCTATTTTTGTGCCCTGTTTGTTACTTGCAGCTGTGCTTCGCCTTGCTTTTCCACTTGCTCAGGGTCATTCTGTCATACATAATACAGGCAGAACTCCCACCAAAGTACCGCTAACCCACCCCCACAAAAACATCCTCGTTCGTTCGCTGCAGCCAGCTGGACCACAGGACCCGTTACAGCGGAAATATCGCAGCTCGTACTTATATACCTGTCCCCGGTCACTTTTTACTCTCTTACATTTTACGAACGAAAGAACAGTACCTAGCGGGCACCCGGTTTCTCTTTGGCAAATCCGACCTGAGCCTGGTTATAAAGCGACCCTTCTGCCGCTAAACAGGAATCCGACTTCACACACAACGCAGCGAGTAACAGAAGAACAGCAGACGAAAGAGAAAATAGTTCCCCGACCACTTGTATAAGACGATTATACAAGATTTGTAATTGACAAAAGAAGATTCGTTTTACGATACCGGCACTGATATACCGACCGTCTTCGTTGCCGTTCCCAGCAAGAAGCCAATTGTGCGAACCTAACGGATTTTGACTTTTGCCCGACAAAAAGTGTATATGGAACATTGCCAGTTACGATCACAGGAAAGCTTTCTTTCTATCCTCTTCCTACCTATATCTCGTCCTCCACCTTCGTCATAGCCGTTGGCCGTCGCTTCATCCGGACACGAAACTCAGATATCCTTTTTTCTCTCTTTCTTTTCTTTGGCATTTATTTTAATACAGTCCGCTATCGACCAAGCGACCTTTTCTATTTTACCCCCGCCAACCTTGTACTTGTCAGTTTGATACTCATTATTCTCGCTCGACTCGGGTGGAATATACGCAAGTACTCGATTGGATATCTAGTTTAATTGTTTCCGGTATGTATCTTCAACGCTCCCCCAGCAATTAAATCCCCGGCGGGCCTTGTAGTATTTTCCAAGACTCTTGGGTCCTGGAAAACCCGCGATTCCTTTTGCCCTGAAATGCAGGAAATGGCCCTGTAGTTCCCTCCATTCCAGATCCCCGCCCCCTTCGCCAAGGCCATCGAGCAATGTGCTTGAATGAATAGGCATCCGCGGCGGTGTTTTGTATAAGAAGAAGAGGAAGAATAAGATGCTGACTGACGCCGGGTGGTAGGCGCAACAACACAACAACAACAACATGTCCATTGCAACACGCTCCGACTCGCTGCCGTCGACCTGCTCGAGTTCGTTCTCGTCGATATCCGACGCCATGATTCCTCCCACCCCCGAGATCAAGGTCCTCACCTCCGCCGTCAGGATACATGGCTCCGACCACGACGAGTTCTCGCCCCTCGGCTCTTCAATAGACGACATCCATCATCACAATCATCCCCATCATTCGTCTCCCAAGTTTATTCTTGGTTCGTCTGACGAGGGCCACGAGTGCAACACCGTCGTCGAGGAGGACGAGGAGGACGTCGAGACCTCCAGCGAAACCCAGGAACCATTGACCCCAACCTCCTTCGACAATGCTGTCTTCACTCTAGACTCCCACGACACCACTCCCCAGCAATCCATCAAGCAATCCGTCCGGTCTATGCTGGACATGTCAGATGTCCAAGCACAGGTCCGTCCACGCAGCGTCTCGAAACCTCCTTCGCCACCGACCTTCACCCTCCAGACTCCATCTCCCCAGCCCTCTCCCGTTCGCATTGAGGCTCCCACTCCCGTAAAACGTTCCAATACCTTCTCCCGCATCTTCCACCGAAGCGGTAGCGGTCACGACTTGGTCGCTAAGTTGAGTATCAACCATCACGACAACGATCCCACCCCTCGCCACTCTCCTCAGCCAAAGGCCCGAGCCAGTCTCTTCACCAAGGCTAGCCCGGCTCCCTCTTCAAAAACCGGCTCTCCATCCAAGTCTCTTTCTCCCACGAACAGCTTGATGGAGACCAGGAAGGGTGCAGGTTCCCCGCCAAAGTCCTTGTCCGCTGGCATTGGACGCTTGGGTCGGAACCGAAGATCCAGCAGCATGAACGGCATCGCTGACATGCAGAACGAATGTGCCATCACCCACCCAGCAGAAACCGGTGTCGGACTCAAGGCTAGGAAACTGAGCACCGCCGTCCCAGCTGCCCCCACATTCAAGATCTTCACCCTCGGCGAGAAGTACTGCAACAAGAGCCACATCCCACTCAAATCGAAGCAAATCGGCGAAGGAGCCAGTGCCATTGTGAAGCTGATGAGTAAGATCCACGGCAATCCCAACGAGCTCTTCGCCGTCAAGGAGTTCCGAAAGAAGTCCCACAACGAAAGCGAGGAAGAGTACACCGCAAAGCTCAACTCCGAGTTCTGCCTTTCCAAGTCTTTGGTTCATCCAAACATCGTCTCGACAGAGGATCTCTGCCGCAACAGCGGACGATGGTGCCACGTCATGGAATACTGCAGCGGTGGCGATCTTTTCTCCATCATCAAGAAGAATTTCATGGGACCCGATGAGAAGCTTTGCATCTTCAAGCAGCTCTTGCGTGGTGTTGCCTATCTTCACAGCCATGGTGTCGCTCACCGAGATATCAAGCCGGAGAACCTTCTCTTGTGCTCTGATGGCAGACTAAAGATCTCTGATTTCGGTATCTCTGAGGTTTTCAGCGGTGACCATCCAGCCTTCAGCGAGAAGATGGAATGTGGATCCAACATGGACGAAGTCCGTCTCAGCCGTCCAGGTATTTGTGGCAGCAAGCCTTACCTCTCTCCAGAGGTCCTTGCCCAAAAAGGTATGTGTTGAATCTCGCTCTCATACATGATTCGTTCATCCCTAACATAGCCTTCTCTCTTAGATTCCTACGATGCTCGCAAGCTTGACGTCTGGTCTTGTGCCATCGTCTACGTCACTCTTCACTACGGAGGTTTCCCATGGGCTGAGGCTAGCTCTAGCGATAGGATGTACGCTGCTTACAAGACATCTTTCGACAAGTGGCTTACTGCCAATCCTTCCGGTGTCATCTCCACCGAGTCGACTTTGCCAACTGCTCGTATCTTCTCCGACATGAAGCCGCCACTGAAGCGTCTTCTTTACCGAATGGCTCACCCAGATCCCGAGAAGCGTATCACCATCGAAGAGGCTCTCAACGACCGCTGGTTGAACAATGTCGACTGTTGCATCCCCGATAGCGACTACGACAAAGCTCCCTGTCTCGTTGATTGCAGTCGCATGACTGGTTGCAAGATGGCAAACAAGATCGGTGTTGTCAAGAAGTTGCATCAGCATCTTCCTCCAAAGACTCCCAAGAAGACCCTGCATCATGAAGTCTAGGCTACTTTTCTGCATATGATCGGCTTGGACACCTTTTTCGAATCAGACCATCGCTTCCAGAGATATTAACATACATTCATTCTTCCATTCATTATTACTTTCAGATCCACCCTTTTTCACCCTTTCCCTATTCGAGTTTGACACACCTGGGGTTCGTTGAAACGATATAGGAGAGCTTGTATATGCCAACCCCCTTTCGTTTTCTGCTTTTTTCACATACTGTAACAACAGCTTATTTCTTTCGCTTTCGCATTCAGTGACCTAATGCTTTAATGACCTTTTCTTCCTGTTCCGTTCCTCAGCATTTGCTCTTGCTTTTTTATATCGGGATTGATGTACACGGGGTTTTTGTTCCGCTAAACTGTTTTGCTTTTGTTTATTCTTTGCGGGTGTTTACGGCGTAGATTTATCTTTCCGCTGTTGTTTACACGTACACGCGTGTGCTTTTTACAAGCTTCTAGTTGAGAAGACGAGGAGATGCTTTTTTGCTACGCTCCGATCGTAATGTTTCTTCTAACACTGTTACTCCTTTCTCACAGAATATTTGAAAAACCGCCTACTATGGATCGCACAGTCCGCGCCTCCTTGTATTATCAGATGTTTCTTCCCCTTATTACTCTTTCTTCCTTTTCTGTTATTATCTTTTCGAGTTCCTTCGCGCCAGGGGTCTTTTGTTCTAGGGATGTTGTTGCTCATCGTGGTACTTCTTCATCCTCCTCCTGCCCGCTTGCTCTCTTGTATCACACTTAGACTATAGTTCAAAGTAAACAAGAAATGGAAATATTAACCCATCGAAACAAAACTCTATCGATCATCGAATTTCAATTTTAAGTGACGCATGTGCGAGATTTCTGAACACCGCGCGTGGAAGTTAGTTAGCTAGTTCATTACCGTTGACGTGGTTCCAGTCCAATCGTCTTGACCTTGTTTGCAGATGGGGTTTATGCTATTATCATTCCCGCCCTCCTGACGGTTAGAACATTGTTTAGAGTGAGCCTTTTCGACGGCCTTAAGCTTCATGCAACACAACGCTGCAAAAGCCTGAAAAGAGAAAGAATGAAAACGAGGTCGGCCCGGGGTCACCCTTGACTTGTCCATGCACCTCTCTGCTGCTCTGTTCTCCTCTCTCTCTCTTGTCTGCTGGTCTTTTTTCTTTCTTGCAGGGTGGGAGAAGAAAAAACGCAGACCTCCCTTGAATTCCCCGCATTTCCAGACATTGAACAACCCATCAGCTTGGGTTAATTCTTTTTCTGACCCAATAATCGTCGTCATTTCAAACAGGTTTGCTTTTCGTGGTTTTCCGTGGGGGTGTCCCACCCCCCTTCTCTTTCTTCTCGCTTTCAGATGACTTCTTGAACGAGGTGTGTTCCTGTTTTAATTCTGGATCTATAGGTGAGCGAAAATGCCTCAAAAAAAAAGAAGAACCAAGAAAACCCGTCGCTGGCGGAGACCCGAGGGCTGGTCTGGCCCCATGATGAGTTTTCCAAAACTTGCTCCAGGTCATCATCAATCATCATATGAAATTTCCCGGCATCACCTTTTTTTTGTGAGTTCTTCCTTCTGACTAGGTTGGTGTTTGAACCGGCACTTTCGTCCGAACTCAGAGATGATGACTTTTTCTTTACGTTTGTGGCAGCTGCGTAGCTAACTCTCGGTCAGCCTCATTGAGGTTTGAGTTTATGCTCTTTGGCCATCTCTGCTGCAATATGTCATCATGAGAAACGTGATCCTTGATTTTTTTAATGTTTGTTTAGAGGAATTTGATGTTTTTTTAGATGCGGAATTTTCAGCCGGGTTGAATTCTCTGTTGTGCTCGGCACCACTGGGAGAGTCTGGGTACGAGACCAGGTTGAATCCATTATTCACGAGCATTGAAAGAAAAACCCCATGTTCTCTCGCGAGCGGTCGATCGATATTGATATTTTGGGGATACACCGAAACCACGCCGAGCCTCTTAGCTGGATCGATCGTCTGTGATCCTGTGCTTCCGTCTCGGAGTCTTGGAAATGGAATATTACACATTCGTAACATCTTTTTGCATTCGTAACATCTTTTTGTTTATTGTTCTACCTAAAGTCGGATGGTGATTGCCAGGAGCTAGTGAAACCTTACGGCAAGGCGTTAAAGAACTCAGATCCCCGTCGCGAATTTCCCCGATACGTTCTGGCGGCTCAAAAGCTATGACTTTTGTCAAATACCGGATGACTTGTTAAGAAACCACTCATACGGTTTTGTCTATGAACGGAGGTTTTTTGTTTTTTGTTTTTTGTTTCTTTTTGATATCCGTTGCTCCGTTCGCCTCGGCGGTCAAATGTTAAGTTTGAACGCCTTTTTGTGCCCATGTTGATATCCCTTTGATTATATGAAAGGGATAGAGGGGTGCTAAAAATATACCTTTCCACTTCACATGTACATTGATATTAACACACCCGTGATTGCTGGTTTTTTTGGATGATCTTGTATCGACAAGGTAGAGTGAGCGTACGCATGAAAAACCCGTTTTTTGCATATCTGGAGAGGTAGATGATTTCTGTGACTAAACCATGGCGAATACCCCACGCTCTTTTTTGACTCCTCTTTCATTCGACGACCTCTACATATCAACGACGTACGAAATCATCGCCATTGAGGAAAATATGGCGCGGAGGATGATACACGGACGGTCCCCCCTTGCAAGGTGATTACATTGACAGTTTCCGTTAACTGCAAACTCTCTCGTGAGGGTTCTCCTTCTTGAGAAAAATATGGGGTTTTGAAATGCTGTTTCGTCTCGCCGGGTCTCTCGGATACCCGCATTGGAAGCGGCAAGGTTTCTCGATCGCGATCGTGGAACCCGCGGTGTGATGAGACATTTCAAATTACATGTGCGGGCTTTTCAGTTCCTTTTCCAATTCGTTATTTCATTCCGCTGGCCATTTCATGGCGAACGAACTACGATGGAGGATGTTAGGACTCGGAGCTTCCTGAGGTAACAACAAGGCAAGCAAAAATTAACAGCTCCTGAAATCTCGCCCGTTCAAGCTAGCTAATAACCTGGGCCGAGGCCCCCAGCTAGTTAACGGATGGCACGTCAATCAATCAAATTTAAGCAGAAAGAAGAAAAACAAAGACAGGCGTGGCCCTTCGCCTGCCACGGATCACGAAAGCTTGCCGTCTTGGTATGTACGCTGTGCGTCTTCCGTGCAACCGCGGACCTCGAAACCATAAAAAATTCCTCACTACTCGATAGAAGCTTCCTTCGAAGGAATCCTCCCTCCAATCCTAGTATCCTGCCCCGCTCCAAAAGGTTTTCCAAAACCCGCATTGGCTCAAAATGCTGAGTCGTACCTGAAGATGCGCCTTTCCTCCCCAAGAATGGCCTAGCCAGCACCACGTAGCACAAGCAAAGGACCGAGCTGAAGGAGAAAAGAGAATGGATATGTGTGTGTCGCGAGAGCAGGTGGCTCATGCTTTTGCGAATGGAGCCAAACTGTCCAGACGATTATATGCACTCAATAGCTTTCTCTATCACATACCCGATCCAGCGAAATTATACCAAAGCGAGGGATTTCACACCGCAGCCTTAGGATCTCGATGTTTTTACTATAGGGACAACGAATCGATAGAAATGGTTTTGCTATCAGAGCCACACGAAAGGGGCTGGAACCTCCTTTCGTTTCTTTGCATTTACTGGTTCGTGCACGAAAAAACGAAGGTCACCGGACCTCTCTCCTCTCTCTCGCCTTCAAGGCGTCGTTCGCTTAAACGACGCTCAAATCCGATATCTCTATCTTGGTCCTGAGCGCAGACACGAGATGCACATAATCAAACAAACAAGCCGTTAACCAGGCCTGGTTCGAAACCCTCTTGCTGAAGAGAAGAGAAGAGCTCCAGGCAAGGCTAGCCAGCGAGAGGCAAGCAAGCAAGCCCTTGCTTGTCGGTTGTATATACTACCGGCATCTCTAGTTCCCGCTTTCGTGGGGGAATCTATCAGCGAGGGGAGAACGAACAAGGCGTTTTGGTATAGCTTATTATGGATTTTTTTTTTTTTGCCCCCCGGTACATACAGTATAGTATCGATTGAAGGGAGAAGACCTTTTTTTGCTGAATTTCGTATCGAGGAAAGGGGAGCTATATTGCTCGGTTGAGGCGGCATGCGCGCGCATGGTCCCTTTCTACATTAAATGTGCAGAAACACCTGACCTCTCCCCATTTTCGTGTTCGAAATCAGCTTTTGGGGCGGGGGGGAGCCAATTGAAGATTACCTATATATTTGCAGATACATAATGCGAGAGGGTGGTGGGATAGTAAGTGAGAGTATATGTCAAAAGGCTGGGAGAGGGGGGTCAGTAAGGTAGCTAATTCGAGTATATGCGTTGATGTATAGCAGCTATAGCTTTGAAGTTTCGAATTTTGCCTCCCCTTGTTCACTGGCATTTTATGTTTTATATCCCCTTGTTGTTGTGCATGTCAATTGGTGACCTTCTAGGATTTCTCCGTATAATACCATTCCAGGCGAGAAAAGCCTCATCGTGTATGCTTTTTTCTATCATGAAGAATGCGTTATCAAATGATGATAATATCTCGAAATAGAGACTGCTAAAAGCTTCAATATGGGGTTTACTGAAAAGGGGGGCCTTTTTTTTTGAACTCCTCTCATTTCGCGCATCGAGCCCGTCTTTTGTCAAATTGATCGCATGTCACAAAATCGAGGTCCAGCTGCCCTCGATCATTTCCTGTATGCATTTCCCCACACTTTCGAAAGACATTCCTTGCCCCGAATTTTCATACCTCTTTTGTTCACGCGGTGTCATGCTCCTCAATGCACAATTTTCGTTTCGAAAAAGGGAACGGACCCGGCGACCCCCCCATTCCATCTCCCTTTTTCTTACTTTACTTTTTTTTTTCTTGGGTGTCGATTTACCCCAGACTTTCACGGATTACGGGAAAGCACGCAAGAAGCAAAATGGATACGAAACGGAGGTGATCGATGATCCCGAAGACATGGGGTCCTCTCCTTCTCTCTCTCTCCAAAGCAAATAATTCAATTGCTAAAGTAGAAAAAGAAACAAAAAGGAACCCCATATTATACGTACATAAACATGTACGTACAGCATCGTCAGCTTATGTCGGGTGCCATGTCACAAGGCACACGTTTTCCCTCACCGTGCTAACCCTCCGCCGCCTCACATTTTTTTTTAACAATTTTTATATGAGGGATATTCAATGACCTTTTGTCTTTTTTTGTTTCGCTTTTTCTTTCCCCCATGCAACATAACCGAAACAGCAACAGTCCGAGACGGGGATTGGGGTGGGTGGGTGGGAAAGCAAGTAACCACTCACGCGCGTTATCCTTCTCCACAATTCGCAATCGGGTTTAGCCTTGTCGACGGGGTTGGGCTGGACGGTGGTGAGATGGGGCCTCGTGGGGGTATATTTTTATGCCATCGAATAATCCAAGCGCCGTTATTCGCTGGAGTGAAAAGGAAAATGGAGGGAGAATGGCTCAACTTAGTCAGCAACGCAAAATCTCATGTGTTCGAAAAAAAACATGGTATATTGCGTAGTGTATTCAATCCAGCTTGTTTGGGTTTCGAGATCATGAGATCGTGGATGTAGATAATATTTTGAGGCCCGTCTTTTTTTTTTTTTTTGTGATATTACATCGCACAGCAGAGGTTTTGTGGAATAGTCCTCGAGCTCTAGAATGTTACAGCTCAGTATTACTTCCCTCTCTGTCTCGAAAAAGTCAATCCGCGGCTATTGGTGGGACGTCGAACAACCTTGAACAGCTTCTCTTTCTCCCCCATAAATCGCTCGCCAGGTCCGGGAGTCATTCGTACAGAAAACGGGAAAGGGGGTGTTCCCTTGCTTTTACTCGATCCCCGTTCTAAATCGGTTTTGCCTCATGGGCTAGTCTCTCGTGCCACGATGACATTGACGGGACCGCGGGAGTACAAACGTTGTTTCGAGTTTCGCGGGGTAGAAAAAGTGTCGAATGACCATTATTCCCAGTATACTTGGGGCAAATATGCAACTTCTAGCTTGCGTTCTCTTTCTTGAGGTCCGTGATGTAGATACTCGTTTGAGCATGGTTTGTGTAAATGGTCTTTGGGATATCACTTGTCCACGTTTCAGCTGCGTGCCGTTTTGAATGCCTGAATCTAGAAATGAGATGGCTCGCGATCTGAGGGAAATAAATATTGCACTTGTCCAGTTAAACGAACGGCTAGGAGCTACGGGATAGCTAGACGTGGGCAAATGTCGCCGTATTTCTCGTCTATCCCCCAAAAATGCATCTCGATTAGTTATTCGAAACGAAGAACAGTCTGATATCACAAAATGCACGCTCGATTCAAACGTTTCGATGGAATGAAGAAGTTGGAACAGGTATGGTATCCCGACGATGGCATCTCCCGAGAGCTAAAGTATTCATCTATATTTATCAATATGTCATATACAGGATAGTACAAACGTAGGCTGAAAAGCAAGATCTCCACAAGAAGACCCCGTGAACCTTGTAAGCTTACGCATCAAAGAACCCGTGTTCAAAAACTATTTGATTCGATATCGAAAAGAAAACAAAAAAATCTAGAAACCGTGATGCCGTGAATATGCTAAACTTCATCGAGTCAATGAAATCCCAAACCGCCAAGTGGTAACGGTCGATCAATTGGCGTGTCTGGGTTATATCAAATTCAGAATACAAGGCCTTGTCAGTTTTTTCCCTTCGGTATAAGCCTTTGGGTAACTGATGCGGTGTAATGATCAAGCTTCAGCCATTGTCAAGGGTGACACTCGGCACAGCGGTACCCATACCATACCGAGCCTATTTCCTTTCCTTGGTTTCTGAAGAAATGTCGCGCGACAGCGATTACCTAAATTCTTTTCTCTGCGGGTCCATATACGGCCCACCCATCCCCACGTAGAAGAAAATAGAAGGATTATCGTTACATTAACAGTAAAGATCTCCGGGTTGTTTTTTTCAAATATGCGGTGAATCGACGCATTAGATAGATATCAGACACTTCGTATTTTGGACCAGTAATTTCTGTTTCAATTGGTAATAAACTCGCAAGAGGCTCTGCGGTTTCCCCGGCATAGCAGCTAAAGCATGAACGGGAGCGGTACGGTATACCGATTGGCGGTATAGCCTCGGAGTGGGCGAAATATTTCGCGCGAAACCAAAAAGGCAGCAACAGCAGCAGCGGAAGGAATAACGCTGTCTGTTCTACGAGTATCTCCGTCGAACCGCTGCATCGGCTATTCAGCTTATTGGGGAACTAGGACGGGGGGAAATACGATGGCGCATATACTCCCGATTCCAAGGACACACGGAGAGGACGACCCCCCGGGAGTTCCAACATCTATTCGTTGAATAGTAATACCAGGCAGCTGGACACGCCTGGGCTGGCTAGCTAGCTAGCTTAGCTAGATGCGACCCCTTGTTCTATCTATCAACACCTGCTTTGTTTGATTTTTTTTCTTTTATGTCCGGTGGCGAATTCGAATCTTGAAAAGAAGTTTATGGTGGAAAACATCGCTTGGAGATATCCCCCACTTTTCCCATGTCATGTCTATCGAACCCAGCGAACCATTTTTAAATTTTGTCTCTTTCAGCTGCAACCGAAAAATTTTCTATGCAGGTTTGTTGGCGTTGGAATATTCCGTCTTTTGGGACAATATGCGAGCAAACATCGCATGCATTGCATTGAAAGAAAGAATTGTGTGAAAAGAAAAAAAAAACGATTCGCTGCATATGCAACGGATCAAGACATTTACGCAGAAAAAAGGTATTTCTTTCCCCCCGCCGAATTCGACTCCGAAGTCCGATAGTTTCTGTCGTTTTAGCATTAAACAGATCTTTTGTTCGATTAAAGCAAATGTCATAAACTATCGAGCTCGGAAGCTATTGCGCGTCCCTTAACTGAATCAGGAAACTCAATGACAGCAAGAATGAAAGTGAAGATCATGACAGCCGTGCACACGAGCCGAGAAAAATTTCAAACAATGATCAACTTTGCAGAAAATGGAGCTTCAAAATAGAACAAGACGATTATGACACTCGTGTGAAAGGTTCTCCGTGGGATTGTGTAGCGAGCTCGACGACAGGGCTGGACTTTAGCTTAACCGAGCGGTGCGGTGGGCGTATCTCTGTTCAGGCTTCAGCCCTTGGGGGGGCGAGGCCGAAACGAAGCGATCTCACGGACTCGCCGGTTTAGGGAACGAGAGATTGTGTATGTTTTATGAGGGATATGGGGTGGTACATCGAGGTACATTCTCATACATGTTGATAAATTGACCGTGAATCTGTTAAGTATTGATGCAAGGACAGAAGATGGGGATTTCTAGATCAGGTCTAAATCTCCGCACATGCTGCACCAGCAAACGCCTCGGGGACATTGAATATGGAAAGGGAACCAGGAGCACACAGGGAATTAACATGCACTGCTGTTTATTTCACATTACAACGAAACTGGGATATCTAGTTCGGACCGATGATATCGAATTTGGTATTTGGGTTTCGATCAATACGAGGGACGGGGACTCAACGGGGAGCCGGAACGCCGTTTCAACTGAACGTTTAAAAGCAGGTGCCTTCTCGGGTGTAGATGAGCTCTTACCTGGCCGACCGGTTGTCGGTCCTATAGGCCAGTTGGGATCTGCCATGCTTCTCGGAAACCACCCCCAAAGCTTGCGAGCGCTTGCAGTAGAACCGCCTCGGGATCCCGGCATTTGATCAGATGGAAATACCACAACCTTGGCTATTGTCGGGGATCAATCTGGTCTGAGCTCGCATCTCTCAGCTTGCTAGCTGTTATAATTAATCTTGCTTTGGTGGTTTTGGCAAGGGATCATATCATGGGTCAGGTACTCGGGAGACGAGGGGATCCAAGAGACTCGGCCAAAGCTTGGCTCGCTCGAGCAGTTGGATGCGATACGTCTTTGGGGATAGTTTTTGCTCGGTATCGATATTCTTGTATGATATAGAGCTATGCCTTCTTTGTGATTGTGAAGAGCGCTGTTCCGAGCTCCAATGCTTCTTCATGTACGTTCGCACGTGCACCACGAGGTGGGGAAGTGAGAATCGATTCCGTGATGTAATAACAAGTCGGATTTGGGATAATGCATTGAGGGGTAGAGGAGGGGCATCAGCTGGGTTAATTCTCATAGACGCTAAACCGGAGACGTCAACGAAGGGGCAGAAAACGGGGGGGAAGTTGGGTCCGCTTTGCAATGTCATGTAAGGCGGGGTTTGTGGGCAGCGTCTAGCGCGCGTATAGACGACCGCTTGCTGCCGAGTCCCCGACGACGTTGATTTTCCAACATGCAACAACGCGACTGACGACCGGACACCAGCTCTTTTTGGCGCAGGTTTTGGGATACGAGGGGTCGCGGTCGGTGACGGTATGCTTCGATGCTTTCGGTGTATGGGTCTACGGGTCGGGGATATCGATAACTGCTTTCTGGATACTTCGTGCCCCGCGCTTGAAGAGATGACAAATCCCTGACGAGATCCTGACGGTGCAAGACTCGGTACGGTTGGCCACCCGGATATAAATCAATCCCAGCGGGCTTTTATACCTCACGGCTGCGGTATCGAGGCGTTCAGACATCTTGACAAGTAGGAGGATCGGGCGTATAAACGGCGTTGACGTATATACCTTATCTAGCCCTACCCAGAGCCGCAGCTCTAACACAGTATCAAGCTTCTATCAGATCGCAAAGCTTCGAACAGTTTACTTTCAACCATGGCGATAACAGCCTACGAAGACGGATCTCCTCCCGAAGATTCACTCAAAACTCCAGAACCCGACCTCAACCGCCTAAAAATCTCGCCTCAAACCCCGGACCCGCAAATCGCCATCCGAAACCGCCGTTTGATATATCTACAAACCCACGACGACTACTACACCCGAACCGACCACGCCTTCTCCCTACCAACCCTCTACGACCAACTGGTCAGCCGGTTCATGACCAGTCGCGACAGAAGGGAACACGCCGCCGATCCAGCCAGTCAAACCAAATTCAGCGAGATCCTCGCGCGTGATCTGGAAAGAGGGGAAGACAGATTGGAACATCTACGACGACAACAAGAACTATCCGGTTTAAATATCGAAGAAGAACACAACCCAGAAGAAATCGAGGAAATAGAAGATGAACACGGAAACGTGGTTCTGAAATCTAAACGAGAACCCCCACTATCAGACACCGACGACGAAAAGGACACGATCGATGCAGAAAAATTAGATGCGGATATATTGCTCCGAGCCGACTCGAACGGCGAATTCACGGATGTTCAGAATAGAGAGGAGGCGTGGGAAATATGGAGGGACATACTCTCCCGACGGTTTCTGAGAGGGGATGACGAGGATTTTGATTACGAGAGCGTGGATCGACCCGGTGGAGCTGGGGATCCGAGACATTTGATCGAAGTGGAGATTGAAAGGGACGTCTGGGAGGAGTATTTTGATGGTGAAGAAGCGGATGTTTATGTTGAGATGGATGGGAAGAAGTATTCGGGTGGGAGGGAGATGGAAGGAGAGACGGGTATCCAAGATTTCTAATGTCTGAATTAAACTTTCTTTTTTTGATACCCAATATTCGGTGATATTTGTGTTCGTTCATAGAGTATTGTTTGACGACTAGTTATCTACGGCTTAGCGGATAAAGTGTATACCGTTGGAAGGTGGCAGGTTCTTCATTGTACAGTAATGTATCGCAAAGTAATAGCATTTGCACAGATGCATAAATCAAAGGGCTTAGCGAAGGAATGAAAAACCATAGCAATCTATAAGAGAAAAGGTGGATGATCGAACTCGCTAAAAGCAGAAGAAATAGGATAAAACGCGGCAGTAAGTTTTGAAGGGTATCATATGGAAAAGTAATGTGGCAGCGAAAGTGAAGAAAGGGCATGTTGCTGAAGTCTTAAAACGAATGCAAGAATCAACAGATGAACCAAAATTTAACAGTGATATGAATAGATATTTCAATAGTAGCGGAGACATAGGAAGTCACCAACGTCTAATGGCCGTATGGAATATCCATCCCTTCGACAAAGTTGCGCCAGGCCTCCCGTTCAACCGCCTTTCCAGACTCGGTATGAGGAGCGTTCAAGATGACGAACTTTTCCCATTTGCAATCTTCGGCACTGGTGACGGTGATGGTGTCTTCGTCTGTCCAACCGACGGCATTTCTTCCGACACCGTCAACCTTAGCTTGAGCGAAGCTCCACTCGGAACTAAAGTATTTCGGGAGAAGGGGCAGCTTCCCGAGGAGAGAGAATCGCTTGTTCGACTCTGTATGGGCTGCAGCTTGTTCCGAGCCTCTGGAAGACGGTCGTTGCTGTGACTCTCCAGCGGGAGCGGTGGATGGGAGAACTTCGAAGATATGAAGGGTGCCTTTATCAGAGGTTACCGCAAGTCTGTTGGATGATGGTGAGAATGCCATTGAATATATGAGTGCCTTGTCAATCCCACGGCGAAGCTCGGTTACTATGGCAGAGCTGGAGGTTGAAAAGACACGGATGAGAGTTCCATTTTCGGAAGCGGTGGCTAGGAGTTCACCGTTGGGACTCAGCGCCAACGCCATGATGGCAGACGAATGAGCGGGAACGATGGTGTTGTTACTAGTGTGGAGATCGAAGAGGTTTACTTGTCCGATGGTACGACCGGGAGAAGCGACGTGTTTGATACCCAAGCAAGCCAGGCCGAAATCATTGTTGACCGTTTCGAAAGTTTGAAGTCGTTCGGGAGGAGAACGAAAAGTGTAGATCGAGACATGGTTTCTGAGAACCACAATGATCTTAGATCTAGAAAAACGGACGGCTATAACATCCGATTTGAAGTCAAGAGAGATTACAACCCTTCGCTGTGCATCGTCCCAGATGACGACCCTGTTCGGAGGGTATTTTGGATCTCGTCCGCCGCCGACGAGAGCGAGAAAGTTGGACCGGCCCAGCATGCTAGCGAGCGCAATGCCGCCATTGAACCCTGCTTTATGTATTAAAATCAGCCACTCATTCTATCAAACATCGGCAGTATTATCGGGAATATCCACAAAAGGAAGACTTACTGCGATGAACACGGAGCTCGCAGGGGTCGGAGTTTAAGACTGTGGGGTTTCGTATATCATCAGCGGATGCATTCACCAACACAAAAAGCGCCGAGGATATAAGAAAGGCGACTTACCCGCAAAACCATCTTCCAGACCGACGGCGAAGCACGATGAATCGGTATTGTAGGTGGCCGAGAGCGCGGTAGCTCGCTCCGGGATTGTAAGAGCGTTTCTAGTGTTCATTATCCGGGATCAAGAACCGCCGCCAAGGCGACTTTTTTCTTTCTTCTCTTCTCGTTTCGATAAACTGTTGAGGGGTTTGAAAAGTTGCTGGAGCTGTTGGAATTTTGAAGAAGCGAGAACTTGCGCGCGCGAACTGCGGTAATGTGATTATGATATGGACGGTCGAGCGTCGTCGCGACGGAATGCAAGGGGAGGAGATGACGAATTCAGAGATAGGATATCTGATCCCAGTGAATACCAGCTCCCGTCTGATTTCGGGCAGCCACAATACCCGAAATACTATTACTACTACTATTTTAAAAGGCTGGAGAGTATTCGAGAATTCTGGCCTTTTAGGTTGGCGGGAGACCGCCCTATGTATTCTAGAGCCGATGCGACCGACAAACGTCACTTACGTTGGGTCCAAGGGCGAAGGAAAGGACTGAACTATCTACGGTCGTATATACCTGTATGTATACGTATAGTCGCGGTGGTTCGGATGCGACTGAGGATGGGAAGGGAGAGGCAACCTCGAAACGGATCGGTCTATTCGCGCTGTTCTGCAAATGGAAGAAGAAGGAATGCACCGTATTTCAGATAAAAGTCATCTACTTAGAACTAAGTAGTCATTCAGTCATTTCGCCGCGCTAGTCTCCCAAATCGCACAAATGACATGCATCTTGAACCAGAGCCTCGGATTGGCAGGCAGAGGCCGTTGTGCAGTTTTATACCGGGACTTGACGCCGAATCCAAGCGGCGTGACCGTGGCAGCAGCTTCGTCGAAGGAGGCGAGTGTGCTGAATGGCCACAGGTATCCGCATGATATATTTGTGAACGAGTAATCGAGTCGGTACTATTCGATTACTCGTTCAGCTTAGGTAAGCACGGACGCTCCTTTGCGAGAGGTCTCGAATGATATCACCTCTCACGTCGTCGGCACCAGCCACCATCACGAAGCCGGAGCACGTTCGCTGCTGTTTAGTGAGGACTGGATTCTGCGCTGTGTCATGCGCATTTCACAGAACGCCCTTGCACCGCCTCGTCTAGTGGCTGAAGCTAGTCCACCAGCCACAAACACTACACCCGCAGCAAAGCAGCAGCTCCCCAGCAAGAGCTGTCTTGTCTGTCTGCTGTCTGTCTGCTGTCCCTGAACGCTGGCCTGCATCATTGCATTGACCCGCCAAGTGCCACCCCGTCGACCTGCTTCTCGACTCGCTCTCCGCTACATGTATTAGGTAACGTAGTCTCGCTGGGTGGAGTTAACCTCAATCCATTCATTCTAACGCATCCATGTTGATAGTTCTCCACATATATCGCGCGTCCAAAGATCCCGTCCGCTTCGAAGCATCAAGCTGCCCGATAACGACCCGTCACATCGTTCATCGATATTTGCTTTGAAGAAGGGGTCGTCCCGATCCTTTACACCCGAAGAGGGTTCTTACGAATCGAAAAAATTCCTGAGGCTTTACTCCCCCTCGTCTGGTCTTACCCAATCGATACAAATCACAATGACCACCCCGGCGCCAACGACGGCAGCTCCAGAGGAAGACCTCTGGAACTCCATGCTGTCCAACGTCGCTTCATCTAAACGACTACCCCAGAAATCAATTCTCGTTCTCGGTACATTTCCCCCTGTGAACACACGTCAACATCCGCAGGTTATATCCGTGTCCGGCTAACGAGAGAGGTGTGTATGACAGGAGGAGGGGCGGACGAACAGAAAGAATTCGTGGATGCTCTGGGAGGCTTCACGTCCGATAGTCGCAAACAAAACAGAAGACCACCCGTCGCCAACGAGTTCGCTTTAGGATACACATATCTCGACGTCCTCGACGCCGAACAAGAAGGTTCATATTACAAGTTATACCACGATCACTCTTGTAGAACCTGTCGCTAATGCATCGTTATCATAACGCAGATGTCGTCGCCCGCTTAGGACTCTACCTCGTATCATCCCCCACACCAGCATTCTCACCTCTACTCAAACCCCTCTTCACGCCCGAATTGCTCCCGGACACTCTTGTCGTTTTGCTGTTAGATTGGCGGACACCTTGGACCTGGCTACGACAAACCCGACGGTGGATACGGTTACTCCGAAATATATTTTCCCAATTAGACAATGATGCTAAAGAAGCTCTGGAGGAGGTTATGAAGGCTTGTAGGTTTCACCCATGAATTCCTTTGTCACTTTTTTATACTTCCTCCCTTTTTATTTGTTTGATTTTTTTTTTTTTTTTTTTTTTACTTGGAAATTGTTATCCCTTGTTTTGGAAAGCACCTGAACGGAGGATCTTACGAAGGTTAGGGGAGGCAAGACCGAGAAATTTTGGTGAAACCGGCGCGGTGCAGGTACCTGGTGCGGCTCCTGAGGTACAGATCCCGCTGGGACCTGGGGAGTTTGACGAACCGTTAGGTCTACCGCTTTTAGTCGTCTGCCAGAACGTGAGTATTTTCATCGAGAGAAGGTTTTACCTTTTAGGAGGATGCTGGGGCTAACTATGAATATCGAGGGCGTAGGCGGATAAGATTGAAACCTTGGAAAGGGAGCGAGGCTGGAAGGAAGAGGAATTCGATTTCGTGCTACAGTTTATGAGGACGATACTCTTAAAACGTATGTTATAGGGCTAGGGAAGTTCGTTACGAAGGAATTTACGCTGATTGATGACTTAGATGGTGCATCGTTAATCTACACTAGCCCGTCGATACCGTCATCCCTTCAATCTTTAGTATACACCTGTCTATCCCTGCCCGTATCATCAAAGGCAAGCTCCCACCCATATTCTTTCAATCGAATATATTTTAGATTCAGACTAACATTTTGATATTTTTAAATAGCAAACACTCCGACACAACGTGATCGAACGAGAGCGCGTGCTGGTACCACCATCCTGGGACTCCTGGGGCAAAATCCGCGTCCTCCGCGATTTCGACGTCGAAGGCGTCGGATCCGGCTGGTCGGTCGACATCGACTTCTCCCCGACATCGTCCCCCGCCGGCGCAACAGCGACATCCCAATCTCTCGACGCATCCGTCGATGGCGGCGCGGTGGAGTTATACGAAGAAGTCATAAGGGATAGCAGGAGTGAAGACCATCTCGCGGCGTTGAGGCCCAAGGGGGCGATTGAACTGCCGCCGGTTGATTTACAGGAGTTTTTGGGACAGCAGTTGGAGGTTTTGGAGAATCGGAAGGAGGATGAGAAGGGTGGGGCTGTGGGGACCGGTGGGGTTGGCGGTGGAGCTGGTGGTGGGGTTGCGGGGAGTAGGAATGCGATGGGGACTGTGGGGTTGGGGGAGACGGATAGTAGGGTTAGAGATCATGTTGGGCCGGTGCAGTTTAACGTTGGGGGGATACAAGTTGACGCGGACGATATGCTGAGAAGGATAAAGGTAAGATGCTCTTTTTTTCTTCTATCTTGTATCGATTTGAATATTTTTGTTGGCGGTTTAACTAACGGCTGGGGTAGGATCGAGATGCGCAGGCTAGTCTTGAACCCGGCGTGGGAGGAACACCGGGTGGGAATCCGACTTCTCCCGGTGGAGATGGAAAGAGTCAGAATGAGGTACTCGCTCAATTCTTCAGCAGTTTGATGAATAAGAAGAGTGCTGCTCCGAGGGGTGCGCCTGGCGGTGGAGGCGGTGGTGGTTCCGGAAGATGATTAACTTCATTTTCCCCCTCCTCGTACTTTTTTCATCTACCGTATGGGTATCTCTTGATTCGAGCTATGACTCTTTTTCTTTTTGTGTTAACAGAGATCAAACGAAAAGCCCGTATTTAATTCTATATTTGCGGAGGTGTATTTTTTTGTTACTTATACCTTTTAGCCATCGCTATCCCCCCCGATCATCGTTTATCATATCTCATATCTCGTCCTCTTTTCATATTTAAACATCTTCGTCGAAAAAACCGAGCGGGACATCGTGTAATATCTCTTTACAATATTTCCTACCGCTTCTTCTCATTTCCATTCCATTAGCTGTTTTTCCATATCTTGTCGGTACGGATTTGTACTTCGTTGGAGGTTAGTTTTATTTGTATATATCGAAAGCAGGGGGGTTTGTGAAAAGATACTCGACTATAAGAATAGCAAATGCGGGTTATATAAATATACAAATAAAAGCCGGCGTGGTGTAACGGTAACACATCTCGCAACTGGTTGAAGGACCCCCGCTGGACAAACCAGAGGATGCGGTCACGGTTGAGGGAAGTAGGAGGTTCGATTCCTCTCGCTGGCGAAACTTTTTTTTATAATTTTTTTTCTATGAAAATATAAACAGAAATACGTTTGGAGCTCTTATGTAGGGGAGGTTTTATGATGACATTTTAATTTAACATTGATGATCCTGCTTTTGGTGGTATCTGAAATCAAGGGATTCAATTGATGATATGTTATGATACATACACGCTGCTAGATAGCTATTTCATTCTCCAACAATCAAAAAGAAGATTAAACCACCAGCACCATCTCATAATAAATTCATAAGAAACCTTCTTTACCTCCCTTCATATTTCCCCATCCATCTTCAACCCTTATACATCCACATCCACATCCGACTTCCATGACACAAAAACAAAGGTTATTTGAACACATATTGTAATCGATATAAAATAGCAAAGAGTAACAAAAAAGGTGAAGCTATAAATAAAAAAACACCATATCCATCCACTGCTAACGCGAGATACAAAAGAACAAAGGAAAAGAAAGCTTCACTAGGTACGATCCGAGCCAATACCTTCCTACTAATGTGCTCCAGCAAACGCCAAAGGTTTCAAAAAGTTAAAAAGGAAAAAAGATGATACAGGTTGATATAAACAAAAGATAAAAAGGAAATATATGTCAATCCACACAGTCAACCATCTGACGCCTCAAAAATCTCTCGGTGACTTCAAGCTTGATTCGAACTCCACCCTCGGAGAAATAGCACTGGTAGGCGTCGGCGGCTCCTCTAGCTTCCTGGTGGGACTCGCCAATAACAAATCCCCACCGACGACTCCATCTGGTTCCTCCCGGACAACCACAGCGTCAGGCTTCGCTAATTTCGCGGCGTCATCGACAACAGCTGCTTCAGCACCCGTCAACAAATCTCTATCCTGCTCCATGATACTCTTCGCATCTCCTTCCTCTTCCTCGTCGTCTTTATATTTACCGGGAACAGCGTTCCTCTCCAACTCCTTCTGCGCTTCGTCCATCCGTCTGCGAACTTCCTGCGCGACTCTCATACCATCGTTGACGATATTATCCAACACACCTCGTAGTCCCTTCGCACCCGCGATTCCGGAAACACTCCTCGTAGACGTCTTCCCATCCGTAGATAAAACGATCGATTCCGCAAACCCAGTTTCAAAGAAATGTTCCAACACTTCATCCGCGAGAACGATCATTCGGAACGTGGGGAGGGTGATGTGTAACGGATTAGCCGGATCTAAAGCGATGTTTGCTGACATCGCCGACGGTTTTGTGTTATTTCCCGTATCGATTTCTAAACTCTTCTTCTCGTCGGTGCCGATTTCTTTGACGGTACCTTTTTCTTTGACCGGTGACTTGACACTCGCTTCGTCTTCGTCGTCGGATGCGAGGTCTAATAGATCGACCAATTCGTCCATTCCCTCGACTCCCGTGCTTGGCTCTGGCTGGTTCCCTTCCTGATCGGGATCAGCATATTCAAAACACCGGCGAATGAACCCGCTGACACTTCCCAAGAACGGATCGGTGATGTTTTTCCCATCGGAACTCTTGTTTTGTTCGGGGTTCCCGATACCAGGCGGAGTCTCCCACCCGCGTCTCGTGATGAATAGTAAAGCTTCACTGATCCTTAATATTCCTTCTCTATCAACCCTCCCATCTCCGTCGTCGTCGTAGAGTTCGAAAAAGTAGCTTATACTTTCCATTATGTCCTTTTTACCCTTGATACCAGCCAATCCTGCGACGACATCTTGTAATGACAGACCGGAGCGGTAGTCCGTATCCCAGCGTCTGAACAAACGTTGCATGAATTCGTGGTCTGCGGGTTCCGGGTTATCGCCCCAGGGGCTGAGGTATAAACTCTTCTTTCGTCTATCACCCCACGGAGAATCCGAAGAAGCGTTGCTGAGAGTTGGTGAGAATAATTGCGACGGAGAATCCGAAATTGCCCATTTCGCTATCCCAGCCAAAAATTCTCTGAAATAATCGTAATCCATAAGCTGGGACGACGGACCCAGAGCGATCCGTCCCTTTTCACTGACGCTCTTCTCGCTGATGCTACGTCCGGAACTTGCTACCTTCTTTTCATTCAGGCGCTCCTTCTCGGCTTCAATAGCTGCAAGACGATCCTGTCGCTCGTAGAGGACTTTATAGAATCGATCGTAGATATAACCCAAATCAGTGGTCGCCAACCGTTTACTTTCCGGTCCGAGGTTACGAAGGGTAGTACGTTTAGCAAACGATTTGATAGATGACGTAACACCTTCTTTATGCTTAAGACGTTGATCTGTGATTGTTTGCTCGGTGATACCGGAGAATTCACGGAATGCTACAACCATGAGTTCTTGAAAGCGGGTTACCGCTCGTAGTTTCTCGTTATCGCTGCGCGGATGTGCGCTTTCGTCGAGGCGGAGAAAGTAGTTTTTGAGAATGCTGATGAATGCCCCGTCGTCGGTGACGTCGAGGAGTTCTTCACCGTTGATGCGGAGGATGGCGAGGCCGACTTGGAAGAGGACCTTCGGACCTTCAAGGAAGAAGACGTCGAGAACCCGGAAGGCGAATACCAATGGCATGGAGTTTATGAATAATGAGAGGAACCATGGTAATGAGACAACGGAGAGCTGGACGTCAGATTTGACGAGGTGTTCCCAGAGGATTGGCATAGTCTTTTCGACGAGGGATTCGAAAACTCGTTGGTCGAGGAGAGTACCGTACATGGTTTGCGAATAGTAATCTGGCACAAGACGGTCGCAAAGAGTCGAAAGAAGGAAGAAGGCCTGCGTTTCAGACATGTATCTGGGAACGTAAGTATTTGAGAATTCACGGTGTCGATTGAGAGCTTACATGAGCAGAGCCGCAACCACAATGTTCATGGCTTGGCAGTATCCAACATCTGGATTTTTCCAGCTGTAGGCACTGAGCACGCGACGCAGTCTTCCAATACCCTCTTCGCTCTGGAAGCCGGGGTACTCGGGTAAGCTCCGGTTCAGGTCCTTTTCGATTTCGTCTATCGACAGGGAATGTCTGCCGGAGAATTCGGTGAGGGTATCGGTGTATAACGTTGGATTGAACAATCGACTGTACAATGACCCGGAGGTCAACTCCCAGATTTCACCTCGAAGGCGCTGTGATAGTATTGTTTAGCGGTGTTTAACGTTTTTTCAGTTGGAAGCATCTTACATTTGGTAATCCCACGCGAATGAGTTTGTGAAAGGTGGGTTGTCGTATTAGAGTGATGTTCCTGCCATTCTCTATGCCATTTGTTAGTAATCCCGCTGGTAGGCATCTTGATAATGCACATACCTCTTAGATACTCAGCCCACAGTCGCATCTTGCTTCTATCTCGCAATTTTTTGGCATCACCGGGATACCTCCAAACCATGCCCAACCCCGCATCGGGTTCCTCTTTCATGCCTTCTTTAGTTTTACCACCGGTCACTAACCATTCGCTGTAGCAGCTGCCGACGAGCATCCGCAGATTCTTCATCTCGCTCATCTGACTTCTCAAGTTTTTCTTGAGCGCCTCACAAAACTTCTCGCAGGTTGACCGTAGCGAGTTGAATTGGAGGGTGAGTTTCTGGTCATTGTGCCATGTTGTCACAGCGAGCGCGAACAAGTAGCTCCGGGAATGGAGGCGTTCCACTCTCCGTATAGCTACCAGAGGTAATGAGAAGCCACAGCTCGGTGGGCCAGCAGTGCTGGAAGCTGATGACGCGGTTCCGGACGAGGAAGAGGGAGCCGATGAGGAGAAGCAGAGGAATGATTCCGAGAGATGAAGACGGCCAAAATAGTGTTCACCTGTGGGTAAGCTTAGCTCGCACGGGATAACGGCGAGAGGGTTTTCCGAGTCCGGGAGACGAAAGTTAGAGCGGAAGAGGTCGGCTGGTGTTTGGCCGTCGTTGGAGGAGCCGTTGACCTGGTTGAGGAGGGACGGGGGAAGGATGTTTGGGTCTATCAAGGACGAAGCCTTGGAGATAAGGGACGATAGAGATAGCATGATCCTCACTCACTGCAGAGGCGGAGAAGAGTGGGCGAGTGTGTGATCCAGCAGAGAAGAGGGGTTCAATGCGTCTGTTGATGCTGCTGTTGATGCTGGAGGGGAGATGGTTGGAGCGAGAGCTGGAAGGAAGGCGTGTGGTTGGATGGGATGTGTTGCAGCTGAGGTTGGAGCTGCCTGCAATCGAATCCCCCGCCGACAGAGCTACCCCGACCCGACGATTCCGGCGATTCTTGTATAAACACGCGGTTGGTAAATTTCACGAGCAGGTGGAATGGCTGGATGGATAGGAGGTGAGAGGGCGACGGGTTTGTGCACAATTATGCCAGTATGATATCGCGGTGGGATGAATTGATAACACCTTGCCGTGCATGCATCAATCAGCAGAGCTACTCAGGACATACAGTAAGTCCTTACTTGTAGCCATTCGTCAGTGATCGAATCAATTACGAATACTCAAATAGTCCGCCAGTGAGGGCCTTGTCGGGCTGGTGTTCCAGTTCGACAGGCGCAGCTCGACCCGGTTCCAGCTGCCGGATCCGCTAACAAGACCGCTAGCAAGACCTGATAACTATCCTCGAGACATGAATTTATATCTATCTACGAGACATCGACACACAAGACCGTTGAATGAACTATCATTGTATGAACTACATGAACTACTCAATACCCGCAGAAGGGTGAATTGGCAAGGATGCCACTTTCCCCGTTTGGCGATGTGTTGTTTCAGTTTGAGTGCGGACGTCAACAACAACAACAAACAACAACTTTCACTCTGCCAGTCATCACCATCACCATCTCTGCATCGTCACTTCCCTCTCACTCCTCCGCCATCGCCACGTTTTGATCGGTCCTCGCCGGCCTCAAAACAGACCACCCTCCTCCGAACACTCCCTGCGACCGCCTTTCCTCCACGTTCTCGCGCCTGCCACTCGTCCCTGCAGCGTTCCTCGCATCCTCATTCGGCCCCATTTGCGCCCTCCCCTGCTGCAATCCCAACATCCCTCCAATAACACAGCTGCACGACACCAGCTCATAAATTGTGTTCGTTCCCTCTCACCATGGCCGACCCTTTCGCCTACGACAACTCCATCGACAGCGTCCTCTCCGAAGGCTCGCAATCTTCGTCCCATTCAAAAGGCGGCACTCCCCGTCGCGCTCATCCCGCTCTCTTCCCTAAATCTACTCCCAAGGGCGAAACTCAAGGCACCATCAAGGCCTCTCGACTCGCGTCGCCTCCCAATCGCGCAAATTCTGGCGGCATCTCCACCGCCTTTGCAGACCCTCCCGACACCAGCACACCAGGCGCGACTGCTGCGCGCAAAAATTCCACCAGCCCAACTCCATCGACTCCTTCAGGTCTGAACAGCGGCAAAAACTCTAAGGGGAGATCTTCCACCGCGCGACGCACCAGGATGAAGAGCCGAAAGTCCATATCCGGTGCCGCCTTCTCAGAGGATGAGTCCTCCGCCAGCGAGAGCGAAGGCGGATCCGTGCGCATCTTCGAACAGGCGTTCCAAAAGTTCGACAAAAACAACGATGGACAGGTAGAGTCTCATGTCCAATTTCATAGGCCTCTGCTAATGAGAATATAGATCGCCATGGCCGACTTTTTACTCTTCTTCGACGCCCTCCAACAACAACTCCCTCCGCTTTCCGCTCCCCTCTTGAATCCCGAAGTCAGAGAGCAAATGCTCAGTCTTATGAGCCAGGCTATCGCTGAATCCGACGCAACAATCTTCATCAGCAAAGACGACACCAAAAACTTCTATAAATCCATCGCAGGCAAAGATATCACCCAGGAACTGAACGAGAGACGACAAGGGACTTTCCCGCAGAATGGCGAGGTATCTAGCTTTCGAGGAAGGCTTCAAGCTGCGCGTCTACCCGAATTGGAACCCGTGGAAACACCAAGACGACCTCTAGCGATGAGTCCCGAAAGGCGAACACCTTTCGGCGGCGCATTTGCCCGTCCAATGGGACCGCGCAGGCAACAATCGATCTCAGCTGGCGAAACCGACGACGACCTCAGCGATCTTGGATCGATTGAGCCAAGTGCGGAACTCACTGGCAACTTTCTCGCCTCATCGACGCCTTCAAACCAGGCAAAGAAGATCGGACACGGATATTTCAGCCCTCCTATCACCAGCCCTACGCATTCCGCACTATCCTTTGGTGATTTCCCTAACCCAACCTCTGGTTTGCGAGCGCAGGTCGGATCCCCTGGCTTCAATACATCCGCAGCTCTTGAACAAGACTTAGCAGCCGTCTACCAAGAACTTCGTCAAAAACAAGCCGATTACGATGAAAAGGAACAAGAACTCGCCGAACTTCGCCACAGGGCCGACCGAAACCGCGAAGAATTCGACGAAGAAATCTCGTCCCTCAACGATGAAGCGACCCGATTAAGAAAAGAACTCACCGAAAAACGCCAGGAGATAGTCCAACTCAACCGAGATAAAGACGAACTACGGGCTGAAGCGGCCGTATACCTCGACCAGATCTCGGAAGCCAAAAAGGATGTTGAACAATTCCAGTATCAACACAACATGGACCGAGAGAATATTCTCGCATTGAGTCAAGATAACCAGCGTTACGCGCAACAAGCTGCCGATGCCCTCCGTCGTGTCGAAGCCCTTACTGCGGACCTCCAGACGGTTATGGAACAAAAAGGGGAAGTCGAAGCGCAGAAGTCCTCGTTACAGAGGAAGGCAGATTTGATCACCGGGTTGCATAAACAGATCAAAGACTTACGGGAGGATCAGAAGGATAGGGAGGTTGAGATTGAGAGGTTGAAGACGGAGTTACACGGTCGACAGATGGATATCGAGATGCTCATGTCCGGTGCTAGCTTTGCTAGGGCGCCGGGGACTAAGGTTGCCCCTGGAGCCCGGGATAGTGTTGGGCCGGGATTCATGGGACTTTTGAGCGATGAGCTCGCAGGGGTTGAAGATGAAGATGAGGAAGAGGAGGAAGACGACGAAGAGGAGGAAGTTGTTACTACGACTAAAACTATCAAACGAAGGAAGAAGGCGGCCGTTACGAAGAAGGGCGATGTTTCAATTGATGTTTCGACCGATGAACCGTTCGAAGTTATCGAAAAGGTTGTGGAATCTACCGAACGAGGTGTTCAGGTCGACGAACGTCCACCTTGGTCTGCAGACATGGGCACGAGCATGGACGACGACCTCCCCGTTCCGATGTTCACCGCGGAAACCCAAACCGACGTCAGCGTTGCCGTCGGAACATCCCTTCAAGACCATTTCGAATCGCTCGCTCAGTTACCGCAGATTGAATTTTCAATCACCGAAGACGGTCTACAAAAGATGAGCGAGTACGAAGCGCTCGCGAAAGACACGGAGCTCACACGACAGCAATGGAGCGAATTGAGCAAGATTATCGGGATCCAATCCGAAGTTATCGAACGGCTTCAAAAGATCGGAGAGGCCAACGCCGGTCATCGGGTCAGAAGAGTCATTAAAGAGAAATACATCCCCGGAGAAAACCCGATCGCATATCTCAACTACGCAACCTGGTGGATCCAACAATGGGTGTACATTTCGATCAAATCACATATCAAGAGTAGCGTCAAAGGCCGCGACGAAATGGCGGAGTTCACGGAAAACTACGCGACACCGGATTTCAACGCTGTGCTCATGTTGCTTTTGTTTTTCATGGTGTTCGCGGTGATGGTGGGTGTGGTGGGCAGGTATACCTGGAAGATCCAGAGCCACGAGGCGATGTGGAGAAAGTTGAATAGTTTGAAGGGGTATCCGAGATACCCCGGCGCCGTGGATTCGGGGACCGCGCTCTTCGGGGGTAGGACCTGGAGGGTGTTCAGGTATGATATTCAACGGGCGATTTTCGGACAGGTGAGGTTTCCTGTCTGAGTAATTATTTTTCCTTTTTCTTTTTTCGTTCACGACGACGATATGAATTTATGGCCGTTTGAGATTTTTAGTGTAGCCTTTTTTTTATTCCGCTGGTCTTTCGCACTTTTTGCATTGATTAGCCCATTGTATTCTCAGCATTTGTTTCTAGCCATGATTTGAGCTGGCATTGCATTCGGATACATCTTGTTCTTCAAGCCCTTTCCCACTTTTTTTTTTCTTGTTTATACACACCCACCATCGAAACGAACAAATGTATTATTAGCGAACCTTATTGAATCGATAAGAATAACCCTTCCAGATAACCAAGAAGAGTCTTCAGTGTACCCACAATACTCCCATATATGATGTATTAAAACCAAAACCCGCTAATTCGCTCCTCAAATTAAAAAAACAAAGAACCGGTCCGCCGAAAGAATACCTAAAATGTATACGATTCCCCCACACGAAGTGCTTGTGTGGTGTCTGGTTTACGAGACCACGATACCCAAGACATCATCAGAAAACCAGTCATCTTCCCGTCAAGCTCCACCACAACATCCCTACCCCGACAAAAGCGCAAGTAACAACCGCAACCCCACCGACAGTGGTACCCATCAATATAACATATCCCACAATCCATTCTCTCGCCTGCGCATTATACCTCTTCAACTTCCAATCACTATCCAACGAAAACGGCGGATTCCTCCTCAAATCCCCACTTCCATCACCATCACCACCATCATTCGATAATATTATAGGGGATAGAGAAACATGTAATCCTACGGGCCTGTGATCGGAAAATAAAATCGTCGGGATAGAAGTATACCTATGCATCGTCACCACATCTTTGCCTCCGGAATGTCGCGGCGGAAGCCATAGGATCCGATCACACCACGCCGGCCACCGGTGCGGCGCATAAGCGAATAAATCGATCTCCTCTCGTAATGTATTCTTATTCCCATCGGATAATAAATGTATTTTCCCACCGCCGTCTTCTCCTTCGGATGAGAAGGACGAATGTATCGATTTATATGAAGGTTTTATGTCGAGGTATTTATACGTCGGGGGGAAAGTTACGGGTGCTTCGAGGAGACCGTGGAGGGTGTGGCCGGCTGATAGTTCGGTGTTTAATTGGTCGTTTTGGAAGTATGTTGGGAGATCGGACATTTTTTGGGGGAATTTAGGATAATCGGATGGTTTGGGGGCTTCGGATGCTGTTCGGTAGTTCAGGTCGCCCATCACTAGCAGGTGGGTATTTGGGGCGTAGATCCCCGATTGCGTGGTATTTGTGCTAGAGGTATCATCTTGGAGTAAGGGTGTGGTTTCGTTGGTGACGGAGGATGGTGAGGTATCAAATACGATCCCGCGCACGAGGGTTTCCCAATCGCGGTTTCGGTCCGCGCAGCAATGTTCGTGAGCGGAGAGATGGGTCGTGACAATCGTGACATTGACACCGTCCGTATCATTATCATCGACGTATGTGAATCTAGCCGCTACGGCGCCTTTATTCCCCATCCCCGCAACTCCGAACCCAACGCCCGCGAAGCGTAACGATTTGACTTTTTCAGGTCTGCAGCTGAATAATAGTAATGCGGTCATGCCGACATGGTGCCGGCCGATTTCAACGTATTCCGCGGGGAACTTGGGGTTATGTTTGTGGAGTAATTGTGAGGCGAGATGTGGTACGGAGCTCCAATGGTCAAGGTATGGGGCGACGTAATCCCCACCGAGGAAGCTGTAGGAGATTGGAGCGAATTCTTGGAGGCCGATGGCGATGATTTCGGGAGGCGGGGCGGTGGGGGAGAGGGCAGAGAAGAGGTTTGGAGCGATGGCGGGGGGGTTGATGAGTTCGCGGGCGCAGTTGAAGGTGAAGAGGTAGAGAGGGAGGGAGGGGGAGGGAGTGGTTCTCGCCATGGCTGAATGATGTCGTGGAGATGTGAACAGAAGAGGGAAGAGAGAGGAGGAGGATGGAGTTGAATGAAGTTGAAATGACGTTGACTGTCGACGGGAATGTGTTGGGATGTGTTGGAATGTGTTGCGGATTTGCAACAAGGATCAGCATGCACAACACGGGAGCCAACACAAGCGCCTCTCCGCCATTTCCTCTCGACGACGACGACAACGACGACGACGACATCTCAGTTGAATATCAAATATCAGACCCCTGATAATAGTATCCACGACGCGAGTATAAGCTGACCTGGAATATAACGCCCGTCTCAGCTGTCTCCTCTTCGACGGGGTAGTATCCCTCAGGTCCTGTTTCACTCATGCGTCCCTCAAGCATCGTGTTACAGAATCCGCGGCCTTCTCCCAAAAGGGCAAAGGGATACGCCCCCTCGCCCTCGTAACACGCTAAACCCGCCCCGACTCTGACTGTTGAAATAGATAAAAAGCATTCTTCTACATTCCGTTGTTTGATTCTAGAAGACTTGGTTAGATTCTGTTTTACAAACGGCTTAGCGAGGAGTTCGTGACAGACATCCCCAGCTGGGCTCATCGATACCCCTCTGAACAACGATATTAATACCCCGCCGGATCCTATCTGCGATCTTTTTGAATCTCCGTTTGAATATTCTTTCCTCTCACATATTTAAATCCCTGGTGTACAAAATCTGTATATACTAACAAGCTATTCTATATATAAAGCGTCTAATCGATAAACAATACCGAGAACGATCGTACGACGACATGAATTCCACCACCACCAAGGTCACAATAGCCATGACGGCCACCCGCAAAGACCCCGACGAGGACGCTCCTCCGGAATACGTCCAATACAACATCCCAACCTACACCCCAGACACAAAGTCTTTAATCTCCCTCCTCACCGCCTCCAGCCCCTTCAACACCCTCTACGAAAAGTACAAAGCCGCGATGCCCGACCTCCTCAACGCCGCTCTCTTCGAAGACGCTTCGAAATATAAAGAAGAAGCCTTTTTCATCGCTTACTTTTCCGATAGTTTCCGCACGAAACGACGGGACGCAGCTGATCTCGACGCCGTGTTGTTAAGTTACCCGTCCGCAAAAGTTAACACATCCCGTCCACCGAACCATACCGCGACTCCTTGGTATCACAAGCGTATCCTAAGCGGGCCCAACGAGTTCCGAAAGAGGGTTATTAGTAATCATAAATCCATCCTAGAAGTGTGCGAGCAATTCGTCAGTAAAATGAAATATCCGAAACTGCTAGTCGACATGTGTGAGGGATATCAAGATCATGCGAGAAAGAGATATCTGAAAGAAGGGGCTCCGGCGACGACTACTGAGAAGGAAACGATTATTAGAGGGTTATATAGACTTTGGTTGATAACCATGGTCTATTGTGCCAATCTAGCACCGGGGGATGAAGAAATTGTGGACTCAGATTTCGCTCGATTTATCACCTGTCACAGATGCCTCGGCGGGCTGAAATACTGGGAATTAAAAGTCGTTCAAATGCTTTTATCGTATTTCATGAGAGAGCTAACGCCGGTGTTTCTTTCTTTTAAACAAAGCGAGACTGTTGTCAAAAGATTCTTTCTCACAGACGAATACCCAGCCGCACTCTCAGAAGGTAACATCCAATCCAAACAATACGACATTTACATATCCACAACTAACTCGATATTTATCTAGAAATGTACGTCGGTCATTACTTCAACGCCTTCATGACGAACGAGTTCCCCCATCACGCAGCAAACTGGCTCGCCCCAACCGCAACCCTCAAAGAACTAAACTACCGCTTCAACGACCTCTCCTCAATAATCCGCGCCGCAGCCCTCTCAGGCCCTATAATGAAAAAGCAACTCCACGCCCGTCTCTTCCTACCCAAGGACATCCGCGGCTGGCACTCCCGTGAAAAAACCTGGCCACACGCAACAATCTCCCACGACGAATTCGAAGAAGACGTCCCACTCAAACGTCTTTGTAAAATCAAAGGAGACGACGGGTTGGGGTGGAAGATCCCCGGTATCAGCGGCGCGGTTAAGAGGGTCACTTGGCTATCTATCGAATTAAACAGGGAAGATTCTACGCAGTCGGATTACTGGGCGGTTGTTTGGGATGATTGGAGGTTGAAAGAATGGGGGTATTTTTTCCCGAATTTCGACGAGAAGAAGGGGAGGAGAGTGAGTCATTTCAGGAGGTTGTCGAGTGTTTTCGGGTTGAATTTGGGGGTTAAACAGTCGCAGACCGCTTGATATCACCGTTTATTTTTTTCGTTCGTATATATATATTTGCTAGTTTCTGTTATAACTGTGATTTCGCCTTTTTTATACATTGATAGCATGCATATTTAGCGATATTAGAATCTGTTTATTGGCGTATATAGCTTTAGATTGTTAGTTCTTGCCATTTCCCATAAGGTATTTCTTTCATTCTTCATACAGTTAAGTAACTAATCATAAGCACTGAGTATTCTGAGCACCGCGTTGGATCCAACGAGTTCTGTTGTGATTTTTTATATTGAGAGGATACAGGGGTAAATCTCCATATTTACCCACCCGTCCACCAGAAAGAATAAAGTTAAACTTTTCACCATCTAAAGATCTTACCAATTCTTGTACGATCTGGATAAAATGCTTAAATGCGAGGCGAAAAATGCCGACTTATTCTATCCGCGATGTATGCTCATATACAACAAGAGGTATTTAATTTTATACTCGGTATAATGGTGTGTTTGGTAGCCCGCGGACAAGACATGGTCTATGCTCTGCATGCAACCTTATAACCACATAATTCCGCACACTCCTCCAAAATTTTTGGTAAATATGGCGATCGGAGGGTGGGTGTAGTGGGAAAGAAAAGGGTGGGTGTGCGTGCACAACGTTTTGGTATAACCAGGAAGCGTGTGATAAAGGGTGGTGACACAAAAGAAGCCCTACGAGATCTTTCCTTTTTTTCTTCTCGCGCGAGGAGAAAAAAAAAACCTGCAAGCAATTTGAAAACCTGCGCCTGGAAAAAAGAGTTTCTGCCAGGTTTAATCTTTTTTTTTTTTTTTTCTTTGTGTGTGGTGAGAACATGGTCGCCATGATATCAGAGTGGCGGGAAAATGGCGCAAGAAGGGCATACATATTGCCACCCCAGATTTTTTTTATCTCCTTTCACCCCTCTCACTATGTTTCGATAGACGATACTCGGAAGACTTTTTTTCTCAGGGAGTCTATTTTTTTTCAAGGTGTAGTACGGAATTGCGCACTTCAACGTTGACGAGGTGTATATCGTCCCCCTTAACAGCCCTTGAGCGGGAACAGGCATCGATTATCTCCCTGCCTCACATCAAGAAAGAAAAAAATAATGATTGATAGCCACGAAGCCGACGGCCCCTCTTCGCTTGGCGGCTGATAGTTAATCGAGTTTCTCGCTTCTCGGAATAATTCAAGAAACAAAAAGGATGCTCTGACGGTATCATCGTGTCAAAGCGTCAACCAAATTACAAAAAAAAACTTGGATAAGAAGATCTATATCGTTTCCCATATTGCGTTGCATGTTGGTTGGAACGTAGCAGGGTCATCATGAGGGAATGGACGACTAAGCAGGATTTTCCTTCTGTTCGATTAGTAGTTTGATTTTCCCGTCAGTTTTTTGTGAACTTTTTGTGATAGATTTCCAGTATAGGTGATTTATAATTCACTCAGAAAAAGGTCGCGAGAATACAACTAGGAGAGTACTCCACTATAGTGGGAGAGCAAAACGATGTCTTTGATCGAATCGGATTTCGAAGTCCTCGCCGAATCACAGCCTCCTGCGAAACAGACAGAGACAAACTCACGACGATGCAATGGTGCCTCCCACGCGTCGTAGAGGGTAACCCTGTTCCTCTTGGGGGAGCTACTGCAGCCAGCATCCCCACAGATGTGATGATAATCGAAGAGCTCAGGATAATTAAGCCCACGTCTTTGGGTTTTAAGCAGGTTCCCCCTTGTTAATTTTTTTTTTTTTTTTTCTTCGACGTATTGTTTCTCTTCGGACATCGGGATGTCGTCGCAGAACGTGGCCAGCGGATGGTAGCAATATTAGCTAGCAAAAAGTAGGCACTACCAGCAAAAGCCCGTTTTTGCAAGTTTTTTCCCTTTTCTCTCGGTCTCCTGTTCGTCGACTCACTTGCGCTTTGCGGGTGTTGTCCTCTGTTGGACAATTCGGGGTCAGCCAGTCAAGATGATCATTCCATTGGAGAGACAAGCAATCCCAGCGACGACGTGTGAAGGGGGAACGAAACACCCAGGGCCAAGGCGATGGGATTCTGTCTCTTCGTTCTTCTTCTGTTCCAAATACCAGTTTGGGGCGTCCGCTGGAATGCCGAAATCACAAAACGAGGAACTTGTCAAAATAAAAAAAGAGAGACCAAATCGCGCATGACGATGGTGGTTGTTTTCTTCCCAACCAGTCGCATTGGCGATTTTAGGTGAGAGAGTGGAGCTGTCTTTGTAAAGACTTGGTTTTCTTTTCTTTTCGTTCCTTATCACATCTAGACCGTCAAACCCGGATCCACTTGTCGGTTTCGCCAAACGGGGGGAGGAATCACAGATACCCACCAATGCAGAGAGCCACTTCATCATGCTAACAGAACGATGACTTCTTTTTTTTATTCAACTCCCGCCAGTCCCTGAAAAATTTGAAGCCAACGGTTGAAAACAAAAAAAAGGGCCGAATGCTGTTTTTCTCGAGGGAAACTTCTGATCCCTGGCGCTGTTCTTGCGACCCGTTTCCCCACGCCTGTCCACGCAGCTTTCATGCATGCAGGCATGTATGTATCTGCATACAAAGTGTTCCATGTTTGGGTGTGCGAACCTGATCAGAATTGAAAATAATAATCAACAAAGTTGGGTGACGATGGGATCGATGGAGGGAAGCGTTCGAGCGAGGTACCTCGCGCCTCTGTCAGTACCTATCTACGGGAAGGTACCGTACCCGCAGTTAGAAATCAAACTTCACGTGCTCCAATCAATATGCTTTTACTAGTGCGAAAAGGCAGCAATGGATTATTTTTCGTAACTTTTTTTCATTGTAAAGGTGGTGTCTTTCGTCATAAAAAGTCCAAATGGGATGTTTTCTTCGCGGATTCCTCTTGAACGTTGAAAGTCAATGTGAAATGTCAGCTTCCTTTTCACGACATTCGTATCACAAAAAAAATCGAAACAAGTAAACGTAAAAACAGAGAAAACGCTTGAATCGTGTCAGCGCCAGGAATGGAAGAAAAAAAGCATTAGCTTGGGGTGAGGAGAGCATCCGTGCGGTCAGAAGGGTACCAACCACCACGAAGAGGGTCGTCGATTAGGACGCATCTCGTTACCCCATTATTCTGACCCTCATGCATCATGGCATGCATCTGCCCCCATACTCTTGGGTCCGTTCGATCAGCTGAAGGCGTTTTTTAACATTCCTGCTCTGCGGCCTCTCATTGGTCCGCGGGGCAGATTTGCCCGCCAACGTTAAATAAAGGTACAGTGGGGTTGACACCAAGAGAGAGAAAAAAGAGCTTGAAGCTGACATGTGCAAGCGACATCTTGATATCCGATCGTAGCCATTTCCACTAGAAAAATAGCAGCAGCCGTGAATATTTCCAAGCACGAGACATCGGACAAAGCTCCGAAGAATCGTGGAAGTCGGGAGTGAACTCGCACAGCCGCGTTGTTTAGACGTCGTCGTCGTCGCAGGGCGAGAAACGTGAGTACCCGCTTATCGGGTCACCCTTCTGCTATCCCTGCATGCACGTTGCCTCTCTGAAGCCTCTCATCCCACATCGGCTGGAATAATTGTCGTCATTCTTGACTAATGTTGTTTCGTTCACCCCTCACCGCCGTTTCCCCTCCGGTTCTCTCGTAAAGAGAACCCTTGCCTCCTCTCGTCAGCCCGGCGTCGAAAGGCTGGCTGGTTGGCCTGCTGCTTGCTGCTGCCTCGGTTGTTTTCCTTTGAACGGAGGACTGAAATCGCACCCCGTGAAGGAGAAGAAAAAAGAAATCCTTCTCGTTGCTATATCCGGGGGACTGTAGGCATCGTTGTAGATAAGCCCACAGCACCGTAGAGGCTTGCTCCGTGTATCCATCCAAACGCTGCGGAAGCGTAGATCCGGAACCGCACAGACGGACAGGTATGGAACCTTCCCCACCAGCTGGCCCCAAGCAGCCCGGGGGATCCTTCGCCTTAGCTAACCGATTGAGAAGATTCTATCCAAATTTCCAGAAGGGAAAAATAAAATAAAATAAAATAAAATAAGTATCAAAGCGGGCGTTTCGACCGTTTCAATATGTCCAACGTTCGCAAGCGCCAAAAGGCGAAGATCACGGAAACCGAGGAGCCTATTGGTGCTACCGAAAATAACAACGCTGCTAAGAAAGATCGCAATGGCCAATCATCAAAATCACAGGCTGAGGTCCCGGATACCACCAATGGGGAGGAATACGAAACAGCGGACTTGAGCGATGTTGTAAAGTATGGTAAAGAGAAGGTACAGAAATCTATCAACAAACATCGCAAGCACAGTCATCACACAATTGTCTTTATCATTGGTGGCCTCGCGGGTATATTTTTTGCGATATTCTTCTTGAAACAACAAGATCTTGTCCAGCTCCCGGATTTTAATCTAGAAGCTTTCACGGATGTGCTACCCGTCTCCATCCTGAACGAAGCAAGGGATATATCGAACAGACAGAAAGATACCGTCAATTATGATTCCTTCGCAATCGGACTACGACTCAAGGAAGAAGGCCTCGAGTCGCACTTTCCTGTCGTCATGGTCCCAGGCGTCATATCAACCGGACTCGAAAGCTGGGGCACCAGCTCAAAGTCTCTGCCGTACTTCAGAAAACGGCTCTGGGGTTCTTTCACGATGATGCGAACCCTCATGCTGGACAAGGCCCTCTGGAAAGAACATATTATGCTAAACAAAACGACCGGCCTGGACCCTGACGGTATCAAACTACGTGCAGCGCAGGGTTTCGATGCAACGGATTTCTTCGTAACAGGCTATTGGATCTGGAGCAAGATTTTGGAGAATCTGGCAACTCTGGGCTACGATCCGACGAGCTCGTATACGGCGTCTTATGATTGGAGATTGTCGTACATCAATCTGGAGAAACGGGATCAATATTTTACCCGGCTTAAGAATCACATCGAAGTCGCAAAAAAGGTGCATAAGCGTAAATGCATTCTTATATCGCATTCCATGGGGAGCCAGGTCATCTTCTTTTTCCTCAAATGGGTGGAAGCTACGGGTGAGGGTAACGGCAACGGGGGTAAAAACTGGGTCGAAGATCATATCGAATCTTTTATCAACATCTCGGGTAGCTTGCTGGGTGCCGTCAAGGGTGTCACCGCTGTTCTTTCTGGGGAAATGAGGGACACCGTGCAGCTGAATCAATTCGCGGTGTACGGACTGGAGAAATTCTTTTCCAAAGAAGAACGGGCCGAGATATTGAGATCGATGCCTGGGATATCGAGCATGTTGCCAAAGGGAGGAGATGTCATCTGGGGGAATCACACTTGGGCACCAGACGATCAGTCTAATCAAACGACGAGCTTTGGAAATTTCATCAAGTTCAAGAAAGCCAACGGGACAGACGTCCAGCAGAATTTGACGATGAGTGGGGCCATCGATCATCTTCTCGAATCCTCAGAGCCTTGGTTTCGAGATCAAATATTGGGAAGTTATTCGACTGGAGTTGCATGGTCGATCCCCGAAGCAAAAGAAAACGAATCAGATCCAACAAAGTGGATCAATCCGCTCGAAGTCCCACTTCCGTATGCTCCGAGTTTGAAAATATATTGTTTTTATGGCGTTGGTAAACCCACCGAGCGAAGTTACTATTACGCGCAAAATCCACTCAATGGTAGCTTTCTGCAGACAGTGATCGACCCAACTGTTAACCGAGCTGACGAAGGAACTGACCATGGTGTTGTAATTGGCGAAGGAGACGGGACGGTGCCCTTGTTAAGTATGGGATTCATGTGCTCCAAGGGCTGGAAAATGAAGCGTTTCAATCCGGCTGGGATTCCTGTGAGAACTTTTGAGATGCTCCACGAACCGCAGAGCTTTGATATGAGAGGTGGTCCGAACACCGCGGATCATGTTGATATATTGGGCAGACAACAATTGAATGAGTTGATATTGCGGGTTGCGGCAGGCAAAGGTGATTCTATCCCCGAAAAGAAAATTTCAAATATAGACTTGTACACCTCTCGAATTGATCTCGGAGGGATGGATGAGTGATTGAATGAAAAAGGACATTTATTTGTTTCTCTCTCTCTTTGTTTTTCCCGCTGCTGTTTTCGTTTGGAATTTTTCCTTTCCTTGTTCGCGGGCCTGGGTATGTGAGTTATTTCTTAGAGACACCTGCTTTCCTGAGCATGGTAGGTTCGGACCATGGATAGATTTAGATAGAATTTGGCATATTAGGCGATGGGACTGTGTATATACGACCTGCTTATTCTCGAATTAAAACGGGATTTTCGGTTTTTATTACTTTTAGTGGTCGTTTTTAAAAATTCTTAAAGCCCTATCGAAGTACCGTGCGGTGTGTGAATAAGTATTGGTAACATCACCAGCTAATATATAAAATCTCTCATCGATTGGCCAATGGGTGACAACAAGCAGCGGTTTTTTGAGTTTTCCGCCAGTGGGAGCTCTGGGGAGAAACATCGGGGTGCTTCTTTCAGCTTAGCATGGCTCCGTCCGGATCAGCTTTTTGTAAGGCCGGCAGTACCGACGTTTCTATTAATTTATTGCGCCTGTTGGTTCATCATGCGTCTTAAACTTCCTACCGTCGACACCAGCCAACGCTCATCAGCTGACACAGGTTTGGGGGAGACCACTAGTTGGAGGCAGCTATTCCCGCTGACTCGACGACGGTTCCTTTTCTTCTTCATAGTTGCTGTTTATATAGACATCGGATTTAGCTTTGGAATCCCCACTTTGGCCTTGTTATCTGCGGCATTATTGATATCACTCCGGCCGGGGGGTGCTACAGCAAGTTGTATCTTCTCATCAGGTCGTCCTTTTTTTTTTTTGCCGAAAGAAGGATCAGACGATTTTTTTGAATAAAAAATATATCCTAGAGCTCTATCAGGCACCGCGGACACCCTCAAACGTCGTCATCATAGATCTTATTCCTCCTTTCCCGTTCCACCGCTTTTCTCCTTCTCTATCTATAGAAATTGCGACTATAGGACTGTTTCTGTCTTAGAAGCCGCAGACGAGATTTCCGAAAGACAATAGGTAATCGTCCCAACGATCGATAACTTTTTCCGACCAACTTCCCAGCCGGCACAGGGGATCGGAAACGGCGTAGTCAGCTTTCGAGAGACAATCTTGGACGAAGCTATACCCATTCCACCAACACATTCGCCCGCGACCCACGAAGAGGAGAGAACAGGAAGAGCACGAGAAGGACGCCCACTTCATACGGACCATCGCCGTTGACAAATCGGCTGAGGCCAGTGGACTATCTATACCTTGGCTAGCAGCGGACGATTTATATTTTTACTCGGCTCGGTCGTCAAAAGAAAGCTGCTGTATCACGGCTCCACAACAGCCTGCCTGCCACTCGGTGTCCCCCCCTCCCCTCCTGGTTGTTTGGAAAACAGTAGTTACGGGCCTTCGTACCAGGCCAATAGCATAGCACTTTCCCATTTCTCTCGCAGGGACCCCGTGCACCCAGTTGCTCTGATCCAACTTCCTAGCTTGAGCGAGCAAAACAAAAGGCAGCTTCACACACATACTGTACGTATCATACAGACAGAGAGACAGACAGACAGACAGACATCTGCATCTGTCACGTAGTGCGAAGTGCGAGTGTTAGTGCCGTGCGTGCCCATTGTCTCGTACAGTACAAAGTGACGCCCGTTCATTACGCTACGACGGACGAAAGAAGACACCGCTCAAGACTAAGCCTTAGCCTCTGGGATTAGTTGACGAGAGAGAGAAAGAGAGAGAGAAGAGAGGTCCGTTCTGAAGCCGCCTGGCAAATCCGAAAGCAGGGCCAGCTGTCTTGCCGCCGTCACCTTTTTTCTTATTCTCCTCTTGTCCGTTCTCTCTCTCGCTCTCGCTCTCGCTGTCTCTTCTCTCCCCTCTCACTCGCAATAAGCGTCACTCGCTTGCTCTTTTCCATTCGCAGTTGCATTTGTGGTTGGCTGGGGGGCTCTCCGAACTACTCGCTCGATAAATTGTCTTCGCTGGGCTCCGACATCCTTTCTTCCACCCCTCCTCCAACCTCCGTCTCCGTTTGACGTGACTTCTTCCCTTTCCACCAGACGACGCTGCGTATAAAAAACAAAAAAAAGAGAGTAGACAAATAGACAGGAATAACCCCAGAGCGGCCGGTTGGTTATCTTCCCATAGGCCCTTCTCTTTCCGAGCGGATACACAAGGTGCATACGAGAGCCCTCGAGACTACCTGGCTAGTATACTCGCTCCCCGACTGGACTGGAAGGTTTTGCCGCTGTTTCGCCACTCTCCCTTGAAGGACTCTTTCGCCTTTTCCTCCTGCTTGGAACCCTACGCCCGACGGCCTGCGACCTGAACAATCTTTTGTTCCTGCTCTCCTTTGGCCCTTCTCTCGCTGCTGCTGCTGCTGCTGGATCTTGGACTCGAAAGCTCCTGGCTCCGACGACGACAACACACCAGCCGCACTCCGCTTTCAATTGGAACAGCTTCTTGCCTCTGGAACCCCGACGAGCATTTCGTATTGTCTGGACCTTGCTCTCCCTGGATTCCGAACATCGCTCTGCTTGGTCCTGCTGGAGATAACATTTATATAGCTTGAGTGAATAATCTCGTACATTTTTTTTTCTTAGTATCTAGAGCCAGTTACGGAACGACTCGCACAGGATGGGTGACCCTTATAACCCCAGAGGATACCCTCCCCCTCAGCGACGCCCTAACGAGCGGTACGTTGAGTATCCAGAGACCGAAGACTACTATCCGCAGTCCTATCCGCGTGGCGTGCGGCCCGAGCCCCCCTTCGAAGCTGGCTATCGGGAAACCTACGATCGAAATTACGACCCCCTTCCCAGATCCTCTGGCGTCCCTCGTACTGACTATCGAAGTGCACCGCCACGGCCTGTCGAAAGCTACGAGGCTTCACGGCGTGGTCGGGGAGAATATGCTCCTCCCGCTCCTCGCGGGCCGGTCGAAAGTTCTCGTTACGTGGACCCGGCTTACTACCCCCCACAGCCAGAGCGCCGTAGACCTTCGCCGACCCGGGATGCCTACGATAGAAGTTACGCACCGGATCCGAGGTATCAGGAAGAATCGACCCGATACAAACGTGCCAGACCGCGAGGTGACGAAGATTACGATATGGGGACGTATAGACCAGAGGATTACTCTTATTACGAACCGGAACCGCTACCGACAGGTAGGAGGGCGCAACCTCCAGCCGAATACCCTCCGCCTCGAGGTCCAGCGTATGAGGAACCCTCAAGCACGCGACGTGATCGACGCACTCGGGATTCTCGGGAATCTCGAGAACCTCCTCCCGTCAAGACGAGTTCGTCGAAACCGTCTCCGCCTAAGGCATCGTATCCCGAGCTTAAACTCTCGGCCGATGGCATCAAAAAAGAGGTCTTCCAAATATATCTCACAAGGTTCCTCGGTAACGACGCTACATCGTTAGGTCCTATGATGGTGGATGGAGTATGTCCAACCAACAATGTAACTGCTTTTCGCTCGCCAACGGAGCTAACCGGGTGCTCTTCTCGCTACAGGAAATGGTATACAGATATTGGGCATACCGTCAGTTCACATCGGTATATCTCTCCCTCTCGAGCTTTCTGGTTTACCGATCCGAAAACGCGACTAACACGATAACTCTTCACAGGAACAAATCAAAGATATAAAGGCAGAGTCGGCGAGATATGATGCACGTAAGTATACGCTTTTGTCTTGAGCACCGAGTTACATTCGCAAAAGTCACTACGAGGAGAAAATCAAAAGCCGTCGCAATTACCACTAAAACGACATTCACACTATATTCCCTTCCCACTACCCATCTTCCTATCCCTTGAGCATTTTGAAACTCCCAAAACGTGAAAACGTGAAAAGCATCTTGACCCCCCGTTCGAAATGATATAGATCTTCGAGGTATGGAACCCCGAGAGCCATCTGGACCATTCTCGTCATCTTCATCAAGGATCTCTGGCCGCAGGAACACCGACGAACGTGAGGACGCCATGGAGCTAGCAATTCCCCGGGAGGATCCTTATATATATGCAACTACCAATCCAGGAAGCAGAGCCCCGCCTCGTGGCGACATACGTGCTGGGAGATCGCCGCACGATGCTGCATATGGCACGTCGTACCACGAACCGCCAATCCGGCATGGACGACCTATAGAGGCCACCCAGTTGCATCCACAAGATGATGACGACGAAATGGAAGGTTAGATGTCATGATCTTTTATTCCGCTCTGGATAACAAGCCTTTGGATATAAATATTCTTGCACTGGATTCGCCAACCTATGGACCGTTTTCAAAAAAATGAGCATTTATCTGCTGGGCTTTCGCATTCACTTAATTGAGACCAACAAATTCATACCCGTTCCTGCCTGTTCATCTGGACCATCTCGTTCCCTAGGATTACCATCACCTTCATCAATACCCCGCATCATCTTCAAACATTTCTGGCCCCGTTCGAAACAACACTGTACATATGCATGCAACTCTGGACTAGGCGCGTTTACAAACTGCTCTTCTCGACCACTACAGGATAAAATATTTCCCTCCCAAGGTCCATTAGTACGAAACCTTTTCCGGGATGAAATATCGACTTTTCTCGCCATTGGATTCTAAATACTTCAACTTCAGACCTTGCCGGACTGTCTACAGAAAAAGGATATTTTATGCTTGAATACCGATTCTTGCTTTGGACTATTTTTTATGCTACCCTTGGACTGTTTAATCATCACTTACCTGGGCTTTTCTTTCTGGACCCATTTCTGGATTCTCAGCGCAACCAAAACTGGCTATTTCAAGGATCAACTCAGCTTCTGGATTACTTTTTGAAACTGGTTTCTGGATCCATACCCCTTTAATCCTCAATAGAATATCCTGTACTTCAATATTTTCTTTGGGACCTGTTTATGATTTGAAAGAAAAATACCCAAGCTTGAGCCCAACGATTGCATATATTTGTTCAGCCTTCCATTTCACCCCGCGCGCACACACAAAAATTGTAGCATTTCGAAACTGGTTTTCCCTCCAATCACCCTTTCCTCCATGGCATCCTTTCCCCTACACTTCCATTCTTGGACATACTCACAAAGCCTTACATTTATTTCCCCGGACCTGTCATTCTCACCGCACACCACCATCGCCGTCTCCATCTCCCGCACTCCGCCGTCTGGATACCTCGCTCCCTCATGTGTATGATTTAACGAGAAAAGACCAAAACCTATATCTCTGAACTTGATCTCCTTTATTCTCATCCGTCTTTTCTATCTTTAATGCTTTGTTTACTACTCGCATGCTTTGGCTTTTTGGGAATTTTCTTTTTACTGGGTAACCGTTTTTTTTTTACGTCTGGGTATAACCGGGGTAACAGAGAGGTCCTTTCCCTTTTTTCGTTGCAGCACATTTCTTGCACATTTCTTGCACATCTATTCCGAAAAGCCATCAAAGGCTTTTCCGGATCTGAAATATATGTTTTTATCGCCTTTTTATCATCCACGTTCCAAAAAATCTTAACACCGGAGAACCGTAATCTCTAATGAACATCAACTCGTTTTTTCACTCACCCTTATTTTTATTTACTGTTCTCTATCGCTTCACTGTCTTTGATGTTTCGAATTGCTCTTTTGTTGTTTTATGGTTTTTTCGTTTACGCTGCTATCGAGTTTAGATATACGGCTGAAGGCGTTCTCAAAGTGCTTTTTCAGTAACGTTTACGTTTACTCACGAAATCTCTTATTTTTCTTCTTCGAATCTTTCATTATTCTGTCGTTTTGTTTTTGTTTTGATGCTTTTGCAGTGCGACTTGCCTTTTTTTTGTTTTCGATTACCTGCTTTATTCATCAAAGTCTGCGAATGCATCGCTTGCCATGTTTTTTTCTCTCCTCTCGTTTTTTCTTCGTGCTTCCAAACATGTTTTTTATCTCCTCGCGAATGAAAACAAAAATAAATTCAAACGAGCAAAATTTATTCCAAAAAAAAAAAAAAATATTCATCCTTTTTGAAAGTATTCTAAGCTTTATCCTTTTTCTTCCATACTCAGTTGAACACACTCTTTATGCGAAAAGATTGGGACCTCTCCACAAACACCGGACCGGATTATTTGATATCTCAGGATTTAACAACCTCCCACACCCGACGACAAATTTTAAAAGAAAAGATACCTCTTTCTGTTTTCTCTCCGTTTATAGTTTACATACGCATCTCTATTTCTTAGTTATATCATCTTTTATTTTATTTTTTTGTACGGGGAGGTTTTATATATATTATACCCGTACATGTCTGTAACTACTACTAACGTAAACGCAATATCCCACCTCTTCCAACAAAAATGATATATTTCAAGATACTTCAAAATATAGTAGAGTGTACAACCCCGCTCACTTCGAGAATCTCACTATTCGTGATACGATCTTTTAGTATACGTACGACCACCGATGACTGTAGATTGTAGAAAGCTAGTTCGGTAATATATAGTTCGCGCGCAACTAAAACATACGTCAAGATAATTAATCACGATTTCGTATCTCACAGGTTGGATATACCGGCGCGATCAATGTGGTAAGAGGAAAAAATATCTTTTGAAATTCTGCACTACAGATTTTCTTCCTAGATGTACTTAAACTCAACGTCGAGTACATCCCACTGACGATAATTCAAAAGACACGGATAAAGAAAATCCGCCATACATTCTCCTCCCCTAGTCCAGCTGTTAGAAAAAGAAAACAAAAAGAAAGGTACACCTAAAGAAAAAAAACAGATATAAAAAAAACTCCACCATATTCCACAATTTAGTTTCCATTTCCCGCTGTACCTTTGCTAACGAGACCAAAAAAACAAGATATCCAAAAAAAAGTCATTTGTAATTTCCTGTAATCTTTAACGAGAGACGTCAGGTTATCCCAACAGAAGAGAACCCATTTGTTTTTGCCCCCCTTTTATCTTTCGCCGTTAAAGAAAACCATTGTTATGTTCGAGTAATCCACCGTTCGCTTTTTCTGCGAACTTGATCCAATCTACGCAATGACAAGAGAAAACAAAAGAAAAGAAAGAGAATTTAATGTAAGAAGGGCAGTTTACTGCTTCTCCTGGTTCTCAGAGTAGATTGGCAAGTCGTCAGAGTATTCCTGAGCATCGAGCTGGCTTTCCTCCTCCTTGGACATGAGACCTTGTTCTTCTTCATCGGCGGGTTGTTGGCGTCTAGCGCAAGAGCGAGACTTGCCGGTGACGAACAACCACGCGACGATAAGAACGTGGAGGACGGTGCTGACGATAAGAGTAGTGAACAAACCGATGGTGATGGTGATGGCAGCGATGACCAAGCACGCGAGGATGAGACGGATGACGAGACCGACCCAGTTGAACCATCTCCATTTATGTTCGTGCTCCTTCTTATCGTCGTGTTGCTTCTCAGCTTTGTTGTGGTGGTTCTTGCCGTGGTGACCTTTACGTGGCTTCTCGGTGGCGTTGGCGTGACCTGGACGCTTGTACTTCTTTCCGTGGCAGCCCTTACGAACACCCTTGATGTTGTTGTGGATGCGATTTGCGATCTGGTGGAGGGTGTCGTAGAGGTATGCCTTCCATCTGCAGAACATGTTGTCTTTGCACATGACGGCGCTGGCTTCAGCGGGTGTCGGGTCGCGGACGCGGGCTTCACCGATGAATACCTCGCCGGCTTCGTTTTGGAAGATCGGGAATTCAACAATCTGCATGGTGGCTTGAGTCTTCCATCCCCAGACGGCGAGGACGTGGAGACGGAGACGGGAGAGACCTGTGCTGTCGGTTTCGATGAAGAGGTCGATGTCGACGGGGGACTGGGTTTCGGCACCGTTTGTCAGGGACTTTTGGGTGACGGTGAAGACGTGGGGATCCACAGCAGCGTAGATGGCTGGGAACATCGGTCTGCCGTTCAAATTGATGACATCACGCTTCAGAGGGTCGAGAGAAAGGGTGACGATGAGGTTATTCGGGGCGGCGATGAAGGCCTTGCCATCCTTGCCGGCTGGGAAGGGGCAGGATTCACAGGGAATCTCGAGAGTCTGGGTGAGCTGGGAGATGGCGTAGGCCTCCGGGGAGAGTCCGTGGGTGTCGACCTTTGGACGCTTGATGTGACTGGCTTTCGGGGCCGGCTTCTCCTTGTAGATGTCGCGGTTGAGAGCCTCATTTGGCGGGATGAGCACGGCAAGGGAGCCGGCTCCCAGGGACAGAAGGGTGGCGAGATGCAAGAAACGCATCGCGAGAGTAATGGGAACAGTTATTTAATGTCGGAATGGTATCCTTCGTAAGAATGGCGGTTGGTCGAGTGGTGGTGAAGCACGTCGATGAGGTTGAAGAGATTGGGGAGGAGGTCAGGGGAGGAGGAGGGGGGGGGGGCCAAACGATTAAAAGGCAGCGGACTGATTACGTTGACACAACACACCGCACTTTGCCATCCAAAAGCGCACTAAAGGAACGAACTGCCCTCGCCGCACCTCCCGAAACCAGGATTCCGCTTGCGCAGACGAATGCCGACGCGATTCCGGTACCCTCCAGCCAGTCCTTGCCGTTGCGGGACTTCTGTTCTGCAGGTGGTTCTGTGTGGTGTTACCGGTGCTACTCTGGCGGCTCCAGGTCTGCTCGATATCGAGATACGACACTCTGTACTTCTTCCAAATCCTCACTCCGAATAGCAGTACGAAGTATAGGAGTCTGCGCTATCATCGGATCCAACATATCCAACCGTGGTCTGTTGGTGGCACGTCTGCTCTTGTCTCTCTGGACACGTATCGTATCGAATCCTCCGGCATGTCTGGTTCTGTTCTATTTACAGGTCCTTCAAACATTCTCACACGAGGGAAAAAAAAAAAGGCATCCGATGTAGGACAGCTACAGTCTGCAGTAAACTTATCTTTAAATTTACCCTTGTGAAAGCATTAACTGCTGAGGCCCTTGAGTTTGAGAGAGCTGCATGCGGCCCTTCAAGTCTTCGTTTGACACCGAAACCCACCGCGTTTCAGACCCTCCAACATCTGAAGCATCTTGACCGGCATTTGGCTCCTAAAGACTACTCGGTATCATGCGTATCATCGATCGAGGTCTCACGACGGAGACTTTGCCATGCCATGTAGCATATAATCTGTTATTAATATGTAGACTCGTGAACATGTGGAGCCATTGCCAATATCCGAGGAATCACCTAAATAACCCTTTTCAAGTTAAGAAAGCTTCGCCTCGGTTAACGTCATCTAGCGGGAAGAGACGGAAGCCAATTCATCCCTCGATGCACGCAGTCACCATAGTCATATAAGGTTTACCATAATAAATTCTAGACTGTACACTCCGAATCCCGTATCAAAGTTCACATTACACCAGATAGTTCTACATCCGCGATTGGAGTATGGGTAAAGTGGGTTTAAAAATTAGATGTATTCTTTCTCTGCTTATCTAACTAACTAAGAAAAAATTACTGGCTGTCTCGGTCTCGTATAGATGCTTAATATTTTCTCTCGCTGTTTTCCTCTTCCAAGAACCGAGCTTGCTAGCAGTAATTCTTTCACTTAAAAGGCATCTTGTTTTAATATCACTTATTTATCGCCTTCCGTTAGATAATTCCATCTACCCATCTCTTGAAAATACTTGATAGTCGAAAAAAAAGGACCCTTACGGTCATCGTATTACAAGGGATGCTCCTAGTTGTAAGGGAGTCCCGGATTGTACCGCATCCTGTTCGTGTGTACTGAACTCTTGAAGAACAAGGTCAAAGTCGCTTCAAACGGTAAAAGAGAAAAAAAGGAAGAGTTGTCGTAGAGTCGACGAAGTATAAAATGCCGCGTACGCCAAACGATGCGAGTTAAAAGGTTTAAAAGGCTAAAGGGGTATCTTATAAGAAAAGAAAAAGGTGGTGCAAAGTACGAAAAGATGCTCGCAAGGAATGCTCGCTCCGATACTTGATCAAAAGCCGAAGAGAGAAGAGAATTAGTCGAAGAGGATGGAGATACTTATCCAGTATTGCAGAGGCTAGGCTCACAGCCCTCTCCCCGTTAAAGATCTCTAATTATACGAGTCGGGTCACCTAGCTGTTGGCGTCGGTATTCAACAATCTCGTTGGCAATCTTATCAAAGTCGCCGGTGTCTCCACCATTGAGATGTGAAATCGTCTGCGCAAGGTTGGATCGGTATTCCTCTTTATTAGGTTGGTCGACTTCTGGTTCGGCTAGGTCTAGAAGAATTTGGTCGTCTATGGAATATATCGCAAGAGAAAGAAAAATATGGTTAGAAGCCGGATTAGCAATACAAGAGATAGGATGGAGGTGGGATGTAGGACTGATTCTAGGCAGAGTCCCAAACTAAGGGCAACTGCAATGCACAGAATGGTGGGGTGGAAGGAGATCCTGCTTAGGTCTCCTATCTAGCGGAGGCGAGCTTTGCGGTCTCGTGATGCTGCAGGTCTTTCGCACACTTTGTAAACGCACCTGGTACGACCATTTGACGGAAGTGTTGGAACTTGCATTGGGGGTCATTGCAACTTCCACCCCTTGCCTCAAAATCGCAGAGTAGTAGCTCCGCATCGATATGATTGCTATACGTTAGCGACTTATAGCCCTGCGAGACAAAGTTGTTGTAATTGGGATGGTAGCGAAATGACTTGAAGCCAGCAAGCGCAGACTGGTATGGTGTGAATTCGCCCTCTTTTGGTTGAGGTGGGGGCTTCCTGGCTGGCATTCTTGCCGCCTGCACGTCCGCCAATCCCGGGAGTTGTTGACTTTGAGAAATTTCAGCACTCTGTGGTAGCAACGATACTTCACCTATGTCAGTTTTGAAAGACCCAGGTTCATAACCACCATCATCTGGGGTTTCTTCTGTAGGGCTTGACGCAGAATCCGATGACTCTTCTTCCAAAGAGCTATCACCCATCTCAATGTCGTCATCTGAGCCATTACTGATTGCATCATTGGGGCTGCCGTGAGCATCGGAGTCTATGGGAACATATCAGCCTCTAAAGAGTAGATAGGGAACTCGAAATCACTTGGAGTTTGATACCTTCAGAATCCAAGTGACTATCTGATGCATCCTCAGAATCCGAATCAATTCCACTAGAACTAGATTCGATATCCGAGAACTCCATCGGAGAACCACCAAGTTCAACTTCATCTTCGTTTGCAGCGGTATCCAAATCTATAGGACCCGTATCTGAAAAAGATTCGTCCAATGGCGGCTGTCTTATTGCCTCTGGGTTGTGCTGAGGTATAGCAACTATGGGTGTGCTTTCGGAGGTTAGCTCGGTATCTGCGGGGCTGTTCACATCTACCACATCTAATGGAGAATTCGCAGCGCTTTGGGAACGCGACATGGAAACTGTGAGCTCATTCGATGAGTCGAGTTGCAACTCCGCGGTTTTGGCTTCGACCGCCATGAGCTCGGAATTAGCGAGAGCTACAGCTGCGTCAACAGCGCTTGGTGGGATACTACCGGTCTCAATTTGGTCAAGAGTCTGATGAAGAAACTGTTCAACCTGCTCCAGCTTCTCGTCCTTCACTTCAAATGGAGCGGTGGACGGGGCATTTGGTGCTGGAGTAGATGATTTGCTTTGTGGGCCGGATCCCACCTCTCCATTCGCCGGGAGCTTTTTCTTCCGTGTCATAGCCAATATCTTTTGCCGCATTCGTTCAATTTCCTCTTCCTTTTGGCGGAGGCTTTCACCAAGCTTTTCATTGTTCTCGGGATTGGTGCTATCCGGTCGCGAAGGACCAGCTTGGTTTGGCGGAATGAGAGATACCTTGAGCCCATCCTCTTCATTGTCACTGACATCAAAGATAAAGTGGCTTGCTTCAAGGGTATGCCTGTTTCCAAACCTAGGCTGCTTGGCATGGAGATGAGACGGCTTGATCTCTGAGTCAAAATCAGCAGCAACAGGACGCTTTCTGGTACGAAGAGACGCTGAGACTGGACTAGAGGACCTCAGCGGAGTGTTTATCGCATCTTGGATATTAACGTCAGGCGGTGAGTTTGTAGCAGGTGGAGAGGGATGTCCGTTGATCGGCTGATTGAGGTTCAAGGTTGGGCGGGCTTGATTGAATCGGGAGACCACACTCTCCGGTCGTGGCGTATTAGCCTTTGCTGCCGGGATTGGTGGCTTCGGCGGTAGAGAAGCGGGAAGAATAGGTGCGGTTCCAACATTCGCGCTTGGTGGGATTATCGGTTCGCTAGATGTTGGGATTGTTGGCTTGACACCATCTATTGGCTCGGGAGCGGATGGCTTTGCCGGAAGAGTGACTGGTGCAACTTTTGATAAGTCGCGTGGTTCAGTAGATACCGGAGGCTTCACCATGGGGAGCTTCAACTGGTCAAAGAACTTTGTCAGGACTCTGCGATCGACGCCTTCTGAGACGATGTCTTCGAAGGACATCTTGGCAGAACATGCTAGGTACATAACTGCCTGCTGGGCACTTTTACGTAGGTTCTGGAGAGTCATGGGCGTTGGATCCGGAATATTGCGCAATGCTAGTTTAACGCAAAGTCAGGAGGGATGGTCGTTTTGCGAAGCTCACGATGACAAATGGGTAGGACGTACCGTTTAGATTAAGCTGTTCTCGTGCGAAGTCACCATTCGGTTTGCCGTTTATTGGAACGAAAGGGAGATGGGGAGGGGCAAGAAAGGGGTTCGAGGAGATATGCTCCGAGGGGTTCATCAAGGGGATATGGAGGGGAGTAGTAGCTTCACGAGGGGAATAATGATCATCTTCATCATCTGAGATCTCGCCTTCTTCAGGCCCGTCGTCTCTTTGTACGGAGTTCGCAGGAGGAAGGGTTATCGAGAGCTCGGGTTTCGAGGTGTCTTTCGGGGTGGTGGGAGTTTTTGCGGTTGCGCTCGCGGCGGATGTCGAGGGTTGCCTCGATTTCGGCATGACCCGCCGAGCAGGCATCGCGCGTTTTCCTGTGGATGGAGGAATACGGATGCCGCTGAAGGATGGGACCTCCGGGCAGGTAGACATGATGGAGGAGATGTCGCTGGCGCGTGTGGGACTACAGCGCTCCGGCGGAAGGTGATGGATGCTGGTGATGAAGGGTGGGAGGGAGATGAGGGAGAAGAGGGAGATGGAGAGAGAAGGAGGAAGGAAGGGGAGGTTGTATTGGTTATGTGCGGCTGTCTGCGTTGCGGGTGTGGTCGGCGTGCTGTGCCACATTCTAGTGGCTCCTCTCCTCTTCCTCCTCGACGACATCTCGCGACATTCCCTCGTTCACCACCACGATGGCCTCCTCCGCCAACGTCCCTATCGAGGCTTTGGACCGTCTACGGACGCAGCTGGGTCTGCTCACTCAGTCCATTGGTTCTCTCCTGCAGGACCTGCGCACAGCAGACCCGCTTCCGCCCTGGTATGTGCAGCATGCAGACCCATTATCCCTGTATCCCGACGACCGATCTTCGACACTTCACCTCAACCTACCGTACCTTAGCATCTGAATCCACGCTGACGTCTTTACAGGCCTACGCTCACGGCGCAGCTGGCGATTCTCAATTCCCAACTTTCAACTCTCTCTCATACTCTCCACCAGCACTCCGCCACTCTCTCCTCCACCGTCGCGTTCCCTCTCCCAACTTTCCCCGCGCGCACACAGGAGAGTCTCCTCAACCTCCTCCTTCGCAAAAAGCTAGCGCCAGAGGTGGAAGAATGGCTCGCTACCGGTCGCGAGAAGGGACTCGCGCTTAAGTCCTCGGGCGCAGATGGTAAACTCGGAGGCGCAGACAGCCCTGACGAAGACGCCGAAGAATCTGAAGATGACGATGAAGACGAGGACTCAGATGATGACATGCAAGATGACGACAACCCGGATGGTGGAGAAGGCAAGAAGCGAAATCGTCACTGGGCGCTCAAAGCTGTCATCAAAGAACAGCGCCTGCGTGATTGGGAAGCCGATTTCACGAAGGAAGAACTGGAGACGGTCAACGGCGACATATCCAAGATTGAAACAGGTCTAATAACGGATGGCGACGGAAGGATTATCAAAAAGTCCATCGATCCTTCGTCGCAAGCTTCGCTCAACAAAAGGGACGCAAATGGCTGGTCCCTTGAGATGTTGTTCAGATTTATGAGCACTGGCGCGAGACCAGAGGAACAACTTGGCCGCTAGAACTGGCCAAAGTTGAGTTTCCCGGCCTAGCGCTGTGGGTATCGATGAATTTCCCCCGATTCTGATTCGGAAAATATGGGACATGATGTTCCCATAGATATAAATCCAAAATCTTCACGACTCAAAGAGAATGGGGTTTTGCAAGGGATATATAACCGAACTACTTCTTACCAAGTCATTCTAAAGTACATCTTCATCTTTGAGACACAAGCTGGATGATAAGCTGTAAACCCGCTTAGTAGTAGACATGAGGCATGAATCCATCAAATTCACTCTCCTCCACCCCATCTAGAAGAATCCAGTGAGACCACCCAATCCATTCGTATACATCTCAGTCGCATTACGTCCCAGCAAAAACTTCGATCCCCTCTTCCTCAAGGGCACTCCGCAAGCCTGTAAACAAACGTTTCTTCCACAGCAAGTCCTCGTCGCACATATCCATCCTGAGCGCAGTCCGTGGTAGAGGCACAGTTCGGAAGAGGAGAGCACGATTCGCTAGGCCCGCAGAATCCTACACCATCCGAAGTCTCAAAGCAGAAGCAATCGTCACCGCAATTCATTCAAACTGGCGCAAATTGAGCCGTTGCAGACCGCGGCCAGAGCATTGAGCGTTTCGACAAATCCCCGATGGACACTATCCAATCGTCAGACGATGTTAACAGTTCAATATCAATAACCAACCATGGACCTATACATACCACATTGCCACATTTACCACAGTTATTCGGGTCGCTCAGTGCATCCTGGCACGGCCCGCCATCACAACTGATAGTCCCATTACCGCATTGAGTCGGCGGACAAGCCTGGCATAATTGATAAACCAGAAAATTTGCTGCGCCGCCGCATAAAGTATTCCCAATCTTCCCAGCGAGGAAAGCACCGAGTTGCCTACCAAGTACCACCCCCACCAAAGTCGTAGGAATTCCGACTTGCGGTCCGAAACCATTACCCAAAAATCCAATACCTCCCCCAATACCCGCTCCGAGCGATGACCCAAGCGTATTACACGCACCGGCCGCTATCAGCCCAGTGGTAGTAGAGCCAAATCCGGTGCTGCAGAAGAACAGAACATCATCACAAAGAACACTAGAAACATTTCTCGGTTCTAGATCTTGCAAGAAACTTTGTCTCGCTTTCTTCGAGGGTACCGAAGAATCCCACCGTCCGACAATTTGCAGCTCACAAAAACCTGCGAAAGCGACGTATGTACCATTAGCATATAGAATCAGAGTATCTCCCTCCGTATTTGATATAATCAACTTGATGGGATCTGAAAGATCAGCGTAAAATGGTCCGCTCGTCGCATTTTGAATGACCAACTGCGCGCCAGGGAATTGCTGATAGACTAGCCCGTCATGTGCCTCCGAGAAGGCCATATCGCTCGGTCCTATGGGATCCCCGGAAGGGGGTGCCACGGAAGGACACGCGGATGGAGAGACAATGACATAGCCCGTAACAGTATTGATATTGACTGTTGTAGTCGGGGCAATCGTGGTCGTAGAATGTGTAACACCAACAAAGGAGCAGGCGTTGGAGAAATCGGCGCTACCCTTGCAAGCGGACGCATATGTAGGGATGTCGGTAGGGTAAACAGTGGTTTGTACTATTTCTTCCGTTGTGGTAATTGTACCGGCGACAGTGATCGTAGAGACACTAGACCCATCGATGTCAATAAACCATACATCACATAATATTATAATGGCATGGGTATACCGACATTGTGACTGGCGTTACTGTGACCATGAAATACGAAGAGCAATCGGTAGTACCATGCCTGGTAGTAAATGCGGAAGCCCTCACGGCTAGATACGAGGTTCTTAGTTTTTGTTTCAATATAATATCGCGAAACAAACTTAATACGAACCTCGAAGGCAGTTGTTGGCATTACAGGCGGCAGAGACAGAAGTCGATATGCCTAGCATCAACATGCCATACTGTGTTAAAACCCTAGCAATACGCATTGCTGGCCACGTCTAGAGTGTATTAGCGATCGTCGCAAAGGAAATTCTATAAAATATAATATTACTAAGTAGTTATAGTGGACGCATGCTTTGTCCTATCCGGAGTAGACTGTAGGAAATCGATTGGGGCTATGAAGCAAATTCTTATTTTAATACGAAATAATGAAATTTGGTAGGGGAGATCTTTGCTGAGCTTTCCATTTGTTACGCAGATGTGGATGTGGACGCAGAATTATTCGTGCTATGTGTTTTAATACAAAATAATCAAAAATGCCCGACTGAACGAAGTTTCCGAAGGAACTAGTTGAGCTCACTCGCATGCCGATAGTCGGTAGGCTTGTGCCCCCCAAAAATGTGTTGTTTTTGCTAACACCTTCTAGAAGAATCTTGATTGTATCCTGGTTGGGATATATGTATCCGACATGCATCGAATCAAGCTTTTCTTAGCTAGCTTAGCCTTTGCTCGGCGTCTCAATTTTGAATTTGCTTACTTACTTAAGTAAGTCAGTCTACTTACTTAAGTAGGTCAGTCCTATCTAGAATTCAATCATTCGTAGTATCCTTTACGAGCCACTTCCCATGGATAAATTCATCCATGATGCCGCATAAGCTACTACCAGGCTACCTAACAGACGTATCTTGATAATTGGTAAATTTCTATCATATTTTAACCACCTTCCAGCAAATAGGAAGGAAACGGCCTTGAGGCTTAAGACAAGCGACGTAGAAGACTAATTCATGCTTGTCTTCTTGTCGGTAATTTCCGCTAGCCAGCATTGCACTTTGACTGCACCTGCATAGAAAATAAATTTATCGAATAACGCCTGTGAGCATTGTGTGATATTCACCCGTTCCGCTGACACCACCAATCTCTTAGCCGTAAAGTAATTCCTGCCGAAGCATTTCAGGTCACACGAAAGTTGATAGCCTCAAAATCTTGAGGAAGAGCCGCAACACTGGATGAAATTCTAAGTCTGGAGTACGTAACCTCAGAAAAGTCAACCCCACAATTTCAGGAGATACTTCCATAATGTGCAGGGGCGACGTTGTGATACGTTATTTTGTTGGATTTCTTTTTTGGCTAGGCTATCATGGTAAGACCATGAGGCTCTGCATGTAGTGTATTTTAGATGGGATATCCTAGGATTGGCACATTGAATTATCAATCCCGGACTATATTGCACGTACCAGATCAGTTCATATATGCATATATATGACACAGTTGTAATTGTAATTATGCAAGTGGGACAATTGTGCCAACTTTTCTTAGTCTGAGGCCAGGTCAAGTAGTCGATGACTTGCATCGATGACGGTTTGCTGGATGTCGAGTACAGAAAATAGCACAGACTCACAAACAACCATTGTTTGAATATTAATTATATGGATATATAATCTCCGTTCCATTCATACCAGCTGTACGGGGTAACCAACCATATACAACCATGCTTGAATCCCATAACTTCATCCAAAAGAGCTTCGCAAAAAAACATAACCAAAATAAACATGTTCAAACGCCAAAGAAAATGCATGCCGTCCTTGACTTTTCCCACACCTCGTCGCATGCCAAACCATAAACCCCCATCAATAGCAAAAACAAGAAAACGCCAATCAAACTATCAAAAGCAACCAATATCAACCATCACAACCACCTTTTACAGGAAGTTCTTCACCAATTCCCCATCTTTAGAGAACATCCTCCTCTTCCCAGAAAACCCCACTCCTTCCTCCCCAAGAGTCTGCAAAGTATTACTCCTCGTCATATGAACACTACCGTGAACACTCCCTCTCTCACTCCGATCAATCCCAACTCCACCACTAATCCTCGAATTCAAACTCTTCAGACTCTCCAACTCCCTTTCAAGCCTCAAACACTTCTCCTTCTCCTCCCTCAACTCCCTCTCCGCTCTACGCGCGGTAAGCTGATTCTGGCTATCCGAACCTTGCAACTCTTCGATGGTCTTGAGAAGTCGTTCAACCTTGTCTTTATTACGCTGCATATCTTCTTGCAGCTGCGTGTTCATCTTCTCCTTCCTCTCAATCTGTAATTGCAAATCGCGGACGTTCCTATCGACATTCTTCGTAGAACGTTCGAATTTGCTCCTCTGTCTCTCGTTCTCCTCGAGTTGGTTTTCCAACTATTTCAAAGTTAGTAAAAACCTAGAGCAAACGTTTCATACGAAAGAGCGAACATACCTCTTGAATTCTGCTATGCAACATCTTCACATCCCTGGAGCCGGTGGTATAACTCTTGGTCTCCATATCCATGACCTTAAGCTGTAGATCACGAACTGATCTTTCAAGCGCAGACTTCTCCTTATGCAAATCATCAACCGATTCTCTCTGTTGCGCAAGATCCCTTTGAAGTTCTCCAGCGAGTGCTTCAGATCGTCTCATCTTGTCAACAGCGGCGGCAGCCACATCTTCTTGTTGAGCGAGCGAAGTCTTCAGGTCTAAGATTTCACGGTCCATACCCGCTGCAACCCTGACCGACGAAGAACCGCCGTTAGCAAGCTCCTCAAGACGACGAGAGGCATCGGAAAGACGTTGTTCAATCGCCTTCTTGTCCTTTTGCAACTGGTCACGTTCCGCGTGAACTGCCTCAACAGACTCTCGGAGGGTGCGATTCTGGCTAAGCAGAGAGACCATGCGGGCCTGGATCTCATTATGTGCGGAAACAGCTTGTTCGTGTGAAGCAGTCATATCTGCAAGTTTCACTTCGAGCCTAGCACGTTCCTTGCTAGCAGTATTGCTATTCAGGAGCTCATCCTCCCATTTGGCACGCATCTCATCGACTTCCTCACGTAGTCGTCTATAAACCATGTTAGCCAGAAACCCAATAAATTGTCAAGGAACAGAAGGACATACTGAGTCTCGTGTCGGGATTGAACCAAAACTTCACGCTCAGTCTCAAGATCCTTGATATACTGAGAAGCTTCAGCCTGGAACTTCTTGCGCATCTGTTCAATCGAACCCTCCTTGTCTTCAAGTTCAATCTCACGCCTGTTCCTGTAATCCTCGATTTCGTGTTGCAATCGCTTCTTGGACTGCAGAGCATCCGCCAAATCTGCTTGGAGATCCTCGATCTAAAAAATCATTAGAACACTTTTTATGAAACGGAACGACGATTGCAAACATACCTTCTCTTCGTATCTTTGGTTCTCTCTCTGCATATCTTCGAACATAGCCTCAGTCTGCTGTCGTTCAGCGATAACAGTGGCACAAGTATCTTCTGCTTCTCGAGCTTGCGTCTTCGCGAAAGCTGCGGCTCTGGTGGCTTGCATAACTGCAATCTCAGCCTGTTCAAGCTTGCTATAATACTCTTCAGCACGAGCCTTATACAAAGCGGTACTCGAAGCAAGATCGTGATTCTTCGCATTCTCAGCATCCAATCGGATCTGAAGGTCTGCATTTTCACCAAGGAGATTGCTTCTCTCAAATTGCTCCTGCTCGCGTTGTGCGATGATATCCTCAAGCTCACCGCGAACGTCACGGAGTTCAACTTCAAGTGACATCTTGGATCCCTTGGATCTCTCGTTCAACCTATGAGCGTCCGCGAGATCTGACCTTGTAGCATTGTAGTACTCCAAGAGCGACTTGCGGGACTTCTCTTGGGCACAGATAAGATCAAACAACTCCTGGTGAGATTTATTTTGCAAATCCATAGCTGTGAGTTCCCCGGAACGCATCGCTGATTCGAGGGCAGAGAGCTTCTCGGTCTCCGAGTCGAGCTGCTGATGCAACCGATTGTTCTCACGCTCGAGTCGTTGAAGGATTCTATTCGAAGAACCATCTGCATTCTGCTGTTGTCCGCTCTGCGCATCCAACTGGGATCGAAGATGGCGATTTTCCATCTCCGTCATCTGGAGCTTATTCTGCGCCTCTTCGAGATCAGTAGCAAGATCCATCTTGGCTTGGTACGTAATGGTATCCACAGTCCGATCGGTCTTGCCAGAATCAAAGATTGCAGGGTTGAACTGGTCTACACGCTTAGTAGGCGTGCGAGGCGAGCCGTGCAACCCAGCAGCGTTGAACATTGTCCTCTTTGTAGGAGTGCCAAAAGCTTGTTTAGTAGGGGAGCCAAACGGTGGCAAGTTCTCATTCATGCCCTCCATAAGATTCGCCCTGGACACGGAATGTCGATTTTCCAAATCCAGAACCTCGTCTTGGTGTCTCTTACGTATCTCAGTGAGTTGGGCTTCAGCACGGTTGCGACGCTCCTCGGCAACTCTTAGCTTCTGCTTAATTTGGTCGAATGTCTGCGCCATGTCAACAGCGGCCCCAGACTTCTTCCTCGTCCGTTCAGGAATCTTGACGGTGTCATCTGGTTCGACAACTCGCTGCAGTTCAAGCAAGTATCTATGACAGTCTTCGAGCTCAGAATTTGCAGTATCCAACGAACTTTGAAGCTTGCGGGTGTTGGCATGAGCTTGCGCCGTGAGTTGTTTTTCAGCGTCGAGGTTGCGGTTCACTTCAGAAAGCTGCGATTGTAGACCGCTCACAGTCTTCTCAGTCGCTCGTGTGTTCTTGTGCTCCCTTGTGACCTCATGATTCAGATCTTCGAGATCCAGCGCTAGCTTTTCTTTCTGTTTCTCAAGAGATATGATCTTCAACTGAGCCTCGCTCAACTGATTGTGAAGCTTCTTCTCTTCCTCAGCCGCTTTGGTCTTGTCAGCGGTCAGCTGAACAATCTTGTCTCTGTATTGCTCACTGGCCTTAGTGCTTGTTTTGGCGAGTTCGAGATTCTTTTGCTGGATCTTGTTCTGCAAAGCTCGGTTGTCATGTTCGGAAGATAAGAGACGGGCTTTCAAGGTGGACATCTCTTGCTCAAGTCGCTTTTTCGCTTGTTCATTCGCCCTCTTGGAGGCCTCGCCATCTTCGATCTGTTTGTTCAAACGACGGATCTCTGAGTTGAGACTATCGCGGCCAGCTTCAGCTTGTGACAGAAGCTTGTCTTTCTGATCAATCTCCTTTTTAAGGGTTGTCCTGAGCTCTTCGGCTTGACGTGAGAGTTGCCTTTCATTAGCAGCTTCGGCTTGGGCCCTGGTAGACTCGTTGTTTTCAACACGTTGGCGAAGTCGTTGGAGGTCGAGCTGGATATCACGTTTCTCACGCTCTGCCTGCGACCTAGCTTCCAAAGCTTTCCGAAGGGTATCTTGTTGTCCGTACAACTCCTTTTCGATGGTGACTTTGGCGATAGATAAGGCATCATAGTCTCTCTTCATGGTAGCAAGCCGAGCCTCATTGTCGGCAAGGACATCAGCGCGAGATTTGCGTTCGGCGTCCAACTCTCCTTGAACGGTCTCAAGTTGGGTCTTCAAGGCTTTGATCTGCTCATCGAGCAGACGTCGGCCTTGTCCAAGTTTGGCATCTTCGGAAATCTTGGTCTCAAGAAGCTTTCGGGCCTCATTTGCATCTCGTTCACACTGGACTTTCAACATCCTGGCATTCTCAGCTGCAGCTTCAGCCGAGCGGATCTTCTTCTGCAGTTCTTCTTGCTTGGATATGAGAAGATGTCGCTCATCCTCGAACGTTTTGCGGTCGATCTGGTGCTTTTTGAGGTCAGCAAGGGCAAGAGAAAGCTCGCTCTCTTTCTTGCGGATGAGACCCTCAAAGTCGGTAGAAGTCTTGGAAAGATCTTGGAGCTGCTGTCGCACATTGTTATTTTCAGCGCGGAGCTCGTTATTCTGCTTGCGTGTGGTTTCCAAGCTCTTAGTCTAATAATTTGTCAGCATCGTCACCATAAAACGAAGTAGCACGATATACACTTACCGCCGCATTGTATTTCTCTTCGAGGTCCTTGTCAGTCTTAAGTAACAGCTGCTCAAATTCTTGGACTTTCCTCTCCTTAAGAGAAAGTCGGCTCTGGAGCAGGTGAATTTCTTTAGACAACTTTCCTTCGTTTGTGCTAACATTATCAAGCTGGTCGGTAGCAGTCCTAAGTTTAGCCTCATTCTCCTCCATCTTGGCCACCAAACTTCGCTTCTCTTCCTCTAAAGATCCAATGAGAGTCACCGCCTGATCAAGCTCTTTCCTTCTAGCATCGAGCTGATCAGAAACCTTCTTCTTGGCTGCGATTAACTCGTCCAATTGATCTTCTAACTGATCTTGGTCCTCCAAGGCACCTTTGAGCTTCTCAGAAAGGTCTGCTTCACGTTGCTGCAAGCGCTGGAAGATTTCATCTTTATCAAGAGCAAGAGCACGCTCAGCCTCAAGAGTTTGCTGAACTCTTGAGAGCTCAGTCTCAGTCCTTCGCTTGTCATCCTCAATCTTGACTCGATCCGCAGCTTGCTGGCTCAACTGAGCTTGCATGCTTTGAATCTGTTCCTCCCGCTTCTTGACCTCGCGGCTAGTCATGGTATTACCGAGAAGAGGCTTCGTCTTCACAAACAACTTCCACCACGGGTTCTGGCTAAGTTCTAGATAAACTTGCAGGTTCTGGTGAATTATCCTGGTAGCCTCGGCCCGGTAAAGCTTCTTGTGGGCGATCTTCCGTTGAATGAAGCCGCGGGCAACGCTCTGGAAACGAGTGATTATGCTGCGGACCAGAGAATCACGCTGCTCTTCAAGTTCGGCGAGAACACCAGCACGGAAAAAGACCTTGCTAAGACCAATTCTGTACTGATAATCGTCCAAATTGAGTCGCTCCAACATGAGCCGAGCAATTTGTTGGCCTTCGGTGTAGCCTCTTGGAAGGCCAGGCGTGAGAACCTCATATCGCTGGCGGAACTCGTTGAAGGGCAGACGATTGGGGAAACCAGTTCTCGCAATTCTGATACCTTCCAACACACCATTACATCGGAGCTGATCCAAAACTAAGTGCGTAACCAGCTTCTTCGGCTTCTTCTGGTGATTGGGGATGATGCAACGGACGAAATGAGGATGGGTAGCATGCAACTGAGTCATGAGGCTGGAGAGCTGTTCCTTATGACGTTGAGCGACGGTACGGAATAGACCTTTCTTAACACGAGATCGGGATGTCAAAGAGTGCTCGGCATCCTCAGCGCAATCCGCAAAGAGTTCTGCAATACTCCGGTGGCTGGAGCTAGCCAGAAGACGTGTGATGTTGTCGTTCAATGGGTCCTTGTTCTTCTCCAACCATCCCTCAGTCGTGTACTCGACCTCGGCAGCGTAATGTGTAAGCACAAAACCTTGTCCAAACATCGAACTTCGATATTTGTTGGACTTCTTATCCCACAAAGAATGAAGCTTCTCGGTGAATGTTTTATCGGTAGCTTTTGGCATAACGCAGTCTTCATCCAAGCAAGAGAAGATACCAATAGGGTTGGAAAGTTCAATCAGGTCAATCGTAGGTTGAAGATCATGCCCGAAATCGATAAACTTCCACTCGATGCGTTCTCTAGCGTACTCTTCCTGCTCAAGCACGAACATGTGGTGATTGAAGAACTGCTGCAGCTTTTCGTTGGTATAATTGATGCACAGCTGTTCAAAGGAGTTGGATTCGAAAATTTCAAAACCAGCGATATCGAGAACGCCAATGAAGCCGGACTCTTCACCTCGTCGTTCGAGCGACTGATTGATTCGTGATACCAAAGCGCCGAATGCTCGCTCATAGATACCCTTGCTAAGAGCATCTACGGACTGCTTCACTTGATCGGCGTTGCGATTCTGGTTGACCCATTCTTTTCCTGCCTTGACTCTGGGGTTGACGAGTCCCTTGCTAAAGGAATCAGCAGGAATACCAAGGACGTCGCAGATGAGCTCGATTTGTCGTCTGTCGGGCAACCTAGCGCTGTCGGATTGATTACCAGCCACGGTAAGATTTCCGAGATGGAGAACAGCTGCGATATTTCGGAAGTAAGCAAGCTGTTCTTCCTTCGAGAATCCCATGACTTGGAACGCTCGAAGCAAAACTTCGAACTCCTCCTTGTCATTGACACCGGCTATGTGCTTGTTCGCGCTCTTGGTATACCCATAGTCATCGACATCGCCGGTGAGGAATAGCTCCTCTCGGAGATCTCTCGTCGCACCTCTGAGCAATTGATAAAAGACATGATAATTCCTCTCTCCGGAGCTTTGTTTCACAACTCTGGACTTTTCGAGGAGGTACCAATCAATGTAAGCCCCGGCGATTTGGCCCTTGCCCGTAAACTCGATCCGTATAAACTTGCCAAATCTGGACGAGTTGTTATTTCGAACAGTTTGCGCGTTACCGAACGCTTCGAGGAGAGGGTTGGCCTGTAAGATCTGTTGTTCCAGAGTTCCGAATTGTTTCGAGGTATTGTTGCCAGCAGCAACGGATGCCAAATACTGGATAACCTTCTTGGTATTTTCTGTTTTACCAGCACCGGATTCACCGCTATCGAGTCGTTAGTATGAGGGCCTCCTGAATGGGTGCTACGTCTAACTTACGTGACCAAGATACTCTGGTTCTCCTTCTCGTCAAGCAGATTACGGAAGGCCGCATCCGAAATAGCGTAGATATGTGGCTGGGTCTCGTCACGAGATCTATTTCTGTACATCTCAATGTACTCGTTGGTGTATATTGGTAACGGGCAGTACGGATTGACAGCAACCAAGAACAATCCAGAGTATGTCTAAAGAACCAGTAAGTCACAAACCAGGTCGAATAATAATCCAAGGATAAACTCACGTAAATGAGATCGGATTGATATCTCATATGTAAATTGTGCACAACGGACGCTTCGTTGAGATGCGTCAACTCGGCCATATCAGCGGCCTTGTCGAACTTGGCCGGATTGACTTTATCCACCTGATCAGCGGGGACATGTCGTTGGGTTCCATCGTCGCAGATGACGACGAGGACGCTATCCTCCTCGCTTTCAACCCAACCTTTGACAAAGGCTCGTTCGGGATCCTTAACCCAAACCCAGCGTTTGCCCGAAAAATCGGTGCCTTCGAGGCCGTGGCGGGCGACTTTAGGAGAGGTGGGGTCTTTTTTAATAAATGTTGGCGCGAACGTGGTGTTCGATTTGCTCGCGCTGTTGCTGGCTGCCGACGTGCCCGGTCTGTTATGATTTTTGCTGAACGGAGCTATCGAGCTGCGCAGCGGGTTTGAGGAGGTAGGTTGAGGGGATGTGATGGGAGAAGATGGAGTGCCCTGTCGAGGAGTGAAGGGTCTCTGAGAGGCGCCGAAACGCGGTGGAGTATTAAAGTTAGACATGTCGATAGAATGCCTCTTCAATGCATCTGTAGGCACTCTGGAGGAGAGGTGGAGGCAGGTAAGGAGTTGAAATTAGCTTTGGACGATGCTCGTTAGCTTTAAGCCTCGAGGAGCAATCGGCCAGAAACCAAAACAATAGCGGGAACTTGGATTGCCCAGGCAATGGCGTTTCCTGCTGAGTGGTGAGAATGCCCGTGAGAATGCGCCGGAGGGAGCTTGAAGCGCAGAATAGGAGTAGCGCGATTAGCTTGTCGCGCAGAAGAGAAGCTTGAACGGAGTATTACAAGATGTAAGGATGGGTAATGATAATGATCCCACTCGAGGGAGATGAGGAGGAGGAGGAAGGTTTACGGGAGAGAGATATCGGCTGGTGATAACAAGCTGGGCGCACCCCGTCGTCTGTTCACAGGCCTGCACAGACACCATATAACCAACCTACGATTGCGTGCAGAATGCTTGGTTATGGGGTTGTCGAGGGGGTGTTGTTTGTTGACTGCGCTGTGTTGGCGAGCGGCAGAGTTGACCAAGCAACGACAGTCACTCACAACACGTGCAACGCATCCGACTGGCGTTACCATTCCGTCCGCACTGATTGGCCCGATCTCTGGCTATCCCCGACCGTGACATCAGATCTGGGGAATTATCTCCGACTGTCAGAACTCCATGACTTCACCACTTGCGCGTATATAGACCCTCCCCGACGATATCACCATTCTGCCATCCGTAAGCTTATTCGATACCGTATTCGATATTCTCACGTCTATATCATCAATTGGCTGCAGTTCCGCTAGCCCGATCGGATTGCGCGGTCTTCGACACCTGAGATCCACCCGCGTTTGGCACTATATACAGCACCTGACCGAGGAGCTTCACTCCAAGCATATATCACAATGGCTTCGTTATGTCCACGATTAGCATCACATATGCTTCCTACGAGTAGAACAGCCCTCACTAGACCCGGATCTCAGTTGGCTACCTTTAGAGCTACCTCCGACACGTCCAGACGGATCTCGCGACGCTTCCTCGCGACACCGTCCGAGGATGCCACCAAGAAGAACGGCACCGCCATCGTAATGCTCAACATGGGCGGTCCCTCCACAACCGACGAAGTCGGCGACTTTCTCTCCCGTCTATTCGTACGTCCCGCGTCTAAATACTTCCAAATGGCCCGTCTCTACTAGTCACTAATATATCTCTAGATGGACAAAGATTTGATCCCCCTCGGCCCGTTCCAGAAGTACCTCGGTCCCCTTATCTCCCGCCGCCGAACCCCCAAGATCCAGCATCAATATTCGGAAATCGGCGGCGGCTCCCCAATCCGCAAATGGACCGAACTCCAAGCCCGTGAAGCCTGCAACATCCTCGACCGCAGCCACCCCTCCACAGCCCCGCACACACCCTACGTAGCATTCCGCTACGCTGACCCATTAACCGAAGATACCTTCAAACAAATGCTTGACGACGGGATAACCCGTGCTGTGGCGTTCACTCAATACCCGCAATATAGTTGCTCGACCACGGGTAGTAGTTTGAACGAATTATGGAGACTATCAAAGAAGTTCGATCCGCAGAGTCAGATTAAATGGTCAGTTATAGATCGATGGCCGACACATCCGGGGCTGGTCGAGACATTCGCAAGACATGTCGAAGAGTCACTCGCGACGTACCCAGAGAACGAGAGGGATAAGGTGGTGTTACTATTCTCGGCGCATTCGCTGCCGATGAGTGTGGTTAATAGAGGAGATCCTTATCCGGCGGAAGTGGCGGCGACGGTGTGGGCTGTCATGCAGAGGTTAAAATTTAGTAATCCGTACAGACTAGTTTGGCAGAGTCAAGTTGGTACGTAATATATTCGATATGTGAAGATTGGAATAAAGCTAATATAGTCAGGCCCTTCTGCATGGCTTGGTGCGCAAACCGCGGTCACGGTTGAGGAGTATGTGAAGAAAGGCCAGACCAACTTACTACTTATACCTATCGCATTCACCTGTAAGCTTCGCATATTCACATATCTATTCAACTGATACTAACAAAGTCCAGCCGACCACATCGAAACCCTCTTCGAGCTCGACCTTGAAATCATCGGTGCCGCAAAGCAACCCGGAATCAAACGTGCCGAATCATTAAACGGCGATCCAATCTTCATCAAAGCCCTCGCCGAAATCGCAAAAGAACATCTCGAAAACTCCGCCAGGAGTAACGCGCAACTATACCTCCGCTGTCCAATGTGCACGAGCGAGCGGTGCCGAGAACAAAAAGCATTCTTCCGCAAACAGCAAATGGAAATCGAATCAGCCTTATAACCCCCATCCGCCATACCCTTTCAGTAACACGATTGCACTATCCACCATATCCTTTCAGTAATACGATTGCATGTAATTATGAAGCCATAGTTGTACATATACCATCATCATACAAAGCAGATCTACCGTATATAATATCATACACCGACTTTCCACCTCTACCTCTGCGCATACTCTTTATTAAAAGCCCGTCCGATAACCATCCGTCTAACCTCACTAGTCCCCGCACCAATCTCATACAACTTCGCATCCCTCAATAACCTCCCCGCAGCCAATTCATTGATATACCCATTTCCCCCCAAACACTGAATAGCATCCAACGCAACCTCCGTAGCTCTCTCAGCGGCATACAATATCGCGCCCGCGCAATCCCTCGTCTCGATAGTCCCCTCATCGACCGTCTTCGCGGTGGCGTAAGTATACGCTCTACTCGCCGCGAGTTTAGTATACATATCCGCCAACTTCCCTTGCATTAATTGAAACTCCGCGATCGGGGTTCCGAATTGTTTTCTGGTGTGGGTGTACGGTAACGAGATATCCATAGCGGCTTGCATGAGACCTATCGGACCGGCGGATAAGACCAATCTCTCGAGATCGAGACCCGTCATGAGGACTTTGACCCCACCGTCCGTCGGACCTAACTGATTCTCTTCGGGAACGAATACGTCTTCGAAGATTAATTCGCCGGTGTTGGATCCGCGCATGCCTAGTTTATCTAGTTTGCGGGCGCACGAAAATCCTTTGAATGATTTTTCGACAACCATGGCGGTGACGCCTTTGCTTCCTTTATCCGGGGAGCTTTTGGCGTATACGACGATGAAATCCGCGTCCGGGCCGTTCGTGATCCACATTTTCGTCCCGTTGAGGAGCCAGCCGCCGTCGACTTTTTTAGCGGTGGTTTTCATGGATACCACGTCTGATCCCGCGGAGTGCTCGGACATCGCGAGGGCTCCGATTTTGGTGCCGGAGATCAAACCGGGCAGGAAGCGGGATTTCTGAGACGGGGTGCCGTGGAGGGAGAGTTGGTTCACGCATAGCTGCGAATGCGCCGCGTATGATAACCCGATGCTTCCTATATTTCCCACATAATTAGTATTAGTAAAACTGATATAAGTATCTAATATGGTGAGGTGAACGTTACCTGATGCTCTGGAGAGTTCTTCGAGGACTATGCAATGTGCTTGATATCCGAGTTCCAGACCACCGTATTCCTCCTCAGCAGTTATCCCCAGAAATCTACAATAGGTACATTAATATTCATGTCTGCATGATAGCTGTAATTATCTTATATAGAAATAGTAAAACTCACCCAGCATCTCCTAGTTTCGCCCACATTTCGTTCGGGAACGCATTCTCACGGTCCGTCTTCGCCGCGACTTCTTCAGGTATCTCTCTTCCTAAAACACGCCCAATCAATCAGCATCTAATCCAACTTTATATAACGACGCAGTAGAAATATAGTAAAATAGGGAATAACGTACGTGCGAAGTCTTGTACTCGTTCCCTTAACTCTTGTAATTCCTCCGACGTCGGCATTTTGAAATTCGGAGTATGTTTGGTGGACGCATATCGAACAGCAGCAGCAGCTGGGATCGCACGGCGTAATACGGATTGCGAAGATGAAGATGGGAGGGATGTTCGTTGGAGGGTGCGGAATGCCGGACGGGCTATTCGTGCGGCGTGCATTTTGGAATAAATTTCTATATCGTCTTTATTCTATTTCAGAGAGGGAGGTTGATGGAGTATTGTTTATACGACTGTGTAACGTTGACGTCGACGGGACTTTCACGAGATCGAGTCGCAGGTGTTGTGGAATCGAATACTGCGGCGAACCCGAATATATCAATCGAGAAACCAAAAAACTTCGGCGATGCTGACAATGGCGAGTAAATAAATACCGTGAAGAATAGACGGTCCGGCACCTCACCGAGAGAAAAGGGCAAGCTGATGCAGAAAAGCTAGTCTCGGAGGTTGCTGTCACTCTCAGACCCGAACACCGCGCTCTCAGAAGGTCTTCTCTGGATGGGAAGTGCACCGGGGTTGGTTTGTGGGGTAGCCCACCGCATGCGGCTATCTTCGGCACTCGATCGTGCATCGTTCTCCAGTTCACTTCCCCGGAGAGCGCCTCCAAGGAAGAGATGCATCACAGGGGCGGATTTGAGATCTCGAGATCGAGTCTTCCTCTTTTATTCTCCACCCGGCGCACCCATCTCAAGTTTTCCTTCGTTGTGCTACTATCTCCAATCCGCGCTTAATTTCATATCACCGTAAGTTAACTCTCCCTTCAATTCGTCATGATTTTAAACTGAACTTCAATACAGAAACAATGACATCCCTCCGCACCGCCCTGGCGCTCACCCGCCGGCATGTATCATATCGTCACTATACGTCCCACCTCCGCAGGACGATTGCGACCCATGCGTTCTCCCATCACTCCACCGCAGTTTCCACCATAAAATCCACAATCGATACATCCTCCTCATCCTACAAATCCAACGCGGAAGCAATGTCCTCCCTCTCATCATCCCTCGACACCCTCCACTCCAAGATCTCCCTCGGCGGCCCCGAAAAAAGTAGAATAAAACACATCGAACGAGGCAAGATGCTCGTCAGAGAGTGCGTTCCCCTTCAAAATCCAACCAACAAACCCATATAGACACATAAACACATAAATTATAAATATCAATTGAAAATGGTGGTTAATCTTTTAAATATCGGGGCAGCACAGTCGAATATCAGCACTGCTAGACCCCGGCTCCTCTTTCCTAGAATTATCCCAACTAGCAGGCTACGAACTCTACGAAGGAGAAGATGTTCCCGCGGGTGGAATCGTCACGGGCATCGGTCGAGTATCCGGCGTCGAATGCATGATCGTAGCCAACGACAGCACGTACGTCCCCACCCTATCCCCCATACATTATCCGCAGGGTTTAGAAAATACTAATATATCTGCTCGTGTAGGGTTAAAGGAGGAACGTATTATCCCATTACCGTGAAAAAACATCTACGAGCCCAACAGATCGCGCAGGAGAACAGTAAGTCGTACATCAATATATATTTATATACATGTTCATGTACTAATAGGCTAGAATTACCGTGTATATACCTCGTCGACTCCGGCGGTGCGAATCTTCCACACCAAAAGGATGTCTTCCCAGATAAAGACCACTTCGGCCGCATCTTCTACAATCAAGCTCGAAGTATACACACCCGCCTCCCCCTAACCTATCATAAACCACCAGATGCTAACTTATTACCAAATAGTGTCATCTCAGGGAATCCCTCAGTTGGCGGTGGTAATGGGCCCCTGCACCGCCGGCGGCGCATATGTCCCCGCCATGTCCGACGAATCAATAATCGTAGATAAACAAGGTCACATCTTCCTCGCGGGTCCGCCGTTAGTCAAAGCCGCCACAGGGGAAGTCGTAACCGCGGAGGAATTAGGCGGCGGTCAGCTACATTCGAGCACGAGCGGTGTTACCGATTACCTAGCCGTCGACGACGCACACGCGATCGTTTTGGCGAGACGGAGTATAAGTAATCTCAACTGGCCGAAGACTTCCCCGCCGGCGATCGTCAGCGGGAAGGAGGTTAAAGAGCCCGTGTATGATGTTAACGAGTTGGGTGGGATTATTGGCACGAATTTACGGGTGCAAGTTGACGTTAGAGAGATTATCGCGAGGATAGTCGATGGAAGCGAGTTCGCGGAGTTTAAAGCGTCGTATGGGACGACTATGGTCACGGGGTTCGCGAGCATACACGGGTATAAAGTGGGGATAGTGGCTAACAATGGGATCATTTTCTCGGAGGCGGCGTTGAAGGGGGCGCATTTTATAGAGCTGTGCGCGCAGAGGGGGATTCCGTTGGTGTTTTTGCAGAATGTGACGGGGTTCATGGTGGGCAAGGAGGCGGAGGCCGGGGGCATCGCGAAGAACGGGGCGAAATTGGTGACGGCGGTGAGTTGTGCTGAGGTGCCCAAGTTCACTGTCGTTATCGGGGCGAGTTACGGAGCTGGGAATTACGGGATGAACGGACGGGCGTATGGTGCGAGGGTGAGTTACATTTGTCACTGCGATACAAAGTTTATATGGGTTTATGTACGGATGGCTGACTGGCTGTAGTTCTTGTGGATGTGGCCGAACGCAAAGATTGCGGTTATGGGAAGCGAACAATTGAGTAACGTCATGGCGACGGTTGGTAAAGCGGATCCCGCGCTACGGGATAGGATAGAAGCAGAGTCCGATGCTAAGTTTGCTTCGGCGAGGATATGGGATGACGGGATTATCAAGCCTGAGGATACACGGAAGACCTTAGCGATGGGGCTGCAGGCTGCTCTCGGGGGTAGGGCGGATCAAGAGAAGACCAAGTTTGGGGTATTTAGAATGTAGAAGTGTATTATTAGTGTATCTCGTGTATGATATGTACGTTATGTGGGGGTAGTCGATATATGCAGTATATATCAATTATTATTTTGGTGTTAGCGATGTCTAAGTTGGAGGAGGAGGATGGGTATGCAAGAGGTGTGCTGACAACCAATCGATTAGAGTTAGCATTAACACAACGATACTTGATGCATTAGATGATAATGTAGTCCGATGCCGCAGTACTAGTGACTACTTGGTCACTAGTAATATACCAAGTAGTATACTCTACTAGTCATGTCTGGAAGATAACGAAACTAGTGGCAAACCCGTCCAAACCAAACCAAACGAGACAACGAGCTCAGCGGGAATAAAGACGGGAACATTTATTTGGACAGAAACAAAGGCAAGATGAAATATAGTCAAGCGCGAGTATAAAAAGAACAGAGCGGCACAAAAATTATGCTCTGCAGAGATGCGGTACAATACGCTCGGAGGAGAGGTGCGCGTGAGGGCTGGGTGTTCTGATCGGGAAGCCGGGGGCGTCAGATGGGAGCAGCATGTGGATGGCTGTGGGACCACACTAACTGTTTACAAGAGATAAGCTTAAGTTGCACGCTGGAGATAACGGGCTGACGACGGCCTTTCTTCTTGATTATAAGATATCGCAGAATTAGAATTTACGGTCAATAACATGTTATTGCGACAGCCGGGTCCAGTAACTGGAAGCAGCGGTGAGAGTGAAGAGTGAGGCAAAGGGCGTGTCAAGAGTCATCTGATCCTTGACCGGCCGCTCAGGGGAATCCGAGCAGAGCGCTTCATGATAGGCCGGTCTGCCAGGGGGACACCAGTTGGAAATAGTTAGAGGGAAAGAGTTACTAGACTGCTTCGGGGGAGGTTGCCATGAGAGGCTAGTTAGCAGTAGACAGCATCACACAGCATCACCGACAAGGCCAGTCGTAATCCACCGCCCGATGCACGTAATACTCGCTGCTGCTGCTGCTGCTGCTGTCACGTCGAGCATAAATACGGCTGCTCTCCCCCTTCTCCGTTCTTAATTCATCCATCCGTCCGTCGTGCAGAGTCGTGTCTTGTCGAGTCGTCCTCCTTCACCGTTTGCCGGCCAAGTCGAACTAAACTGACAGTGTCCGCCTCGTCATCTGCCATTCCGACCGAGAGTGGCTGGGCTCCCTCATAAATATCCCCCCATCCCCCATCATTCTAATCCTCCCAAACCTTCCCTCCTCCTCATCACCACTCCCACATCATAACATCATCCCCCCAAATAAATCAAAATGAAGTTGACCAAGTCGTTCATGGCCCTTTTGGCCGCCACCTCTGCCCCCGTCCTCGTCATCGCATCTCCCATCTTGGACACCACCGTCGTTGATCGCGCTCCCCTCCTCAGCTCCCTCAGCGCCTCCGACCACGAGATCCCGGACTCTTACATCGTAGTCTTCAAGAAGGGCCTCGACTCCGAGAAAGTCGACGCTCATCACACATGGATCCAGTCCGCACACGCTTCCTCTCACAAGAAGCGGTCCCAGATCCCTCTCGGCGGAAAGCCGTCCGGGAGCTTCCTTCACACCGTCCTAGATGACGCCAAGGATCTCCTCGGCTTCAAACACTCCTTTGACATCCCCGGAGCCCTCAAAGGCTACTCCGGATCTTTCGACGAGGCCACCCTCGATCTCATCCGATCCCACCCAGATGTGAGTATCTCGATCCTTTCCCCCTTCACCGCCCTTTGTCCCGGCTTTGTCCGGCGACATTTCGCGAAAGCGCGCCCTTCGCCCCAGGAACGGATCCCGTTTTCGGGGATGGTCTCGTGAGCACTTGCCACACTTCCCATTTTCAGCCGGATTACCCCGAATTCACCGCTAACGCGCCACAAAAAATAGGTCGACTATGTCGAGAAGGACTCGATGGTCTACGCGTCTGACGACCACGAGACTGAGAAGGGCGCCCCGTGGGGTCTCGCTCGTATCTCTCACCGAAAGAAGCTGAGCTTTGGCACTTTCAACCAATATCTCTACTCCAACGACGCCGGTGATGGTGTCAACGTCTACGTCATCGACACCGGTACTAACATCGAGCACGTCGATTTCGATGGTCGCGCTTTCTGGGGTAAGACCATCCCAGCTAACGATGAGGATCTCGACGGAAACGGTCACGGAACTCACTGCTCCGGTACCATCGCCGGTCACAAGTACGGTGTCGCCAAGAAGGCCCATGTCTATGCCGTCAAGGTGTTGAAGTCTAATGGATCTGGCACCATGTCTGACGTCGTCAAGGGTGTCGAATGGGCCGTCACCGACCATCTCAAGAAAGCCAAGTCCGAGAAGGGCTTCAAGGGCTCCGTCGCCAACATGTCCCTTGGTGGTGGCAAGTCGCCAACCCTCGACGCTGCCGTTAACGCTGCCGTCGATGCTGGCATGCACTTCGCCGTCGCTGCCGGTAACGACAACGCCGATGCCTGCAACTACTCTCCCGCCGCTGCTGCCAACGCTGTCACCGTTGGTGCTTCCACTCTCGGTGACGAGCGCGCTTACTTCTCCAACCACGGAAAGTGCGTCGACATCTTTGCCCCAGGTTTGAACATCCAGTCCACCTGGATCGGATCCAAGTATGCCGTCAACACCATCTCCGGTACCTCGATGGCCTCCCCACATATCGCTGGTCTCTTGGCCTACTTTGTCTCTCTCCAACCCGCCAAGGACTCCGCCTTCGCCGTCGGTGAGCTCACCCCCAAGAAGATGAAGGATAGCATGGTCGCCATCTCTTCTCCGGGTATGCTCAGCGAGCTCCCCAAGAACACTGTCAACGTGAGTTAAACAATTGTCCCAATATTTTTTCACCTAATACTAACTATTCCTCAGCTTTTGGCTTTCAACGGTGGTGGTAGCTCCAACCTTACCGACATCTTCGGTGACCACAACAAGCACGGCAAGTACCTCACCGGCAGCAGCAAGCATCTCTCCTACGCCGACGTTGCCGACGATCTTTTGGATCGCATTGAGGAGTTCGTCGAGGAAGAAGTCAAGGCCGTTTTTGACAAGGCCCGCAAGATCCAAGCCTAAATCATCCGTTTTCTTATACTCCATCCGTCCTTTTTGTTTGATACCCAACAAGATATAAACGCGGGATGGGCTTGCAACTTCATTTTATCCGTTACGAGAATGTTTGAATAGGAATAGGGTTGAGACTTCTTTTTTTACGTATACGCACGCACGGGTTTTATCTTTATGTCGTTCATCGGGTGTTTGGCTCTCTCTCCTTCCCCTTGTGGGGGTGTAACTAGAATTATCACTCTGGGAGGATTGACGGGGATTGATATTTTTTCACTACTTGGTTTTGTAATTTGCATGCATGCATGGATTTGGCTGTCACTTTAGTATTATTATTACTTCCTCAAATTGGCTCAAGATAATTTTATCTTATCACTTTTTTTTTTACTCGTTGAATACTTTGCTTCGGGTTTTGTATTAACTAGGTATCAATATTGATAAATATTTTCTCCTTTGAGGATTACATGGATGTTTTTCTTGATGTGCATTTAGACTGCTTTGAATTCTCGTGGGAGGGTGTGTTATTTTCCGGCTGGTTGCTGTTTTGGACCACGTTTGTGTCTGGTTAGTGGGAAACACGCTGGCATGTGGTTTCGTCTCAAACCCGCTCAGGAACAAGTAAGTAACGGGAGACGGATGGCCAATCATGCGGGGGATCCACTGTGACCCTTCCCCCTGGTGTGTGTGTGCTTGCGGGTTGCATATGTACGGTTCCATCACCTCGTGATCCGTTGAGCTGTGGCGTCTTTTCACGTTTGCGGGTGTCTGTGTTTTTGGTGTATGTGGGATGAGAGCTGGCTAGCTTTAGCTCGCCTGGCTTGCAAGGTTCTATATTCTTATATTTTAGACGAAGGGTACCCTACCGATCAAAGTCGAGGGTAATGACATATATCTTATATTCATTCCCCTGCTTCTTTCCTTTCCCGAAAGTTTGAAATATCGTATAATTTTGCAATTGAGCTCACAGTCTGTCTATACTATCGGAGAGTCCTAAGACCGAGTCAACGGTTGTACCCGTAAAAGACGCCAAAGCACAATCAATTTATCAAACTAGGCCCAAAACCAACGAGATACACATTAGCGACACGAGCACGCGGTAAATCATTTAATGGACATGATCTGACAAAGATATCTCACTGATCGGATTCGGTTTGGCGAACTCACGGTCTTCATTTGAGGCGTTGATCAACGCCTCAAATGAAGACCGTGAGTTCGTGATAAGTCTATAATTTCATGATTCGAGTTTCCTCAAAGGCATTGCGACGTTGTTCATCGTGTGCTTTAGGGATGACCTATACAGGCTCGAAGGCTTATTCACAGACAATGTGCCCACCACTAGCCTCGAAATGGCTATATAGCTTTCCCGCACTGGGCCTCTGATATATGCTGAGCTAATAATATCAAAGGCGATAGGTTCACCAATCTAAAACAAAACGAGTTCTCGTAAACTTCGCAATGATCCTACGAATGAGCTCAAGCCTCGCGATGAGTTCAAATTTCCTACTTTGACGATACTGGGTAAATTCATACTACACGATTACTATGATTTTGTGAGTCTCTTGATCCGAAAGATTGTCGGTTCCCAGGAGACGCTTGGGTCATGGATGGTGAACAGATGGGAAGGAGTCCGATATAACGTACGAATCCCAAGAAGACGATTTATCAATTGGTAGGACATCAGAGTTGTTACATCTACCCCTAAACATTGCGGCTACGATACTGTTGGAACGATAAAAGTAGTTCTCGATTATGGTGTGATGGTTAACATACGTGACTCGCTAGGAAGAACTGCCCTTATAGTCGCTGTTGAATATAACCGGTCGTGTGAGAGTGGTGCATTTTTATATAAACAACGAAGATGGAATGATTCAGACAAAGTTTTGAGGTTGCGGAAATTGTTGAAGTTGCTGATACAGAGAGGGGTCAACGTTGATGCGGCGACCCGCGGGTGTTAACGGCGATACAGCTTTTGCACTTTGCTGCAAAAGTGTGCTGTGATACATGCGTCTCTGAACTGTTGGTGAATAATGTAATTAAGACGCTGAAAAAAAAAAAAATCTTGGACGGACTCCTCTTGATGTGGCGCTTCATTTCAAGACTGGATGGATTTTGAAAAAACGATTCAAGCCGTAGCTTGGTAGATATGGTCTGAGCAATATTTCAAGTATATCAACGGTGAATTAGACCTAGTCATATAGATTTCTGCCCGTAGACAAGGCGGGGTCTAGCTTCGGTCTGGCCAATAATATATCAAGTATTCAAACCCTCGAGCCACAGAGTAGTACTACGGGCAAGGGTCTTGAATTCGAACTGTAGATGACTGGTATCGTGATCACGCGTGATATACCGTCCCACAAAAGACCGCCCTCCGCGAAACATTCCGCAACCAGCCTTCTTCAATCGCTGGCCAATCGCGCATGAGTTGTACGAGCTCGCGAATGGGGCAAAGCACCTTGCGCCGCTATCTGTCGTGCCGCGGCACACATGCGCATATGAATCAAACCATACAGAATAGCAGGATACGTGCATTGGAAAGGTGGAGGATCCTGTACGCGGGAAATTTCCTTTCATAGCGGAGAAACAGCCTGGCGAGGCTCTGTCGTCTACTGTTACTTCGAGTATTAAAGTAATGCCATTATCCGATTTATATTTTGACTTGATGGACTATTCGCTCTCAACCTCCATCGCACCGACGAATTCGACCTTGATATCGTGGTCTGGTAAACCAGACGAAGTGGGAAATACCACATTTCTCAACACATTTTGACCTCGCACTTCGGAACTCGCAAGTGATATTGAGATACCAGTCTTGTGCTATTATACCATCTTAGTTATCAGGCTCCGATAGATCAAGATGTCGGATATACTTAAAGACACGGGAATAACATCCCTCTCCACCGAACTTCTCCACCAAATCAGCGCCGACTTAGACTCCGACGACCTCCTCGCTCTGCGCATGGTATCGAGTAATCTGAACTACCTCTTCAAAGAACTCCACGAAACATCAATCTACCAAACCCGGTACATCTACCTCGTCCCCGCGAGTCTCGAGAATCTGGTCAAAATCTCCAAATCCTCCCAGAACTACCGCGTGCGCCATTTAAAAATTATAGCTTCATCACCTTACATCAGCCTCGAACGCCGGCTGCGGAAAAGCATGCGTGCAAAAATCGACGGAGAGGCTGCAAAAGGAGCAACATCTAAGTCATCTTCCGACAAATCATCCGTGGAATCGATTCTGAAAATGCACGATCAATCGAAACTGGAATGGACCGGAGTGCAACATCTAGCCCAATTCAAATCCGCGGGGTACTACTTCTCCGTCGCCTTCGAGAATCTACCGAACCTCCAATCCTTCGAATTCGACTGGATGGATAAATACCGCATGGACCGTTCGATGTTCAATCTATTCTACCCCACGATCGGGTTAACCCCCGGCACCCGCACGCAGAAGAAATTACTCGCGACGATATCAACCCATCGAACGATGTCGGCTTACGACCCTTCCGACGCTTGGAACTCCGTCGTCACTCCCGCGTCGAACTCCGATACGGTGAGGATTCAATCGATAGTGGACTTATCCAACGGCTACGGCGTGTTGGATGCGGAATGGTTCAACATGTCCGCGTATCAGTTATCGAGGATCAAATCGAATTTTTCGGAGCTCGGAGTTTTACATCTCTCGGTTAGGGATCTGCCGAGCAGTGACAGATATTCGAGGTTCGGCATGATGCAGCAGCCGAGGTTTATGGAGACGGATCACGGATTACCGCGGAACGGAAGGGCGCAGCCGGTGTGGAGGAAACATGTCTCGCAGTGGGTTGAAACCATGGGTCAGAAATTGGAGGAATTCAGACTGGATTTCGCGAATTCCATGCCTCCGAGCGGGATCCCCGCGGAGACTTGTTGGATGCCGTCGTTACCGACACTGCAACGGTTGAAGTTGGTGAATTGTTACCTCACCGCCGAAGGGATTAAAACATTCTTATCCACGGCGAGGTGTTTGAAAGAAGTCACGCTGTTGGCATGCCACACCACCAATTCGACCCAGACCTGGTTTGAGATTTTGAAGACTTTCAAGGAGGACGCTCCCGGCTTACGTAAGGTTTCGATAAAGATTCAACGATCGCAGACGTTCATGACCCCGGTAGCGCACAGCGCCGAGTACATCTTACCAAATCTAGATATCATCGGTGATTGGGGCGCGGAGGACACGGTGTGTAAAGTCATGCTCCCGGGTTACCGAATGCGCCTGGATCCGTCGTACATGAATGATGGGTTCGAACCGGAGCAAAACAATCCTCTGTTTCTGTCGAAAAATATCGCGGAGGAGTTGAATGGGAATAGTGAGGCGGAATGGTTTTGGGATTCGTTGACGGACGGGAAGTGGAAGGAAAGGGTTGATGGTTATCGCTCTTACCCCGGAGCGTTTAGCGTTGATGATGATGCTTTCGATTCTTCGGATTCGGAAAGACCTGATCCGAATCTAGATAATCAGTCGATATTTCAGGGTTTTTAATTTACAAAGAAGTTGGGAAGAAAGAAGGTGCGCTGGAGCAACCAGTTAACGAGATTGACGATGAACTTTTAGTATCGCTTGTAATTAATGCGCTTTCAACTTCTATTTACCGTAAAAACTTGCCAATTTCCCCGCCGACGTTCACAGTGTCCAGCAGGAAAGTATCATGCCCGAATAAACTTATATCTTCCCCCAATTCGACATGTTGCACGTTCCTATTCCCGCTTTCCCGTAGAGCATCCACAACCTCCTTCTGCTGCCAGGCGGGGAACAATATATCAGATGCAACACCGATAACTAAAACCTGATGATTCTTTAATCCTGCCAGCCCAGCGACAAGATCCCTAGGCGGCCTTCGCGCATTGGAACTGGTCTCCACACTACTATCACCCGCCAGCACACTCTCTTCATCTTGTTCTTGATACGCTTCGTCAGGCAGTGTGAGAGTGCAACTAGCACTCCCAACATCCTCTTCACCCTGTACAACCTCCCTCCTCCTAGTTTCATACGCCACCCTCCTCTCCCTAGCAGCGTCCTGCACCCCTTTACTCAAATCGAATAAGTCCATCGCTTTGGAAATATATAACAAACTATTCGCGTCATACTCCAAACACCATTTCTCACCCGCATGGTCGAGATACGTCTCTATCAAAAAATCAGGACATAAAGCCGGCGGCTGCGAAGCGTCGGCTCTTCTGCGTGAGAAACGGTTCTCCCATTCCGGTCCCGAACGATATGTCACCGTCGCAATCTCACGGGCAAGCTTCATACCCACGTGTGGCGGAATCGAATTATAATAATGCCCCCTCGCCCAATTCGGATCAGACATCAGCACTAAACACCCAATCATAACATTAGACCTCATATCCCACAATATATCAGAAACTAAAAGAAAGATAGCATAACGAATTATATCTCACCTTGCCGTTGAACAAACCGCATAGCGATACTGTAAGGATGACTCCTCGCGCATCCGCTAATACTAACAACCTTCCCAACCCTCTCCGGGAACAACAACCCGGCAGCCAAAGATTGCATCCCACCCATACTACTCCCCACGCTCGCCGCCAACTTCTCAATCCCAAGATAATCCAATAATGTGAACTGCGCCCTCACCATATCCTCCAACGTCAAGATCGGGAATTTCGTCGCATACGGATCCCCGCTGGCGGGATCACGAGAGGAAGGTCCCGTTGAACCATAACATCCTCCGATGACGTTGGTGCAGATTACATGATATTTATCGGTATCGAGAGCGAAGGATGGGCCTGGACCGATGAATTTTTCCCACCAGCCCGGTGAAGGGTTGGAAGGGGTTGAGTGGGCGTGGGAGGACGCGGAGAGGCCGGTGTGGAGGAGGATGGCGTTGGATTTGGAAGGGTTGAGGGTGCCCCATGTTTCGTAGGCAATGGAATAGGTTGGGAGGGTGCCGCCCCAGTCTAGATGGATCGGGGTGGGGGATGTGAAGGTTTGGTAGCCGCCGGAGGTGTAGCTGGGTTCTGGGCCGGTGCCAGTGGATCGTTTGGGGAGGGCGGTTTTGTTTAGGAGGTTTGAGGTGCGGGTTTCGAGGGCGTCGAGGCACGGGAAGGCCATCTGCGGGTTTGACGATGATGAGGAGGCAGCAGGAGAGGCGCCATCTTGTTTATTCGAAGAGGTGGAATGTAGAAGTCTCGTGTGGTTCGTAGCGAAGAAGTGTCGTCGTGGGAGAGGTTGAGGTCGTCGGAGTGGCAGTCTGGTGGCGGTGAGAATGCGTTGGAACGGCTTCATGGTGAAGCAATGGAGCGGGCACACCGCAGCTGCAGAAGGGCGAATCTCATAAACACTCGCAAGATGGTTGGACTTTTAGAAGCTCGCGGTGAAGAATGATATTTGAAGATGGTCAGAAGTCGAAATGGCCCTTAGTAATCGAATCGGCTGCGAACCGGCGACCAGACAAGATGCGCCAAGGGAGCCGCATCAGATGGCGTGATGGCTGTGAGGCGCCCAATCCGTCTTAGCCTGCTTGCGGCCCATTCTATCAGATACTTCATTCGTATTCTATCTAGACGTTGTGTGATATAGTATCGTGTATGATATTGATGACTTTGTCCATTGTGGTAGTATTCTGAGGGTAAGAGAAGAAAGCCCTCCGTATAAAACGCCATGTATGCTTCAAAATACAAGAGTTTGGGATCCCAAGGATACCAAAAGGTGAAATGTAGAAAGAAAATTAGAAGGAACAGAAGGAAAAGAAATGGTATACAAGAAAGATATTGTGAGAAAGGAAAAGAAATGATAGGGAGAACACCTCGCCCGAAGACTTTTGTTTCTAATATTAAACACGACCTGCCGCCTTCCCCACTTCCCCAACCTCCAATATCTTGTTTTATCTCAAACTTTTCCCCGCCTTTCCAAAAAATATACCGAACGCTCGATAAATGCTATGTATAGTAAATATGTCTTTTCCAATCCATGAAACCCATAGGATGTTAAGGGAAAAACATATATGACGGTAGAGTGTAAAAAAATTCGTAAATTATAGGACATGTCGTAAAACAAATACTCCAAACAAAAGAGAAGGATATGATGACAAGGGAAGAAAGATCACGGATCTTTGATTCCTAATTTCCACAGCCGCATTCTTTGTGCGGCTTCTCCTTTTAGTCTAGTCTTTTTATCATCGTCTGATTCTCCGATGTGTCGTTCCGTTTCGGGTTTCCAGGAACCTATGTAAAATATCGTTAGTCTTAGACACGCCGAAAAGCAGACAACCGTGTAGGTGATTTCAAGATAGAAAGGGCGAGGGGGCTATACGAACCATCGAAGAGATGCTTCACATAAGCTTGCGGGTCGTCATCTTCACCCGCACCAGAATGTCCAATCCCTGGACTGAAGCTGGTGATCGGTAACACCACCACATCCCCCAACCGTCGAGGTTCCTTCATTCCCGTGAATTTCTTCCAATCCACCGGATTCTTCTCATCAACGACAAAGTAACTCTGATCATTGAAGTAGTTGAATATCGCGTCTGTCCACGCCGCGGGGCCCGTAAATTCGATGACACTGCTCCGATCATGTTTCAATATCTTGGCCTTCTTCATCTGCAGCGTCCGTTCGGTAATTCTCGCCACGATCTCTCGTAGCACCGGGTGGCCGGGTTTGGATTGAATCGTCCATTGACAGAATTGTATTCTCCTCGAATACCATTTATCCCAATCAGGTCTATCCGGGTCGGCTTCGATACCGATGACTAGTCCGATGGTGCTCATCCGGAAGTTGCTGGGGACCCATTTAGTAGCAGGTTTGAGAGCCGCCGTGTCGATGTCACTGTAAATCCCTCCACGCGCCAACAATATCAAATATCTGAAAAAGTCGGCTTTGAGGATCGGTGATGGGAGAGACGTGTAAGCTTCCAAGACTTGTGGAACGGATCCGTAGAGGTGTTTGATCAGGTGTAACGCCACCTGGTCGGTGATGACCTCGTGGATGAATTCAGGATGATGTTGGGTCCAACTTGCTTCGAGGGGTCGATATGAGTCGCTGAAACGGGGGTTGGCGACGGTGTACTTCCAAGTTTGCCAGATGAATGCTGGGAATTTGTTGGATACGTCGTAGGGGAACTGGAAGGCTAGTTGTTCTCGGAGAGGTTCGTTCTTCATATTCGAGGGACGGGGGGTTTTGTTGGATGTGCCTTGTGTGACGAGTTTGCCGACGGCTTCGTGTTTCTCGACTGTCTCGGGTTTCTTCAGAAGAGAGCTTTCCTTCAATTTTTCTAAGGGTTACGTGGGTTAGTACTACCATCGGAAGAATACTTGTGATATATTGTCGTACCAGTTTTCTTCGCTGGAACCACCTTCTTCGACTGCTTTTCTGGTCGTGACGGTGGTGCCAGCGAGCCATCATCGTGAAGCTCGGGTCGCTTCCCACCTCTTATGCTGTTCGCCAGGGGGAGGTTCAGCGGCGTGCCATCCTCTGCCGCCCGCCGGCTCGCATTGAACCAGAATATGACCAGCACTAGTGTCGATAGCACCAACGCCCTCTTTACGCTCAACATCTTCCTAACGACGGACTACCGCTCCCGAGGGACCACTGGCGGGACTTCGAGGGAGCTTTTTCGGAGAATATCCAGTTTGGAAAGGATTCGGAGGAGATTTGCGTGTGTGAAGAGTGAACGGGTGTGTGTTTGTGAACGAGCGAATGTTATTTTAGTTAGTCCGTGAATGGAAGGGCCGTTTTTGGTGGCTCGCGAAAGAAGAAAGAGGATCCGGGTGGTGGGGATAGCCAGCTATCCGGATAAGAGGTAGCGTCTACAGCAGCGACATGCGTAACGAGCGACGGATATTTCGAATGACAGACGGTGGTGGACAGCGTGGGCGATGGCGGGAGAAGGGTCTAAAAGAAAGAGTCGGTTAATGATCGGTGGGATCGAAGCGATGGACGCGAGAAAGCACAGATTGGAAGGGGCGAGCTGACAAACAGCGCAGCACGCACTTACCTGCGAGATAGATGAGGATGAGGAGGAGGATGAGATGATAGTGGTGGTGATGATGATGACGGTGCAGGGAGAGCAGGGTGAGAGGGAAGGTAGTTTAAAATAGCTGTGCCCCCGTCTCCTTTTACAGGGCTGGCTGCACCGCTTGCGATGCCCCAAACAGTCTCTCTGCCACTGAACAATGCAAGACGCAGACAGACGGTCCAGTCTGTTCCGATAGATCTGGTCGAAGAGAGGAGATGCGCTCCGGAGCACGCTGCGAACGAACGAACACTTCGGACAATAAATGGACAATGGATGGTTTATATTATATTGTCTGTATGATATAAATTATCGTGTGCGAAACTGCCCCGATTCGCCGGCTGCCCGATTGCACCCCTCCTTATTCTATATTCTTCTTCTGTTCTTCTTATATTCCCGTCCTGCAGGAACGACAACCACATGGACCGCTGCCACTGGAGTAGACGCTCAGGGACCGCATACCACACCCACACCCACACACACTCTCTCCCTCTCTTCCGCCATTCGCTCGACCGCGGCATATAAAAATGTCCATCTCGACAATCAGTCACCCCCTTTAACTAAACAATCCGGACCCTGCCTGTCTCTCGAAGATCGGGAAATACCAACCTGTCGAATCCGTGAAGATATGATGTCAGCCATGCCAGCTAATCCGCTATCACGCAAGAGACATGAACGATCTTCCCACACAGCCCGTCCAAACGGAAGGAGCTTTTCGAATCATCACTGGGAATTGCCCACAGAAACTTCCAAGTAGGAACCCTCGAAAGCTCCGTCTTTCATGGATGGACGATTGGCGCCGCCCCGGTCGGCAATAAATCTCAAACGCTAGGGTGAACTCTCCTCAAACAAGCTAACCCGCCAGCGAGTCCGGGGTGACCAACAAGTAGAAAGAGGCCCAGGGGTGCATGTTGGACAACTCTGAAACACGCCGTTTCCTGTTCCTGACTGTGCGCGTGTGTAAGACAGAACACCTACAAAGTACTCTTCCCAGTGCTCTACGTCTATTGTACACTTTTGGTACATCAATCGCCCGCGAACGGCTGGCGGTTTCGCACGTATCTCGCACGTACACCCCGAACAGCGGGATTCCGCAACATCAGGCCATTCGAACTGTTGGATAATGTGACCGTGTAACTTTGATGCGCATATACCACGAAGATCTCAAGGGATGCTCAGAATCTACTCTCGGTCTAGACGTTTACCTAAGGAGATTTGTATATTCCGTGGATCACGTCGACCGTAGCAGAAGATCGCATATTAACGATCACCCCGTGACGAAGAAAGGGATGATACTCTGCCCGAAGTATGAAAGATCGGGGGCAGATCCAAATAGCCCCGTGGACCAGTCAGTTGGCACCTAATAAACGATAGACATCGAATCATCCTTCCTCATCTGAATGGAATTGCATTGCATTGGAATCGAACGGAGAATTCCATGGGATGCATCCATCAAATGGAACCGGGCATTGTCAAAGACTCAACGCATTGATATTGCATTCCAACAGTCCAAACAGCATCACCCACGCTTCTTCCCGAACATCGGACCAAGATTTGCATCCAACATTCAAATTTACTAAAAGAATCGGTTTCGAAACGTTTAATAATGTTGGGAATATTTCATTACCACATCGATCGTACTCAAAACGGCCACACTTTATACACAAACTTTGCCGTGGAACATATCCGCGTCGTGGGATCCAAATCCACGCCCGCCTCATTCATGTAATCAGACACGGAATCAGGGATCTCTTCCACCTCCGGTAACGGTAACCCCTTGGATAGGAATATGTCATCTACATCAGTTTGAACTGGAAAACCTTCAATGATTCCTTCCGCCGGGTTCTGTCCGTCATTCTCCGCGAGGAGTTGATATGCTTCGTGGACTTGTTCAACTGGCGCCGCGATCGTGCTACACACTATTCAAATAACCATGATACGTAAATAACCAACCGAGTCACTGGGGAACTAACATACTCGGAAATATATAATGAAAGATCTTACCGTTTATGTAGACTCTATCCCTAGGATCATAATCCGGCGGAAACGCCGTGATATTACTCGAATCAAACCCGAAATACGGTCTATCAAGATCATACGGCCCGATCCCACCACCCCAATTCTCATTATAATCCCAATTCTTCCGCCGATATTTCGTCGGGTCCACGATATCCACATCGTTAACCGAATCCGGCACGAACTCCAACTCGGCCCAACTCGACCCTTCATCCGACTTGGACACCGTCACCCGTCGTAACAGTTTCATATTAGCGCTGTGACGAGAATTAATCATCCCCAACGATCCGTCGGCGAATTGGCTGGCCGCCATCGCGAATTTCGTGGGGACGCGGTAGTTGGTGCGCCATTGGGGTATCATGCGGGTTTGTTCGTTGATGAGGAAGTATTGGGAGGAGTGCGGGGTGGGTTCCGGGGGCATGTAGGGTTTCGGGGTGTTGTTTTCGAGGGCGGCGGTGACGGGGAGGAGGCGCCATTGGGTGAAGTCTGGGTAGGTGCCTTGGTCGTGGGTGAAGAAGGTGGACCAGAGTTCTGGAGTTAATTTTGATACCGCGTCGGCCGGGTGGTCGGTGTCTAGATCCCAGGCGACTGCATATAAAACAAACCATATAATATATTCGTTAATATTGGCTCTGACATTGATATTGTATACTTATACACTATGGTGTTCAATCTGGATGGGGTTGGGATTGTGGGATGTACCAGTTAAAGCCTTTTTTTCGCCATATATACCGAAAGGCAGCATATCAGTCGTATCGAACAGCTCTGGTTTATCAAGCACCGCGAGTATCTTTTTATCCAAATACTCTCGTCGGTTCGGTATCTGCCTTATCCCTTCCGACTCATCGAGCTGCAGGTTTATCCTAGGCACCCAATCTTCCGGTAGCAGGTTTCGATCACCCGTGACCCCAGCTGTTAAGAAGCCGACGATGCATGATGTGATTACAACAGCGGAATTTGACTGCTTTCTAGGCATTATGGAGATTTCTTATCGAATTACTTGCGAGAAATCCCCAGGTGGTATTATTGAATCCGATGATTGAAGCATGGTTGTTTTCTCGTGGTTGTGGTGTGGAAGGTGTGGCGAGAGGTGATATGTGGTGATTTGAGCACAAAACCCTGGGACGGTTTTTGGCTGGTTTTCTTAACATTGACACCGGGTGGATATTGTTATATCGCGTTAGTGTGAATATATCGGATCGTTCTTCTTGGCTAGGATTGCGATCCAAGCATTCACGCAGGAGTAATAAGCACTCGTATTTAAGTGCGTGTTGACAGAAGGGCCAGGGGAACTGTTGTTAGTTATCACTTCAACTCGGGTGGCAGCGGATTCAAAATGATTGCTGATTTTGGAAAGGGTAAGCTGAGGGAGCTAGTCCATTGTTGGTGAATTTCCGTGGCGTGTAATGGCTCCGTTGATATTAGCTGTTATCAGACCGTGGTTTAACGACACGATGTTGCAACATCTACAATGCGTTCAACTTTTCCTAGGGAAAGGTAGTTTGGGGGACGTAATGCTGTAGTTGGAATTTTCGCTTCATGCACTGCGCGGAGTGAATAAGGTTTCTCTATCATTCACCGTAATCAACCCATAAGTAGTACATTCTTCTTTCAGTTAATATAGGCCTATAGGTGCCGGTCGTCTCTTTTCTATTTTGTATTCATCTCCACCGTGCTGGCTCATGGGTTTGAGATCTCTTTAGCTTAATTATGCTGATATAATGTTACCTCCACTTCACTATAGTTTATACTAGTTCCTTTAAGACAAATACCGCCAGATTATTCGTTTACGAACGAGCGAACATCAACACCGTTGATTTAGCGGTTACCCCGCAATTCAGTGATTCTAACTTACAGGAAAGATCTTCTGGGTAACGTTTAACGCAAATAGGGGGAAGAGTATCATATAGAACCCAAGAATTAGAAACAATCTCAGAAGTCGAACAATTATCATAGAACAAGCACTCACAACACCGCTAGTTGTTATTTAAATAAGAAATATTTCTTTGGTAGCATCACTGTACTTCAAGTGAATAGGTATATATAATCTCAGCAGCTATATATATAATACATTTCTGTTCTCATCGTCTGTAGATTGCTCTGTGAGATTTCCCTCGTCAGTGCGTGAGAATATAGCTGTGAAGACGCTGTAAATTTATACAATGTTGGAATTGGGTTGGGACTAGATTGAAAATAGGTCGACCGAGCGAATCCAGTTAGCCGCATTCCTATTTCAAGACTTCGCCAAGGTCTTGCAGGGCTACATCAAGTGCGCGGTTAAAAAGGCATTTGGCAGGCGGCGTGAGGCTGTGCGGCCGCGTCGAGCGAGAGAAAGTGAGTGCAGGTGAGTGAGAGCGTATTACCCGACAGAAGACCACATCTTTCCCTTCTCCACAACCCACTTCACGAAGCGGACAGCCAGAGATCGAGACCGTCGCCCGGCCGTTGTTTTATTTCGTGCGTTTGGTTTCAGAGTCGGTAGGCGTCCGTTCGGGAACGGAGACCTTTCCAGTTCCACACTGACGTATTTTTCCGCTCCGGATTCTGGTGCCAAATTCGCTGGGAATCGCTATCGTAAGCGGGCCAGTGGGGGCCTAGCTCAGTCTCACGACCACTCTCGACGACCTCTCAGTCACTCCTGCTACTATGCGGTGATAGTGACAATAATACTTCTCTTCTATTGAGCCTCAGTACCCCGGATACCCCTTTCTTGACGAACCATCTCGATGATATTCCATTCGATACCCCAATCCTAGCCTTCTCCCTCTGTCTGTGCGTGTATAAACCCCAACTCCAAGCACAACTCTCGATACTCCTCTCCCCGCTGGTACCACAAATTCACCACCAGTAACAACAACAAATCGACACCACCCTAGAAAAGGTCGACCTGGTCCCACCCCCCATGTCGCACCTCAATGGACCGCCGGCAAATCGAAACCGTGGCGTGTCCACGTCCTTCGCTCCCGAACAACAGCGTCTCGCAGCCGAAATCGATCCCGTCCTACAGCAGATCTCCGAGCCGATAGAATCCGTCGCTGGGGTTGCCGATAAACTCCTCCAGCTGCTCCAGCTCCGGGGCAGCTTGAAACAATTACCGGATGGGTCATGGCAGGAAGTACTCAGGCTGTTGGGAGGGTTTGACTCTCTCATGCAAGCCCTGACCAATGTGGCGGGGTTCTACAGTCTTCAGAACACGGAAGATGATAGGCTGTGTCTTATAGACTATCTAAAATGTGTTTTGAACTTACTGTCAGAGAGCATGATTGGGCACTCTGGGAATAAACGGTTCTTCACGAAGAAGGTTGGCTTCGAAGCCTTGGAACGGGGATTGGCTGCCACAGGACTATCCGTGTGCGCACCAGATTATCTGTTCGGTCTGCTATTCGCATTTGGGACGAACGACGAAACCCTCGCTACATTTATCGTACGATGCCGCCGCGACCTACCAGAGGAGGAATCGGAGACCGTGTCCCATGTTCGGGAGAAGACGAAGGCTGCGTTCAACGGGAACGATCTGTTACGGCATGCTGGAATCTTGCAGGTCATCGTCAACTTTTACAACATCCTCGAGCTGGATAGTGTGACGAAAGCTGCTGTCCTGCAGGCCATAATTTCTCTTCTACATTCTAACCAGTATAACCTGAATGAGGTGCACAAAAGCGAGATATTATCGAAATTCATCCTCCCCAGCCTATGGCCGGCCAACACCGATGACCAGTTCCAGGCAATGTTCTCCGAAATAGCATATGCTCTGATTCCTTTGGGTGTAAACTTCCCAGGAGACGCTAAACTGATATTCCGACAGGCAATCGAGGATCCCAGTGCCGCAGATTTCTTATTACACGGTCTGAAGCATTCTCGGACGCCCCCACTAATTCAATTCGACCTTTCCCTACATGGCTTCGCATCGGTAGAGCTCGGGACTCTCGGGCGCACGTTCCCGCCCTCGAGTGGCGGTTACACTTTCGCTCTATGGGTGTACATTGACAAATTTGACGACTCCGTTCACACGACTCTCTTTGGTATATTTGAGGAATCTCAAAAATGCTTCGTGTTGGCGTATTTGGAACAAGATTCGCATAAACTCATATTACAAACTTCTGTTTCTTCAGCAAAGGCGTCTATACGATTCAGGAATTTCGTGTTCGAAGAGAAAACATGGTACCACATCGTTGTCGCTCACAGGCGCGGCAAGGCGACGAGCGCGGCAAAGGCACTATTGTATGTCAATGGAGATTTCATCGAACAATCGAAATGCTCTTATCCGTCGAGTCCTCCGACGCAGATTACGCCCGTACAAGCTTTCTTAGGCACACCTGCGGATTTATCTCCTAGGATCGGACATGGTGTATTAGCTTCGAAATGGAGTGTTGCGAACGCTTATCTTTTCGAGGATATCATATCGGACGATTTGATCGCGGTACATTATAACCTCGGACCTCGATATTACGGCAATTTTCAGGATTGTCTGGGCAGTTTTCAAACTTACGAAGCCAGCGCGTCTCTCAATATGCGGAACGAAGTCATGCATCCCGGAAAAGAAGAGAAATCGGACATTATATCTGCTATTCGACAGAAGGCTTCTACGGTTATGGGGGAAAACAAAGTCTTATTGAACATCTCGGCAACGGGGGTCATCGATGATACGTATGACGGTGCGACTAATGTTAGAATATTATTGGAAAAGATTAGTCGACAGGCGTCGAAGAACCTTCAGGCGTTTGTACGGAAGGGTCCCGTGGCTTTGAATGGGGCTATTCCTTTTATCAGTGATGCGTTGAGTGTTTCGCAGGGTGCCGCTATAATGACTGGTGAGCCTGTGATTCTGTATCCGGGGAGTCTTGACAACGCTGCCTGGAAGATTGGCGGAGCTGCCGCTGTGACTCTGAAACTCGTCGAGGCTGCTAAAACGCCTGAGGAGGTTTGCAAAGCTGTCGAGATTTTATTCGAAACGATCAAGAATAATTGGAGAAACTCTGAGGCTATGGAGAAGGAGAATGGATTTGGAATTCTGGCATACTTACTACGGACGAAAGAAATACAAGGAGTTGTGTCGAAGCAACTGCTGGACCTAATTCTAGCCTTTGTAGGGTACAATGGCGAACACCCGGAAGAGTCGATATTGATTAACCCGCTGGCGTATCGTGTGCTTCTGGTTGACTTTGAACTCTGGCGGAGAGCAGACATAGCAACCCAACGAGCATACTTTGCGCAATTCATCGTCTTCGGATCCGGAAGTATCAATCATCGGTTCAACGCAAAACGATTACTTCGAATGAGAATCATAAAGAAACTGATTCATGCTTTGAAAAGCGATGCTTTCTCAATGGAAGTTCTGCCCGATTTCATGGCGGCATTCAAATCGCTCATTAGTTCCAATTTCTCGGCGGAAACGTTACGGTCTTTGTCCTTATTCATCACTTATGCTTTGTATTCTGGGAAGCAGAGCAAGGGGTTACGGCAGAAGAAGAGCACTTTCCAACTCAAGAGATCGGATACGGATGGTTATTCGCCTGTTTCGGCGACGGGAAAGAGGATCGGGGATTTTGGGTTGAAAAGACAGGTCGGGCTTATGATGTTGGAGATGTATTCTGAGTTGCTGTGTGAAAGCTCGAGTACAACTAACATCATGAAATTTGCGAGGACGGTCACGAATAGGGTGAGTTTTTCTTATGGTCATATTGGATGGGGATTCGATTTTAATTTTCATGAATAGTGGTTGTTGTATCTTTTGGATGATGGGAATCCGAGCGTTATATCCTGTGCGATGAAGATTCTGGCACGGATCTTAGTCGTCCACGGACAGAGCTACATTGCCAAATTCGGCGGTAAAACATTCGGCTTCTTGGTTCTGAGGCGGCGGTTGCGGAAATGGTGGAGAGTTCCGGAAGTCTGGATGTCTGCGTTTTCTATATTTCTCGGCGTAGACATCGCGAAAGTCGACCTCAGCCAGCCGTTGGTTTTATACCATCTCGTCAACACTTTCAAGTTTGATGATAAGGATGGAAGGTTCATATGTTCGGATATGTGGGCGGTGATTGCCACCATGCTCAAGACGGCGGTTCATGATATTACGAGGGCGCAACAGGAAGCGGCGAGGGTTACGGCTTCTAAGAGCAACTTGCTTAACCCAGATGATGTGGAAAAGAAGCATAATCGAAGACGGTCTTTGTCACTGGATACCCAACTCACATTGATGACTCTTGGTGAAGGTAGGGCTTGAACGTTGCCTATGTTTTATATGAGCTACGAGGCTAATTCCAGTGTAGTAGTTCGGGAACCTATCGATCGTCCACCGCCTGAAGTTGAAAAAATGATCAACTCAATTGTTCATTTCCTGGCCGACTTGCAACAAAACTGCGCTCCGTTTAAGGAATTCTGCTCCGGAACAATATTTTTGAAAGAGGTTCTGGATATTCTGTTCCCGATAATCTGTGATACCGATCAATTAAGTGCTGAAACGGAGCTCGATCTCACCCTCGCCGATGATGCCGAAGATAGACTACGGCAAGGGCAATCCGTTAGTCAAACTAATATTCTTCAAGCTGCCGGGTCCGCTGTTTGGTCGACGGTCACGGATAACGGTGTGACGAGGGGGATCCCTACTCGACGAGGGTCATCGTTTATCATCGTTGATTCTGATGTGGTTTCGAATTCGACACCATCTGGATCGAGATTATTCCCCGCCGTGAATACATCATCGATCGAGGTGGCGAAGGTTAAGGGGCTGGTTACGAGCAATGAGATCGTATCTAGCTTGGTCGATATTGTTGTGGCTGTGTTCAAGACTATGTTAATGGAGAGGAGGGAATTTGCGGGTTATGGGTTGGCAACCAAGGTAAGCTCCGAGTATCAAATGGAGAGCCTTGAGCGTACACTAACTTTGGGTTGGGTTAGATCCCCCCTGGCACATTGGACCAACGAATATACTTTGAATCTTACATCGTCAGGAATACACTTTCGTTGCTCAGAAACGATATCGCGTTGGACCTAAAACTACTGACAGAGCCTCGGATCTTAACCAACGTCGGAAGGATGGCGTACCATCTATCTCAATCGGTTTTTGAAGGATGGTTCGCGACGGGAGCGCAACAATTACTCGAATTCATCGGCGTCGTTTTGGAATACATCGAACGACCTGAAGTTTCTAGTACCAAGAGCGTACGCTTATGCAGTCAAACTGTAATCAGTCTCCGAACAACGTTTACGAAATTAATCTGGCATCAAGTTTCCGGTATTTTGAGTCTTACGCAAGATGGAGAGGGAGTTATCGTCGAATTTCTGCAGCAACTTTTGATTTGGAACAACTTAATTCTCACAAACGAGGTTCAAGATCTAGAGACTATTAGAATTCTGTCTTACTTTCTTTATGTTTTCCTCACGGACGAGAAGAATAGTATTCGGACTATCAGTTTGCAGCTTCTGAGGCTTGTTCTTACGAGAAAGTCAACGGAGATGGGGCAGATCTTGTTAGGGCCCAAGACACCGGTGGAGTTGAAGCCCACAGTGAACGATTTGATGAAGATAGCCGATTTGGTAAGTCGAGCCACTTTTCTAAGGATTGAAATCTGGCTAATGAAAACTTTAGGATGATATTCAATCGCTTGAGTGGATTGAGAAGAATCAAAGCGAGCTTGACACATTCTTTTTCGGCACAATCGCACAATCTTGGGATGTCTACGTCGCTGAAGAAAACAAGCGCGTCAAAGAGGCCGCTCGTGCTAGAATCACGCAACGTAAAGATAAACTAAAAGGCTGGACGCTCGAAAATATCAACAATGAAGACTCGTATAACAAGCACCGAAACTCGTCCGCTGCTTGGACAGGGAACATCTACGCCGGCGAACATCTCAAATATCAACGTGCATATCAAGATCATCAGGATAATATCGCGTTTATGATCTCGGTACATGCAAAGTTGAACAGAGAGTTGCAGAGACCGTGCGGGTTATTGGATACCGGGGAGCCTCAAAAGTGGCAGCTCGATATTTCGGAAGGTAGGAATCGAATGAGGAAACGGTTGCTTCCGGATGTGAGGACTCAGGAACGAGAGTATGGGCCGAAACAGAGGGGTACGGAGTTGGCGGTTAGTACTCCCGTTATCAGTACTCCGGTTTCGAACACTCCACCGCCACCGCCCCCGAGCCTCATGGACGACGATCGTTTGTCGTTGAGGCCTGGTACTGCTGATGCGCGGGATAACGGGAATATGCTCAACGGTGGTGACGAGGATGATTTCGAATTAGTCGATGATCCAAAGATCGACGATGAGGAGTATGAGGATAAGAATCGGAAGGTTCTTCGGAGTCTTCAGCATGGGGAGGTGGTACAGTTTGTCAGTAATGTATCACGGGTGTTGGGATTGAGTATCTGCGAGGGGTTGTTGATTCTTGGGAGGGAGAATCTTTACATGATTGATAATTTCTTCCAGAAGAGTGATGGGGAGATTATCAATGTGTGGCAAGCGCCGCCGACGGAGAGAGATCAGTATTTGCAGACTATTGCCGGTGTTGATGCAGAGAAATCTAGATCCACGAGTGCGGAACACGATACCAGGCAGTGGGGTTGGAAAGAACTTCTTTCGGTTTCGAAGAGGAAGTTTTTGTTCCGAGATGTCGCGCTGGAGCTCTTCTTTTCGGATGGGAGGAACTACCTTTTGACAACGATGACGCAGAAGGATCGTGATATACTTCATTCGAAGCTTGCGGCGAGGATACCCGCGAATCAGCAGCAGCAGCTTGGGGTCAGGCATAATGAGGAGGCATGGTTAGTTGAGACTATGGGGCAGCCGGGGACGGGGTTGAGTCCCATCTCGTTTGGCGGAAAGCTCGCAAACGTCTTTCTGGCTGCTTCTGCAAATCCTGCTACTAAGCGGTGGCTCAAGCACGAGATTTCGAATTTCCATTACCTGATTCTAGTCAACGCTATGGCAGGGAGGACGTTTAATGATCTCACACAGTACCCTGTGTTCCCTTGGGTGCTGGCAGATTATACGAGCGAAGACTTGGATCTGACGAATCCGAAGACGTTCCGGGACTTCTCGAAACCGATGGGAGCGCAGACACCTGAAAGGGCGAGGGAATTTCAGGAGAGATATCGTGCTTTCCAGGATCTTGGGGATGATAAAGCACCGCCTTTCCATTACGGGACGCATTACTCTTCCGCCATGATTGTGTGTTCGTATCTTATCCGGATGCATCCCTTCGTCGATTCTTATCTATTGCTTCAAGGTGGGAACTTTGATCACGCGGATCGGTTGTTTTACTCCATGGAGAAGGCTTGGATGTCTGCTTCGCGGGATACCACAACGGATGTCAGGGAGTTGATTCCGGAGTTCTTTTTCCTGCCGGAATTTTTGATGAACAGCAACAAGTTCAATTTCGGGAATCGGCAAGCTACTGGGGAAGCGGTGGATAGCGTCATATTACCACCTTGGGCGAAAGGTGATCCGAAGATATTTATCGCGAAGCATCGTGAGGCGCTGGAAAGTGCGTACGTGAGCGAACATCTACACGATTGGATTGATCTTGTGTTCGGATATAAACAGAAGGGTGACGCAGCGGTTGAGGCGACGAATGTGTTTCATCATTTGTCGTATGCTGGGGCTATCGATTTGGGTACTATCGTTGATCCGGTGGAGAGGACTGCTGCTATTGGGATTATTCATAATTTTGGGCAAACTCCGCATCAGATTTTTACGAGGGGACATCCGCAGAGGGAGAATTCGGTTAGGAATACCAGTCGGTTGGATGGGAGTGTGGAAAGTTTGATCCGTTTGCCGTTTCCTTTGCTCGGTGAGTTTGAAGGACGCCATTTCGTATAAGTTTTTATGCTAATTTGGTGATAACCATAGATACTAGGGAGAAGGTTCAGCAGATTGCCTTTTCGTATCGGCAGAGTAAGGTTGTTCCTTCTTCGGAGTTTAGGTTGTATATTGGACCGGCTTTCGATAAGTATCTAGAATGGGGCTACAACGATGGCGGCGTTCGGTTCTTCGACGCCGAGAACCGAAAGGTACTACTTTTTTTTCCCCGTAGTTCTGATTTCTCATAATGCGAAGCTAATGTGAGGGCTCTAGATGATTGCTCTTTTCGAGCATCTGCATCAAGATCAAATAGCTTCGGTAATTGTTGTCGATGAAAGTGTATTTGTCACTGGCGGGTGCGATTGTACCGTCACGATCTGGAAAATGGAACATATGAAGACACTCGACATTCATCCAACAGCATGTCTGCAAGGCCATTCTGCTGCGGTCACTCACCTCGCAGTTTCCCGTTCTTTCAATTTACTCGTCACCGGCGATTTAGATGGCGTCATCCTGGTTTGGGATCTTAGTCGGAGGACCTACATACGAAAGCTCGGAATTCACAATGGTATACAATGCATCACGCTAAATGATGTTACGGGAGATATCCTCGTCAGCGGAAACTCGGAGATGACACTTTACACTCTTAACGGGGAGTTGGTGTTGCATAAGAACATCGCGGAAGTCGCGCCGGATCAAACTATTATTTCTACGGCGTTTTATGAGGGTGTTAGTAATGAATGGTTAGAACGGGAGTTAATTTTTACCGGCCATCGGAGGGGAATTGTAAATGTGAGTTTTTTTCTGGATCACTATATGGGTTGGCGTTAGGTACTAATCAAATATATTCGGGGATAGATCTGGAGCAAGCAAATCGTCAATGGCAAGTTCGACTTGACGCTTGTTAAATCTTTGCAGCATATAAATCCTTACCAAACGCAAGCGACTGTTTCTGCGGCTATCACGGCTATTTTACCAATGCCTCGCTCTGTCTTCACTGGTGATGAGTGGGGTAGAGTTGTAAGTCTTTTTTTCATTTTTGATAACTATTCGTGCCCGAGAATTCAGACTAATTTGTCTTTTTAGTACCAATGGGATTGCGTCTCAAAGACTTCTTGATAGTTGATACATTTCTGTGTATACTCATTATTCATTATCTTGTTTTGGGTGGCCGAGGATCCTCTTGAAAGGTGTAGACTTTTTCTTGATTTGGAGGAGCTTACTACCTTATTACCTTTTTTCTTTCTTTTTTCTTTTGGTATTTTGGAAGCGATTGAAGATTTTATTCTTTGGTGTTGGTGATATGTTGATAGAAGCCTTTTTGGTTGGCGGTTTGATGCCGCCTTCTTTCGAGCGAGGCGTTTTGGAAACAATGTTTATCGATATAATTATTCGGGCTATTTACGTCCTTTTAGTTAGATGTCACGTCGTGCTTGCCAACAGAGGTTTGGTTGATGTCTCGGTCTTTCGCGAGATCTTCTATAAGATCTCTAGAGACAAGAGCTCTTGGGACACAGCGGATATTCCACCAAAATACTAAAAGATTCACAATTCAAGTAAACAAGAATACCTGAGACTTAAAGGTTCGTCTTTTGCAAGCTTCACTCCCATCTTACAAGCCTTCCCTCTTGCCTCACAGTATCCACAGTTCTCCTTCTTATATACCATTACTCGCGGCCCTTTTTGCTACTTGGATACATCGTTGTTTGATTCTTTTATAAAGTTGAAAGCTACGATTATAACATTTTAATATGACGGAGAGATCTGCTAGTGCTGCTGCCGCTGCCGCTGCCTCGAGACGCCAGAGTTATTCTACTTTGAGGTCTAATGATACCCCAAAGATATCGTTGTTTCCTGCGACCCCGGTGTAGGTCTCCTCTCTTATAGATTCATGAAGATCTTATATCGCGATCATTCTAACAAAGTTTTTATAGTCGAAGTGCCCAGAGTAGCAGAGCACCGAGTATAAGATTTGTTCCGACTCGTGCTTCACAACTTCGTTCGATCCAAGAAGATGAAATTGGGGCGCACGCACCTGCTACGCCGGTACGGCCGAGGCCTACCAGACGTCACGCATCGAGTATGTCTGCTAGGCCAACGATTGGGCTCCATAGATCTCCTTCGGTGAACGCACGTCGTCGGAGCTCGCAGACTTTCTTAAGACGGAGCGTTTCAATGTCCGCAGCTGATCCCAGGGAAGATACTTGGAGTGAACAGCCTTTCAGGATGGAAGGTAAACCGTCCTTTTTGCCAGCTAGTTCTCGACCAGGCTCAATGAGAGCACCGCCCATGCTGCGAACTCTGCGAGATCCGGATATGTTAGGTGCAACGCGTGCTTCTACGTTTGGAGGTAGTGGGAGGCGATCTTGGGGTTTTAGGTTGAGTATTTTCTCAAAAGCTAAAGAACTCGGACGACGAGTCTCGCAGTCATTCCGTCGGTCTAGACGTCCGGTCTCGGCATTTCCGGTACAGCAAGTTCATTCTGATGTCAGACATTACGGGTACGAGCAGTATCCAACAAACTCGGAATATTCGTACACCGATGGTTCGCGCTCACAATACGCTGATACCGTGGTTCACAACAACCGCGCATGGGAGAACGAGAATGGGAGTTATATCACGACTCTCGATAATCAGGATACGGAATATTTCCCTAACTTGCCAGTTCTTGAGGATCAAAGTGTTAACGAAAGCAGCACCGCGGAGCCAACTCCGGAAAAGGCAGAATCAGGCCAACAAAGGGGATTCACTCCTTTCAAGCTTCCTATCGACCTCGGCGGGGTCGACCCTCGGGCTTATACCAATCTCATGAGAGACTTGACTAGAAAAATCCATGTTAAGGCTCCTGCGCAAGACACAATACCCGAGGACCCACAAGAGCAACATTGTAGTCGGATCTCGAATGAGAATGTTCGACCTTCGAGTCGTCAGGCATCAATGGAAAAAAGCCCAGATACAAGGAAGCCGTTATCCGAAATTCCACATCGTCTCGCCAACACAGTTGTCGTTGAAGAGGACGAAGAATCTACTGAGCCACTGACTCCAAGTATCAATATGGGTGTTAAGGGTGTTACCATTCGACCTAATGATACCGAGGAGTCTCTTTACAGCCCTATGGGCCATCAACATAATGTTTGGCAAGATCAGACCGCTGACGAATCGGCTACCGAAGCTGCTTTGGCTGCTTTGAAACATTTAAGTATCTCAAATATTGATCTTACTGGTGAAGATGCAGCGACCCGTGCTGCGGAGTATTCGAAATTGATTCAATTATATCAGGAGCAGCAGATGGCTTCTACTTCTGAGATCCAGATAACCGGAGTATCTGGTTTCCAGAGTATCAATGCAAAGTTGCAGGAGAATAAGGGGAAAGAGGGGGAAGGTGTTGATGGCGAAGTCAAGAAAGTGAACCCCGAGACGCTTGAGCCCGTTTTTCTTTGATTGATATGGCATGTTGATTACTTGAGAGGTTGGATGTGGAGTTTAGCTTTTGCTGGATATTAAGGCTCGAGGTTGATTTTGGATGAATTAGTTAACAGGCAAGAAGCCTGTTTTTTGCACGCCGACTACCGTCTAAGGCGGTTAAACTCCGGTGGATGTTATTATTTTGATACCAAGGGCTACTTAAATGCTTATTCTTAATTTTCATACAAGCATTCTTCGAGATCTCGAGCACTGGAAACACTTAATGGCCAAGGCTTTCCTCAAATACTCCATCCACTTGTAGACAACGTTGTATTTTCAACGCCAATTTGTGTTGACTGTTAACTCGATTCGGATAGTAAGTCTACGCGTTGCAGAAATTATATCAATCCTAGATCCTTTCGGCATTTTGCGAAGTGCGAAGCGTAGATCATATAACAACGTGCGTATTAAGCATGCGGCCAAGGGAACTCAGTAATGGTATTTTTGGAGGTTAAGCATGTTCCCGAAGCAAAGGTTCGCGAAGACGCCTATATAAGTCGGTCGATACGGATTTACCCATAAGGGAACCCCTCCGCCTGAAACCATAGTGACTCCAAAATAATTACCTTGGCTCTGGGCAAGGAGGACCTGATGCTGGCGATATAATCGCGCTGTGGGGCTGCATTGGATCCAGTCTGACAAGCGGGGCCTCTTGGGGGGCCTGAGTCCAGGACCAGGGTTAGAAAGTGAGGGGTTCAATTATGATAGCTAGTCTCAAGGTTTCGGATTCTTCCGCTCCGTAACGTTTTTGAATGCGGCTCCGTTGTTTATAAAGAGCTACCTTTCTCTTCTCGAAAGCTGACAAAGCTGAAAGATCACGGATATCTTTAAAAAATATATACCATAAAGTTGTTACTATTGAAGCAATGGACCACCTGTTGTCTGTTGACGAGAATCTTTTCCCTTGGTCGACATTTCCCCTCCTTGGCGAAAAATGGGACGGAGGTTCTTTCGACGACTATCCTGAGCGCCGAGGGTATGATACCACTAATCGCAGATTTCTCGACGAAGATGCTGATAGCAGCCCCGAAGCGTCATATGCGTTCTTTCAAACTTGGCTTTACTTGGGTCTTCTATCCAACGTATTCTCATGCCCAGACGCTAACGACCTCTTCTTGAAAGAACATGATGAATTCGACAGCTTGGTCTTAACGACTGAGCATCTTGAACAAATGGTGCAGGATTGGAAAAATGGACTTAACTCTATGACTGTACCAGATAGAGTCAATGCAATAAATAAGGCTATCCAAGGAATCGGAAGGGCGTACGCCGAAGTGGAAGAGCGCAATGTCCCAAACCCGGATCATTTAATCTGGAATGACAATGTCTCTGAAAATGGCGAGCAAGTTAGATTCGCCATCGCTACTCTATGCGACGCCCTGGGGTATTCGGTCCTTGCGGTTTGTAACGAAGACCTCGACAAAGCGATCGATAAACATAATTCGAAGCACCGCAACGCTCAGCTCGCATATCCGAGGTGGCCTTATTATAGATGGGGGATTGGGAATTACCTGGACAGAGCTATGGATGAAGCTTTTCTCTGTCCAGTCGAGAAAAAGCAACTTGAAAGATCGTCCCCGGCATTTCTCTGTTACCTACTGTCACTCCCTGATACGAATAGACGTGATGGGCAACACTCAAAATGTAGAGAGGGCACTTGCGTGGGTAACAATATTGACGAGGCGACATATGTCACCAAACATGTTGACGAAGACTGCGAATGCGAGTTCGACGGTCCCGAGATCGAAGACGTCAAGGCTTGTTTAGAAGCTGGACATATCCCATCGCTCTGTATTTCCATCGTGGATGGGAAATATCAGGGTATGACAGTTAAGCCTCAAAAGGTCGAACAAGCGAGCATTTGGAAGCGTAACCAGAACAAATCTGGGATAGCAAAGTCTCTTGATTATGTCGCTTTGTCACACGTCTGGTCGGACGGGCTAGGGAATCCTTTCGAGAATACTCTACCCATGTGTCAGTTAAGACGGTTGGCCTATTATGTCAACTATACAATGAAAGACGGAAAAGCGAGGGGCTTGAGGGGCGGAATGGAGAAGCTTATGAACATATCGAAGCATACGTTTTCAAAGAGAGAGGGTACTGTCTGGGAACAGAATCCAAATTTCGAAATCAATATATGGGTAGACACTATGTGCGTGCCCTTGCAGAAAGAGTATAGGAAACTAGCAATCAAGAATATGAACCAGGTTTATCGGCAAGGTAAGTTTATAAGGTTTATTCCTAAAATAACTCGCATAACGCTAATTCAATGTCATAGCTCGGTATGTTATGGTGTTGGATGCATCGATCGCTCGTCATGATTTCCGGACTGATGAGGAGTTGATGGGACGGGTCGTTTTATCCACTTGGATGAGACGTGTGTGGACACTACAAGAGGCCGTTCTTGGAATGGAAAAGTTGACATTTTGTTTAAACGACCAAGTTGTTGACCACACCGATGCAGTTGAGAGGCTCCGTCTCACTGTAATTGACGGTAGCCGATCAATAGTTAACGGGGTCCTGGAGAATGTGGCTATACTCGGAGACGACTCCTTCAGCGGTATGAACGGAGCAGTCTCCGTCATGGAATACAACAAAGGCGGGTTTAGACTTCCTAACCCGGTGATGAGCTGGAAAGAGAAAGAACTTGAGTTGCAACAGTATGTTCAGTTCTTGGACAATTTATGGTCTATAATTGGTCGACGTGCGACCACGAAAGAAGAAGACCGAGTCTTAGTTGCGTGTAACATCCTTTATAAGGATGTTACAAAAGTACTCAAAGGTGAGGGTCACACCGGAAGAATAACCGCATTACTCGATCAATTCGAAGAGGTGCCCTCAGGCGTGATATTCAAATCCGGGGAAAGGGTCCCCGTTGATGGATATCGTTGGGCATGTCATAACTTTCGACCATCATCATGGGGGAAGTTTGACTTAGATAATCCGGGGATAGTCAGCCCAGAAGGACTACACGTCAAGTTTCCCGGGTTCATCCTATCGGAGAAACCAACTGGTCCAGAATTCCCTTTGATATTAAATAGAGGTGGTAAACAGACACTCTATATTTTGAGCTGCTTCGCATCAGGGCGTGGGAGACTTCAATCACCAGAAGAGTGGCGCGAGATCACTGAAAGAAACTCTAACGATCTTGCAGTCATTGTACGAATGGATAGTGCTTTTAGTCACACAATGTTGCTGAAAGACGGAGGAGTTGTGTCCTGCAAGCAAAGGAATGCTGTTATAGTTTCAATTGAAAAGGAACAGAAAGGCACGATTTATTGTCGCTACGAGTCTTTCGTGTACTTGAGCGAAGTCCCAAGCGTGGACTACGAGCCTCGTATGTTATCAGCACACCGGACTGTTCTTCAGTGGACTCTAGACCGAAGACCCAAGCGTGGTGTGTTGGATGAAAATCGCAATTTTACACGAGAGTTCTGGGGGCCTACCAGCAATACTATTATAGATAGTCTCCATGCGATGCCTTTATATAAATTCATTCTCAAAATTATGCACGCGTACATACATACGTATAAGTACGTACTACTGCAGTTGTGAAGAATCAAAATTTTAAAATTCTGGGGCGCAGTTCTTCCTAAGACCTAGCGGTTAACAAGGAGTACGTAATCATAGACGTTCCATAGTCAAAAATCGAAGGTGGATTAAAATGTATGAGGTCGCAATTTCGCCAATCAAAGATATTATGTATAATACGACCTAGCCGGCTACTTTCGCACTCGCGTCCATAAGTTGTCTTAGCCAGGGCTAAGGGGCTAGCCCCTTCGTCCCATAGACGGAACGGTTGTGTTGCGACAGGTAAGGAAAGCCGAGACGTTAGAAGGAAGTTCTGCTGTGAAATAAGCCTTTTAATGGATATGAATTCCGTGGGAAGTAAAGCAAAAACGGAGGTAACTTCTCGTATTTTGCATAACTTTATTCGATTTAATTGTGCAGGGGGAAAACCTCAAAGGTCAAGAGTTTTATTTAGCTTAAAGCATCAAGGGGTAATGAGTGCACCCGTTATATCGATCTTCAAAGATCTTGAAAAGACCCTTGTGATTTTCTAGCATTACTTTATGACGCTAGACTTACGCCCGCTCTACATCAATATAAAAATCTATTCCAGATATAAATACCATCCGTAATCTATCAAAATATCGAATTTCATATCTTGGGCAGCGCTCTATAACCCAGTTCTACTTTTTCTAAGTCCATTTCCAAATTTGGCATTTTTAACTCTGTTCAAAACTAAACCACCTAAGCACAACTTCTCAGACCAAAGGCAGAATATACAACATCTGTACAATGAAGAGACAGATAATTGCAATTTCTGCGATTTTCGTAGTAACGGCATCCACGGCTCCAGCTTTGATCGAGCTTGATAGCAGAGCAATCGATGGACCACTTCCGGAAGTGGTCCTTCCACGTTCAAGGAGACAAACCAACACCACAATTATCGAACAATCAAATGCGCCGTGGAATTTAGAGCGAATCTCAAGCACAAGTCCCATTGATAGAGCTGGGCGTGACGTGAAGGATCTGACCTACAAATACCGATACGACCAACGAGACGTGGCAGATGGCGTAGATGTTTATATCCATGATAGTGGTATTGACCCTCGGAATCCGGACTTTACCACACGAGCAGAGATAATATTTACCGAAAATCCCTACGATATCTTTGATCGTAGCGGTCACGGGTAAGTCTATTGCTTTGTTATCCCCTTCCATTTATATTTGAATATTTCATGACATGATTGCCCATGACTGACTCGACATTGTCATCTTTTTAGAACACATGTAGCTGGAACAGTTGGTTCGGTGCACTATGGTGTCGCTAAAGGTGTCTCAATCTGGGCGATGAAAACTATGTCAGATCCAATGGAAGACCCATTAGGACCTGGGATGGATAGAGGTGTTGCTGGTTATATTTCGGACCAAGTAAATGGCATCAAGGCTGCGATGAGACTTCACAAACTCCGCAGCAAGCAAAAGGATTTCAAGGGATCTGTGATGAACATGTCTTGGGGGGTCCCAAATAATTTCTTTGATTCAAGCCCGTCATCCATAAACGTTCTCAGGGATGCATTGAAAGAGGCAGTCGCCGCTGGTATCCATGTCACGATCGCGGCGGGTAATATGGATGAGGACGCCTGCACTAACTATCCCAGCGGGCTTGTCAAAGATATCCCTTCTCTTATCGTCGTAGGAAACTCTGATATTACGGATACCAGAATGAAAAGTTCGAATTGGGGCCGATGCGTCGACCTTTTCGCCCCAGGAACGGATATAAAAAGTACCTCGTTGAAGGTAAACGGTTGGGTTGCGGTTGAAACAGGAACATCGATGGCGGCTCCACTAGTGGCGGGGGTCATAGCTACTCAATTAGCGAAGAATCCAAATCTCCGTGGGGATGTGCCTGCGATGAAGAAAAGGATCTTAGACATGGCTCTGAAGGATGTTATCAAAGACACGAAGGGTAGCGCGAATCTGTTACTGAATACTAGAGTTGGCATGTAGTTTTGACCTTTATTTAAGAGATTGTATTATCCAAATAGAAATACCCTTAAAGCGAGATTATAATAATAGCAATCACAAAGCTCTAAAAAGTATAATTCAGTCTATTGGCATCTACCTTGCACTAACTAGCAGAAATAGCTATCTCAATTGTTCAAAGTTTCCCATATATAAAAGAGGTTCCGTCTCAAAGATTATGCAGCTTCCAATCCTTTACCTATTAGGTTTGATAATGGAGTGAGATTTTAGCATTACCAGGAAGCAATATCAAAGCGCAGACCCACTTTTTCGTCAACAGAACAAGGGCCGCGATATAACCTCCAAATTATACCCTTCGGTCCGATCCTTTGTTGGATTGTGTTGCGCATATTCCCTTCACCAACGACGACTTTGAGTCCTGATCAAAGAATTTACCTTCTTCACTCATGGATCACATTACTCCAGCTGCCTTTAGACCATACTACCATGATACCGAGGTACCTTGCCTGTGCGACTATGATTACGACGGTGGAGACTTCACCACTTACCCGGAGCGCAAAGGATTCGACAAACACCAATTCCTCGCGGGGAACTTTGTCGGTTATCCTGGAGACGAAACCGTCGCGTTTCTCCAAAGTTGGCTCTTCTTCGGCCTGTTTTCTGCTCTCAGAAAGCAGGTTCTGAGTATCTCAGATATCACAGTCACCAATAACAACGGCCAATTGATAATTGACGCCCAAAAGCTTCCGGGTCTTATTGAAAAATGGGTGAGGTCAAGCTCGGCGCGTCAAGGGGATAAAATCGAGGCGATTTTGGCCGAGGCGCAAACCGTTGTCGAGTACCTCTGCCCTCCTCTGATTACTTGGCAGACAAAATATGGCGCCGGAGGGGAGTCCCCGAATATCATATCCAATGCTGACATTAGTCCTGTTCCTCCGCCCGTCGCCTGCTCGATATCTTTACTCGTAGCGGGGTTACAGACGGCATATATTCAACAGTTTCCCATGCAGCCATATGTCCGATTCAGCAGACCTGCTTCGGATATCTATGGTATACCTTCTTTGATCATTCAAAGGTTCTTAGCTGCGGGATGGTGTATCAGCGACGTGGCTAGGCTTTCCAGAACGTATAGTGTGACTACACTATATTTTGCATCGAGCATCCAACGGACGCTACCGTCGCCTGGTTTCCACGACCATTGCAATTTATTCGCATGTTCGGCTTCGCAAGTTGATGATACGACATATGTGAGCAAGCATGTTGACGAAACATGTCATTGCGATCATATGGCTTCGGCGCTTGGGGATGTACGAGATATATTAGATTCGGGTGGAATTCCGGCGACGATAATTCAAGGGGAAATCGCAACAGGTGGGAAGAAAGGATGGCTCGAAGCTCTTCCGTTCGAAAAATGCAAACCCGTCGCGTTATCGCATGTATGGTCCGACGGTTTGGGAAACGTGAGCGCAAACTCGGTACCAGAATGTCAGGTTCGAAGGCTCAAGGGCCTGATCGACAAGTTATACGAAAAACCAGAGAAAAGTTCATCTATTTCGGGGCTCTTTAAGAGAAAGAAGGAGCCGAAACCTATCGGACTGTGGTTGGATACCCTGTGTATTCCCCTAGAAAAGGAATATCGCAAGCTCGCTATCAAACGGATGGTGGAGACTTACGCAAAATCGGATAAAGTTCTCATGATCGATGCTGAGCTAACGCAGTTATCCATGAGCGATATTCCGAAACGAGAAATACTTATTCGGATCGCTGGATCAAATTGGATGCGTAGAATGTGGACTTTACAGGAAGCGGCACTCAATGTAGAGAGTCTTTACATCCAGTTCGCAGACGGGGTTTTCGAGTACCACAGAGACGCCGTGGATCTGACAAGATCGTGGGAGCGACAAAAGTGGGCTCACGAAGCGGTCGACGTTGACGTTGGCTCTCACGATAATGAATTCTCGTCGTTGCACCAAGCGTACGCCAAGGATATGTGGAATTGGAGAGCCGTGCACAACAGTGTAGGACTAGCGTTGTCAGGGTTTGCGGGCAGGAATACCACAAAACCTGGTGATGTATATCTCTGTCTCGGAGGGATGATGAATTTGGATGTTGGGGAAATTCATAATACGCCTGATGACCAGAGGACGCGAAGAATGCTGGCGATGCTCAATACTTACCCGAAAAGTATCATTTTTTCGTCGGGACCCAAGTCGGATGCGCAAAATTTCGGGTGGGCTTGTGAGACTTTCTGGAAGTCGAAGATATTGGGATCGGCATATAATGATGCCATGGACCCCGCTACCGTGAAAGATGAAGGGTTGCGATTGGAGTATCAAGGCTATGCGATCAAACCATTCAAACTGCCTGAAAATTACTTTATTCTAAATTCGAAGAAGCAAGGGCTTTGGATCAAGGTCACTTATGATCCCACAGATCCCGTAGGAATCCAGAGCAAACTCCAAAAGGTCAGGCACCAAGACGACATGGAATTCGGATTAATCGTCCCTGACCGAAACGTGGTAAGAAAAGGACCAGGGGCAGGAAGCCTGGGATTATTGGTCTCAATCTACAAAACCAACGGGTTTAAAGACTCGTTCAAAGATCCCGATAACTCTGGCGCGATATATTCCAAGGCGCTTTGCACGGTCTTACTAACCAATTCGACGGATAACGAACGCCAAAAATATGTCGATGACGGGAATGAAATCGCGGAAGGGAAGAAGCCGAATGAGAGTCAGACCACTACGTCTGTAATATATAATCGACAAATTTGGTTCATTGGCTAAACGAGTACCAGCGGGTATCAGATTTTCCGAGTCCTAGTTGACTGTCCTTGACATGCCGGTTTTTTTCCTGTCACTTTTTCTTGTTGTGAAGTAGTTAGCGGCATTGTATCATGCCGGTTCTTCATCTTGTACCCGGATTTGACGTTGTTGGAGTGTCATGCAAGCAATAGACTAGCGTACGCCTCAACGTGACATCCTCCCATGGCCTGTTATTTATTACTAGGCGTGTCAATATAAAAAGTCGCCGTCGTGCTGAATGTGTACTGTAGCACTCTCAATATTGATCAATCAATCAAACCTTCGGGTTGGATATTCTATGCAACCCTTGTAAAATCACAGAAAGACTCCGTCATTCCTAAATATAGAAAACTTCGACGTTCTTCGAACTTTCCATCTATAGACGAGTTATAACTTCTTTTTCCGATGTACTGACCATTTGAGAGACTCGTACTCAGGCATCTCATAGAAACAACCAAAACCGGCTCTCTGTGATTCTTGAGTTTCCTAATTGGGAATTTTCAAAAATATTTTGCGTTGATGTTGTAGATTTTGGTGTGAGAGCGGCAGACAATCCGAACTCCTTGAGATTTGAGATTCTTAACCGATTGGTTTTTCTTTGGTCTATCTATTGTGCTATTCTCCAGATCATTATACCTGGTGTTAAGGCGAAGTAGTCGGTTACTGTCCTAATAGTCCCTCCTATATCTCTACACGACAATAAGATTGCACCTTGGCATTTAAGCTGGTGCCGATATCAATATCGCGAAATGTCGCGCAAATGCTGTGCAAAGAAAGAAAATGGCAATAGTTTACAAGTCGGTATTCCAATAATAGAAAAACTTATCCAACTAGCATCGATATATGTCCCATATTTCCAGAGCGTCTGCAAAGTAACGTTATCCAAACTCAGATCGACAGCCCTATGATGCTGCCAACACCAAAACCTTCCACAACGATCCGCACGTTCGGAAAAGCCCATGTGAGCTATTCCGTAGATGTCATACCTTTATGCAATATTAAACCTAAGAGAGAAACCATTAAATTTTCCTCTTCGTAATGCCAAGGGGTAGGGATATATCTGCATCGGGGGGTTTCTGGTGTATGTGGCGTGCATGAATATTAATAACTCTTTTTAGATATTAGAGTTTTATAGGGATGATGGTGGGTTTGGGACCTTGCGAAAGGGTGGAAGATGGCGAGGTTGCATTTATGACGATTTGATCATGCTACCTATTTGAATCCGGAGTTCGGGTTCATAACGTTTTTTTTAATTTCTATTTCGTTCAAGGGATAGTCGGGTAGTGAAGGGCTTCTAGAAGATCTGGGCTAAGAATATAAAAGGAACCGCAAGGACCTTCATGACTATGTAATCACCTTTAAAGAAGACCGAATATTCGAAAAACGTTATTGAAAGAAAGACAATATTCATCATCTTTTGAAAAAATTAATTATACCATTGAAGAAAACTATGCAGCTCAAATCTCTCATCTTTCCCGCCCTGCTCGCAGGCGCAGCCTCGGCTCTCCCAGCTGCCTCCCAGGACCTCTCCACCCGTGCACTCTGCACCCCTCAAGATAACACGGGCTTCACAGTCCGCATCAACTCCACCGATGATCTGAATGACAAAATCGTCTCCATCTCCGGCAACACCGTCGGCGTCGACCTCCCGTCCACGGATTCAGTAATCTGGCCATACTCCGACGGGAAGAAAATCTACATGCCAGGCCCGGGATATAAATATCTCATTCCCGGGTATTTATATTCGACGGCGGAGGGAACCCCCTGCGGCAAGGAATTGAAGTTCAGTAAAGATTTACCGAGTACCGGAAATGTTGAGACGGATGTTTTCACGACGAGTTGTGATATTCAAGGGAATTTCTATCTCGCGGTGGATTATGATTGGAGCTGGAAGGTGTGTCCGAGAGTTGGTGGCGATGGGTGGACTATTCATCGGGATGCTACGAGGGAAGGGTGTAGGGATGTTAAGTTGAGGATGACTTATGGGCCCCCTTTTTGAATGCGAATAGGAGGGATGGGGTTACCTTTAGCGCCTGGTGGTTGTACGATCAGATAGAAAAGTCGACCTTGTCCTATGGTTGGTATAGATTGTATTGTGTCCTTGAATATAGCATATCTAATAAAAATATCCAAAAGTTCGAATTGTTTCTTCTTTAGAGGATGGTCAACGTTATGGTGATAAGATGAGTTTTGCGATATCACACGGGATACAGTTACATCCTACAGCTGTGTCACATTGATGCCTGGTTGCTCTTTATTTGAATTCAAAGTTTTGTTTCTTTTGGTGTGTCCTATACTAAGGCTACCTTAAGCTGAGGCTACGATTGTAAGGTGTCTCGTTATTGCAACCCTCCATCTTGTGCAACCATGCGCATTCTGATTCGTTTCAGAGATTTGTTGATATACCAATTGTCTCGATCTGGAAAAGGATAGATGGTTTAGTTGGCGATTCCGATGACACCTTGAGGAAGGAATTAGTAATTGTATCGACTCTATCAGCCTACTCATAATGCTTACCGCAAGCTGGACGGCCACCGGCATTTCCGGTTGTCAAAGAATCGGCGTGGCCTCCCTTTCCAAGATCATCAGTGCCGGAGTGGACAACGACAGTTCGCTATGGGAGAGATTGTTAGATGTTATCTTATATTCGCCTAATATCGGCATGGACCGAGGGCTTACTCCGAGAATGCTATCGGGACCGATCAACTTGACCTGGCTGTCAGTCTTCGAACCTTTGGCGACACCACTGGAATCGGTCTGGATGTTGCCGAGATCACCAACGTGGCGGTTCGAATCTTCGGGAGCGCCGTGAGACTTGCCGTGAGGGTTGACTATGGGTTTTGCATGTTAGTGGCTAACCTCTCCTGCCGAGATATTCCGGGAATGGTGATATGCTTACAGTGAGGTCCGGCAGACGTGCATCCGTTGGTGTTGTCACCAAAGGTGTGAATGTGCATGCCACGGAGGGAATCCGCGTCGTTGCCCTCGATCTCCCAAGTAATAGTGGTAGGAGCGTCCTCGCTGGCCTGTTCAAAGGTGACGGTACCCTTGACGTTGGAGTCTCCACGAACAACGGCGACTATGGAATATCAATTTAGTTCAAATTCCTAGGTATCATTCGCTTTATGGTCGCAAATTGGGTGTAACGGAGAACGTATATCGTACCTGCTTTAACCATTTTGATTGATGTTTTAGGATACTAGTAGTTCTCTACGAGATTTCGGAACCGACGGTTAGCTCCATGACGCGAGTGGGGGTCCATTGCATTGGACCCTAAGAAACCCCAGATCAGGACGAGCCGCTTTTCGATCCCAATGCAGGTGAGGTAGTTATCGACAGGCTTACTATTGTTTCAAAAGGTGGTTTACTTTGGTAGGATATCGTGGTGTGAGAAGGTTTGGCGGAGAGAAGGTGGGCGGGAGTTCAGTGACGACATGGTATAAATACAGGCAGTTAGCCCAGCTATCCGGTGCGGTTGCCCCTCCCCAAGCTAAAGTTTTTTTTTTGCGGGGCAGCTCGCTATCGTCATTTATTATTAAGCTTGGCCCAGACCCTTTCTCGGACACGCTGATTACGAGAGAGTTAGACCGTGTAGGCGCTTCCAATTGGGCATTCCGACGCACACGAGGAGTAATTGGCACAAGTCGGGGATCCACTCTGCGCCGTCTACCGGATACCGAGTCGGCCACAACCTGACTCGCGCGCGTCCTTTGATTCACCTTCCAAGTGTTACGAGCTCGTATGCTGATGATAGTTTTGACGAGACTTCGCGTCTATGAAATCCAAATATCTGTTATTCTAGTCCATGTCCTAGAGCTTCAATCTCGTATGTTCGTTATCGTGACGTGGGCGACCCCGCGATGTCGCACAGAGCGTTTGCCGTCAAATGTGCTGCCGTCACTGCCTCAGATACCATTTGAACTTTGAAAGCACGCGCCCTCTCATTTGATTAGATCGCAGGTGAGATCATAGGATAGAAGGATAGTAATCGATGTTATAGAGCATATCAAACGGGGCATGGGCAACTCCTGAAAGTATTCTATAAAATACGAAAAGTCAAGAATCCGATGCATTTTCTGCACGTCTACCTACCTAGGTCCTAGGTAGGCCCACGCATTCGTATCAAGAAAAACTCTGATACACGCGTCTACGAAGGTCTGGAGAATTAGCTTGTACCAGATTGATACGAATGCGTTCATAGAAACTTCGGCCAGTCAGCTGGCTCCTTCGCAAATCAGAATAAGGCGCTACATCACATAGTGGTGGTTCAGCCTGAAACCGTTGGTGGCATTCATAGGATCATCTGCCTAAGGGTCGGCTCGGGATAATTTTCGCGGGGTGGCTTCTGTGGCTGAGTCTAAATCTCGGATATCTTTTTCTTCTTCAAAGGATGTAGGTAATGCTGGAAGAGCTTTCTCGCCTGAGAGAAGGCAAACCCACGGGCCTAACTAGAGAAAGTTGCGGAATCTATCAAGCAGAGACTTGAGGCCGGTGTATACATGTGCTCGGTCACTCGACGGGATATCATGGTGATTTGCATAGCGAGATGCGTCACATACAAGAAGGCAGACTTGCGCATAGACATGTGAGTGTTCGACGGCGAAAGAGTACGATATGCGAACTGTTGAGAGAGATGCTCAGGGATTTCGAGGTAGGCCTCTGCGTATAAGCTTACTGAGTTTAGGTAATTGCTGCGCCAGATGGTTGTACGCAGCCTCCAGGATTAAGGGTCCTTTTCGTACTCGCCTCAGCTATTAGCTTCCAGATCGATTGTGATAGCGAGTGCAGGCACCTGCAGTCAATCATGGGATTGATTGGACAGCCCCGGGGGGGCAGCGGACCATCTTTCATTCCACCGAGCAGGTGGTAAGATGAAATGTCGACGGCGACGAAGACAGAATTTTTTACACGCCGGGTACTAAAGTATACTTCCTACGAGCACAAGGTTACTTCTCTTTCCAGCTGCTCAAAATTGGGGTTGTATCCGCTTGAAACATCAAACCTTTTGGCATTACAGTGACCCCTCAGCGAGTGAATGGGACATGCGGCTACTCCGAGTCCGTGTAGCCGGGCAGCGTAGCTTGAATTTAAGGGAACCGCATGCAGAGAGGGGCGCCTGCTGGTCGAATCCAAGCAGAGTCTAGCGATAGTTGATAGCGGGCTTACGATATCGCAGCGCCGTGCAGCTCGAAAATCCAAATACCGTCCTACATACTTTGCCTACTGTACCGTGCATAGCAGCTCCTCTTCGAGCAATATAATAACTGAGCATATAGCATAGCATATACATACATGTAAGTAGATCGGCCTCCCGTCTAGATCCTGCGGAGACGCTGCAGAGACCCGGCACTTTCGCCGTCTGGACAGCCGAAACAAATGGCAGGAAATTAAAATTGCACCAACGGCCGGGCAAAAGTCTCATACAGATTAATTCTGATACGGCAGCTTGGACGTTCTCAGCTGCGGAGGCACTTGCTTGCTTAGGTCCCCATGTGCAGCAGCAGTTAGTTGGTTGGTTGGTTGGCAGCAGTAATCTTTTATCCCGCTTCACCGCTCTCGACCTCCTCAATCAATCAATCAACAACTCCACCTTTCTTCGTCTGACAGACTTCGACCTCCCTCCTCGACCGGCCTTGTGTCGCCCTCGCTCGCTCCCTTCCCCGCGGACTACTTGATCTCGATTTCTGACTCGGAAGTTCAAACTCACCGTATTCTTTTCTCGCCAGTCTCCGCCGCCAGTCTCGCATCTCCACTCTTTCGTTGGGCGGCTCGCTCAACCCTCGAGAGCCTCCCGATGGCAAATCTTCAACCCCACGGTGCTCCTCCCGGTGGAGGCTCCGACCCCAGATACAGAGCTAGGTCACCGAGCTTTGGAAGCGGAGACGATAGATATTTCGACGGCTCGGGTGGTGTCCAACAGCGGAATGGCGAGGATTTCTACACAAACTACTACGATCGCAGAACCGAGGGCGCGGCTTCACCCCCGGCTGCGTCGGCTTATGGAGCGCCACAGACTACCGCAGCTCTTTCGCAGCAGTCCCAATACGTCCCCGCTCCTCCTGCGCATTCGTTAGGCTATCAGCCAATGTACTCTCTGCCTACCCAGCCAAATATTCCTCCCCCTCCTCCTCGCCAGCCTTATGGGACCGGCGGCCTTCCCGGCTCCCTCCAGGCCGGATCGAGGCCCTTACCCGGGCCTCCTGGAGGACTGCCTCCGCATCCAAAGATTGGATACAACCCGAGCAATCACCTGGCGCGGACAATGACAACCACGCCTACCAATAACCAGTCGAACTTTGGCCAATATGTTCCGCAGTCGCCTACTGTCATGAACGCTCCATCATACCCTTCAACATATGGTATGCATACATTCGCACCTTTGAGAAAGCTCTAGGAGTGCCGCTGCTAATGCTCGTATTGTATAGTCAATTCGCAATACAACCCCTCTGCTGGGCAGAATCGGATGCAATATAACCCTGCATTGTATAATCAAAATGTCCCTCCCCCGCCTCCCCCTCCCCCACAAAGGCACGGAACCGTATCAGGGTATTATCAGCATCAGCTACCACAACCCCCACCACCACCTCCTCCTATACAGCAACAACAAAGTTTCCCGGTAAGCTAGCGCGTTCGCAAATCCACATTGTTCCCACGTGGCCCACGTTGATCATTTGCTAATGGCAATCTTCATCACAGCAATATTCTAATAGCACGCAATTTCCTAACAATACCACCGCAGCTCCTGCTTATACACACCCTTCATACCAACAGGCGACTTCTCAATCATCATCGTCTACACCCCAACAAAACAACTCTCATTCAAATGGAGAGCAAGGCCAATGGGATTATGAAGATGAGAGGCAAACCGACTACAATGGCAACTCGGGGCAGAGATACGGCGCCAATTCCTCGCCTGGGTCAACCTATTTTGAGAATCAAACTCAATCATCGCAAAACCAATACCACAGCTACCACAATGATGGAGAATATCGGAACCCACTTCCAACTCCCCCACCACCACCCCCATCACATTCTCCGCATATTGGATCGACCAACGGACAGCGTCTGAACCAACAGCAGTACGAAGAGGACGCACCACCCAGTCTCCCTCCTCATTCCTCGAATGACAACGACCGTCAAAGACTGGAAGAGGACGCCAGAGAAGCACTGTATGCTGATATTGAGAATCTCGTTGGCGGTGGAGGCAATGGCGCTTCCAGTGGTACCAAGTTCACACCTGATGTCGACTTACTCTTCCAAAAGCAAGACCCTGCCGCCGGTTCCGATCCCAATAATGGAGGTTTGCCGTATCCTAGCTATCCGGCTGGTGGTAATAGTAGCGATGAGGCTGCAGCCGCTTGGGAAGCGATGCGAGCAGACGAGTTTAGAGAAAACCAAGAGCGCCTTACTAATGGACATGTAGCAACCCTACCACCAGACGAGGCCGATCGCGAACCTGCTGGTGAAGTCTTGGACATGCCCATGGATCTCAGTGGTTTCGCAGGTCTCGGTTTCTATGGAGGTTATGATGAAGGGCCGTTTGTACCAACTTTCAAGGAACCTGGTCAAGATAATGTAGTGCCCATGCTTCCTGCCCATAAGAACACCGGCGATATTGGAAGAAGTAATACAACAAACACCATATCCACAGTCAATACAGCTTATTCAATTGGCACAAGCGTCGATTTGCATCGGAGAGACACAACTAGTACTGCCATCACCACGCTATCCACGGACTCGAAATCTACTCTCCAGGGCGATTATTTCTATCCCAATCCTGAAGAAGATGTCTTACATCCTTTCGCGGAATGGACCCCCGATGCACGTGTCGACACATTCGGGACTGGCGGTTTGTCGAACCCGGAACGACGAAATAGCTTTGTGGAGGGTGACGAGTATGATGGTTTCGTGAGCGCTCGGGCGAAACCTGTCATCAATGCAGATGACGAGAGTGACGATGATGAGATGTACGCGGGTGGTTTCATGGACACATCGTTCTACCCCACACCGAGTAAGTATTCATTCTCAGACTTAAATAGTATCTGTTGGAATTCGCAGTCTAACATTATTGAATCCAGGCTACGAGTTGCCACGGACAAAATCCGATGGCAATGCTCCCACAGATAGTTACCTCCCCGCGGGTCTAGAAACTCGCCTAAAAAGTAGTTTGAGTCTCAACTATCCACATACAAGCACAAGTTCACTTGGTCCTATGCGATCAAAGACAGATGCTTCTCTCCCTCTGAAACCAGCTGGGGCGAGACCTCCGGTTTCCAGACCTCCCGCTAACCGTGCCTTAGTTGCACAATCACAGATCTTTGACGAGGGCGCTCTGGGCGCGATCGACCTTCCCTCCATCAAAACTCGCAAGTTCGATCCCGAGAAGCTTTCAAGCAAGGATTTCAAGAAATGCGAAGAACCTTGGGCGCTCAGTCAAATCTTTGCTTGGCTCAAGATCACGACCGAAGGCGAGGAGTTTTTGAAGGAGAAAGGGATCGCGGAGGCCATCGTCGCTTTATTCACGCATAAGGTTCCAACGATGAACGTGGCTGATGCGGAGACACTCGCCGCTCGCGTCTTGGCTACTCTCTGGGATAATAATTGCTTGGTTAGGGACGAAGAATGGGTCAAGTGGAACTCTGAGGCAGAAGTTTCCGGTGTCATCTTCCAAGTATCAGGACGGGGATGCTACGCTCCGAGATTACATACTGGAGATAACGAGGATCTCCAACGAATGCCTGGAAGGTGTTATGCTCATCTCTGCGCACGCACACTCAAGAAGATTTCGCTATTAGCACATCCAGAGGACAAAGAAAAGAAGGCGGAGGACTGGGCAACTTTCTGGAAGCTCAAGGCTGCAGATGTGGAAGGTATCAACAAGAAGGAAATCGAAAGACAGAACAATCTCCACGAAGTTGTTCAAACCGAGCAAGAATATTTGGAGCATATGAAAGTTTTACGAGTTGTTTACCACGACCAGCTAGTGGCGGCGCAGAAGCAGACTCACATAATCAGACCGAAGAACTTTGACCAATTTGTCAAGGATGTGTTCGGCAAGGCGGAAGCTGTTCGTAAGGCAAACGAAGATCATCTCTTACCGCAACTTAAGTTCCGACAGCGAGAACAGGGACCGTGGGTTACTGGGTTCAGCGATATCTTCCGTGAATGGATTCGAAGGGCCAAGCCAGCATATATCGAGTACGCTGCTGCGTTTCCTTGGGCGGATGCTGTTGTTCGTCACGAAGCGGAGAAAAACATTCTGTTCAGGCAGTTTCTCGATCAATGTCGTCAGGACTCCAGGGCCAGCCGTCTCGAATGGCAACATTTCTTGAAGAACCCGATTACGAGATTACAGCGATATGGTTTACTTCTTTCAACCATTCTGAAGCATTCGCTGAAAGAAGGCGACGAAAAGATTGCACTCCAGGCTGCGATTGAAGAAATCAAAGCTGTTACGCTTGAGTGTGATGCAAGAGTCGATGAAATGACAAAGAAGGTCACGCTCGCCGAACTCGGAAGGAAACTTGTCATGCGACCGGGAATGGTGGTGGATCTTCGTCTTGAAGAAAAGGGCAGAGAGGTCATCTACCAGGGTGACTTACAGAGAACGGGAAATCGATTCACCTGGCTTGAAACCCACGCTATCCTCTTTGATCACTATCTAGTTTTAGCGAAGACTGTTCAAACGAAAGAATCGGCAAGCCAAAGCAAGAAATACCAGAAATACGATGTCTCTAGGATGGTAAGTTAGAAAATCACATATTATCTAAATACTGCTAACAGTCGCATTTAGCCGATACCTATGGATCTCCTGGTTCTTGAAGATTCTTTGAATGATCCGCCAGTTGTCAAGAGCAGCGTCAAAATTATTGGCCCTGCTACAAAAGCAGTGCAACCAAGCCCTGGCCAACGCCCCAGCCTTTCCAATTCTTCTACCCCTACTCCGAACGCCTTGACACATACTCAAACATCGTCGTCGATTGGTTCAGTAAATTCTCCCGGATGGGAATCCAGAGACAAGGACAACGTTATGTATCCTTTCCGAATCAGGCATCTTGGGAAAGCATACAAAGGCGAGGATAACACGTATACTCTATACGCTCCTTCGGCAACCGCTCGCGCTGATTGGGTTGAGAAGATCCTTCTTGCGAAAGAGCGACACGCTGCTTCGTTGTTCCGCCAGAATGCTGAACCCTTCAGGTTGAGGGTTATGGCTGATTCGGCTTTTGGATATGAACCTTTGTCGACTTCGGCGGGAGGACCAAAGGATGTCAATATCAAAGGTACACCATTGGATAGAGCTATCAAGGATGCAGAATCGCAGTATCCAGGTGCCAAGCCCGCCATCTTGACGAAGGCACAAGTCAATTGCGCAACGATCTTCCACACCGGTATGGGATACGGAAAGCAGATGGTGGCTATTGGAACCGATGCAGGTGTCTTTATCTCGGATTACGAAAATCCCCGAGGTTGGACAAAAGTAAGCAGAATCAATTCAAAAATATTGATACCATGATTTACTAACGTTGTTCTCAAGGCTGCGATCAATTCTATCGCTCGTGTTACACAAATTGCAGTTCTCGAAGATTTCAGCTTGTTCTTGGTTCTCGCGGACAGAACCCTGATAGCTTACCATTTAGACGTTGTCGTTCCACCTGCAGGAGGCCTCTCAGCCAGCGATTCCGTCAAGCGCCACCCGCAGAAGCTTTCTGGAGGCAAAGATGTCGGTTTCTTCGCTACTAGCCGCATGAAGGATAGGATGCTTGTTTTCTACAAGCGCAAGGATGGCCTGCACTCCACGTTCAAGGTCTTGGAACCCGTCTTCCATAAGGCTACCGAGCGAAAGAGCAGATTCTCAAGAAGGGGTACCACTGAGTTCTTCCGTGAATTCGATGAGTTCTATATTCCGACGGAATGTTACGGCATAAGCTTGTTCCACTCTTCGCTCTCGATCCACTCTTCCAAAGGTACAAAAAATATTGAACCCTTGTTTTTAGACCATTTGTTAACATTTGAACAGGCTTCGAGGTTATGACTCTTGATAAGAAACAGCCATGGTCGATTCCGGAATTGAAAGCTTCTCACGTTCAGGCCATCGCCCTTCGACTCAGCAACCAGAAGCCTCTCGGTATGTTTAGATTGTCGGACATCGAGTTCTTATTATGCTACGAAGGTAAGTTCAAATTTCTCCCTGTCTGGGTTCAAACCCCCTGCTAACTTCAATCCTAGAATGCGGTGTTTATGTCAACAAACACGGTGATGTTTCCCGTAGCGTCATCATGGAATTCGTCGGCAAGGCCAAAAATTGCGCCCATTACCCGCCATATGTCCTCTTATTCGACCAAGATTTCGTCGAGATCCGAAATGCGGACAATGGCAGATTACGTCAGGTCATTGCGGGACGTGACGCCCGTTGTCTTGATGATGGTCAAGGTGGTGGAAGCGCAGGCCAACGCACTATTAAGCTAGCTATGGTGCATCCTGATAATGATACTCGGCAAGTAGTAGTCGAACTACTTTTGAATGAAGGACAGAAGGATTAAACCTTTGGAGGTTGAGTCTCAAACGAATATACGAGTTTCGTACCATATTCCTGGATTTGGGTTTCTTCTTATTCTACGTTTACTTTTATTTACCCGTTGATGATATGTGTGTACCCTTCTTTTCTATCTCGATATTCTCTTCAACCTTGCCCTTTTCTTGTTGTTCTATTTGCAGGCGATACATTGGCACGGATATGATTTTATGAGCTTCACTTTTATTTCTTATCGATTCATCGACAAAATTTATGGGTATGTTTGGATAGTTTTGTCGTGGTTTTAATTTCTATTTCTTTCTTTCTTTCGTTTTGTTCCAGGAATATTTTTCACCGTAAAGTCTAAATTGCATGGAATGTAGGGTGGTTTAGCAGAGAGCTTTTGTTAATATGATTTTTGGGGGGCAAAGAGCATCTATTTTTCATTTTATGATGGATGTTAACATGTTTATTGAAAGGCATTGCCTCTATGATTGTTTCTTTCTTTTTCTATTTTTCAATTCGTTTTGCTCTTCACGATTACCTCATCGGCTTTACCATGCAAGTTAATATTTCTACACATTGCTGGTGTACTACTGCCATCGTGTAGTCTCAAAGTCTTTGTTCAGGTATCAATTTCTTCTCTCGCCTTTGTGGCGGATTGCGCGATAAACGGGCTTCCAACAAGCTTTTTCTTTGTATCATACTTTTTTCTCTCTCTCAATTTTTCCCCTTGCGAAGTTAATAAACCTGTTAGCATTTTTAATGCTTCGCAGTGTTTGTTAATACTACAATTGAACCTCTCCATATTACGCTTAGTTGGTTAACTCTGTAACCTGATCGATCCCCTGATACGCATCCTTCAACGCCAACCCATACTTCTCCTCCAAATTCGGCGGTAAGAACCTACCACCCAAAAAATGCCTCCCCGTGAAATACTTCGCCAGCGGTTTCGGAGCGGTGAGGGAAATAAGGGTATCCGGCATGAAATCCTTCCCGGGACCTTCGGATGGCGGACCGGTTTCTATATCCCATGATGAGGGGGCGTCGACGGAGGTCACGGGGATTGAAGAGGATTTTATGGCTTCGATCACTTTATCGAAGGGGGCGCGGACGGCGCCGGAGAAGGAGAAGCCGAAGATTGCGTCTATTATGTGGTCGGTTTGTTGGAGGGCTGTGGTGTAGTCTTCTGTGAAAGGGATGTTGAGGTTGTGGAGTTGGGTAGACAGACGCTTTGTGAAAGAAAAGTTTAGATTGTGTATTTTCTTTTGGTTTTAGGGGGTAGGGTGGGTATTGATAGAGGAAAGGTACTGACGTCGTAGATCTCGTTCTTGCCTTTCTTTGGGAAGTAGATTGTGGGTTTGTAGCCGTAGTACCAGACTATTCTCTTGGTCAGAATACACCATGTTAATAGGAGGATCGAGGTTCTATTGTGGAACTCACGATGGCGAGCTGCGACTAAGCCGTCACCACCTGTCCTTGATAGTAAGTATTATTGATGCCCTCTATGAAGGTGTAAATGTGTAATTTCCTACCATTGTTTCCCCTATCAGCACAAATTAGTATGATTCTCTAAATCTACCCTTTCAAGCAATTAGAGCTACATACGGTCCGCAAAAGATTAACACGCGATCTCCTTTGCTCGGAGGGTGCACTTTGTAGACTAAATCCCCAGGACGCGATATTTCAGCGCCATTCTTATTTATAACCATAGTTTAACAATAATGTAGTTACCGGCTTGTGATACGGATAGCCTAAATTGCCATATAAGCGGCGAAGCTCAAATCCTGGAACGAGTGTCTTTCTTACCCAGCCAGTTCCATCAGTTGGTCTAGGGTAAACCCACCCGTACTCATAAGCTCTTTATCGAGCTCGAGAGCTTCCTTGGCACCGAGGGTTTGATAGCTCATCGTTCTCGCGGGGTTTGCAATCGGGAATGTTCGGGGTGCGGGACGGTGTTGGAGGGTGTTGAGGATGCCGGTTAGTCTTGATAACGACGTGGGCAGTTGTCTCATCGGAAGAGTTCTAGTATCTACGTATGTGAGCGTCTACGGCGTCGTTGGATTGTTTGTATATGTACGTCATGCGGTCATGCAGGGATAAAAGGGACTGCAGAACTGCCCAATACTGAGTTGAAACTCCATTGGTCAAAGCAAGTTAAACACCGACTAGTCGAAGACGACACATCACATTCGAATTCATTCTCGTCTTCAGGACCGGTCCTGAAGACGAAAATAGGTACTCAGAATAAATCAATTAAATTTATGAACAGCCAAATTTTATACGTAATACTTGACGTAAATAAAAAAAATTCTGGCCCAATATTCTAAAAGCGGAATTTAGACTCTGAGTCTTGGTCTGCGAACTTTTTGCTTGCCCTGAGGCTTCTTCGTAGCCGCGATGGCTGCAAGCTTCGCGTCGAATATCGATCTAAGTATCATAAATGCAGTGAAGACCTTTCGCATTCCGTTTGGATCATGCAAAGCTGCATGATCGGAACTGGATATATCATCGTCGTAGTCATCGTCGTCGTCGTCATCTTCGTCATCATCATCATAATCATCCTCATCTTCATCTTCGTCACTTTCGTTCGCCACATCTTCCCCCTCCTTCCCTATATACGCCTGCTGTTCACCTTCTTCCATCCCAAGAACCTCCAAAAAATCATCAAGACCACCACCTGCCTCTTCCTCGGAAAAGAAATTTTTGATTGATGTTACAATTGTCGCCAAGACCATCGAGAAATCATTCAGTAAGAACCAAACATCATTCTTTCGCAATCCATTAACAGTAACCAAAAATTGGATACTCCCATATTTATAGAAATCAAGGAGATAAGAATTGTAATGTCCATGCTCGATATCAATAATCGGGATGGCGTTTGCTTCAAGAAATACGCCGTCTCTGACAGATGTCGCCAAGTCGTGAGCCGATGTAAAAGTATCCGTCGCACCAGATAAACGGTAAAAAACTGTTCTCGTGTGAAATTGATTCTCATCCTCTTGAGTCGCAGGACCTCCGACTGATCTCTTCGTAAATGGAAGAATATTCTCCGCGAGCCCCTTGCAATATTGTTTGGCGAAATCAGCTGCGTAACCAGTAAATATCTTTAGGGTCTCCTCATTATGCTTTATGAGCGCCTGTTTGGCGATTCCAATAAGAGGTTTAAGGTAGACGTCACTGGGTGATCGTTTTATTTGATCCAACATGGTAGGGCTGAGTTGCTCGGGGTCCCTGCATATCCTTCGACCGAAGATATGTGCTAGGACAGACATCAGGAGCAGGCATGTTTTCCCAGGTTTGTGATCAACCTGCCTGCAGATTTTATGGAAGACACCTGATTTGAGAATCGCGTGGAAGGCGAATGCGCTATTATGGGTATAATAAAGATGACCCACTAAACCAGCAAAGTTTATCGGTCTACCTTCGGCGTCGATGAGATTTTGTCTGCGGAGGTACTCGATCGAGAAACGTAGATGATGTAGTACTTGCTCCCTGAAGTGTCTGCCTCCCATAAACAGTCTCGGTTGTGATAAAAGCTGATTGACCGCGTTTTGGGAATATGGAGAATTCTCAGATCCCTCAACAAGGGATAGTATGCGAAGTACTAGGGAAGTGCTAATTGGGAAATGCCCTTTTAAAGATGGCAACTTTGAGCTGATCAGGCGGTTGATTTTGGTCTCTGATAATCCGTGAAAAACAACATTTCCGAAAAGGTCGAAGCCTCGACGACCTGCACGTCCAGAGCATTGGCGATAATTTAAAGCCGTCAAATAGACACTGTCGCCGACAAATACTACTGTCTTGCAAGGCATATTGATTCCTGGAATCTATTAGTTAGTCCCATAAACATTGACATATCTTAGAGAAAGGTGTTCACAAACGTACCTAGAGCTAATGTTCCAGTAGCGACAACTACCTGCAAATACCCAATCCGAAACAAAGTTTCTGTCCTACAAATTGTTCGAAGTTAGTACTCGATTGGACTTATCAGTATATCCAAGCTTGAACTTACACTTCACGTAAACGTCTACTCAAACCAGCATGGTGAATCCCGATGCCTCGCCTCAACGCCGTGACAAAGACTTCTGGAATTCCAGCATTCGCCAATCTCCCAAAATCGTCTTCGACGTCATAATTGACCCTGCCAGTAAATATGAACTTTTCATGAGGAGCATTTGGATCAAAATTCGCCCATTTACTAACTTCCTCCCTTTCCCCAAGAACATCCTCCATAAAGTCAGCATCATCATCGTCCTTATCCCTCTTCTTCTTCTTATTTGGTTTCTTTTTCTGGGTATCAACTTTAGACTTCGACCCTAGTTTGAGATGTTTCTGATAGTTCTCGAACTGTGCTAATTGCTTAAGGTACTCTTTATCAGACTTCTTGAACTGCTTTTCCGCAGTTTCTAGCTGGTCGACAATTGTTGTCACAATCTTTTCGACCATGCCGCGATCATACGAAAATAAAATAGCCGGAAGGGCATTTTTACGGTGAAGGCGTTTTAGCAGGGAAAGTGTCGTTTCTTGTGTTTTGTTATCGTCATCGTGGGCATCGTCGACATTTTCCGCTTCTGGTGGGGGGGATTCCGATTCTGATGATGAAAGCAAAGACAATGACGAAAAGGGTAGAGAGCGAGGGTCATTATATGTCCTCCCTGATTGATTCAGAACAATTGCTTTCCCTACCTTACTAGTTCTGCTCATGGACCTAATGACTGCTCCAAAAGGCGAATCTGGACTATTCATCCATTTCCCAAGCTCCTCCTTTAGGGCACTCTCCCATTTCACAACATCGACTTTGCTGATGATTCCAAGTTTTCCATCGCTTCCTTGGCCACCTTTGAAGAAATTGGAGGGTTTTAGATGTGAGCCGATCCTATATCCTTTATTTTCATGCTCAGTCATTAGTTGGTATAACTCCAAGCAATCTCTAGGTTCTAGATGTAAATCGCCAGGAAGAACCCTTTGTTTTCTATGGGTTAAGGTAGATATCGGGTTTATCGCGGTAAAGCTTGGATCATCGTCCAGGTCCTGAAAGTAGGACTTCTCTTCCACACCAGTAAAGACCTCGCCGACAGGAGCCTGGTAGACGAATTTGCGTAGATCCGAATATCTATATTTGTGTTCGATCATTTTGAGGTCGAGATGAGCGGCCTTTTGAGTTTCGACCAACCAGTCTCGAAATTCCTCTGGATTCCCTACCGTGGCTGAAAGCGCAATGATAGGGCTTTCGAAAATAGTATTAGAACACCAATTCAGGTTAACTTCGATTATAGGGAATACGTACCAAGGTGCGATGAGCAAAAGTTGCTCCCATATAACACCATCGTCTGCCTGTCCAATGGAGTGAACCTCATCGAAAATGATTCGTTCCAATCTTGGTGACCATTTGATAGCATTATGTGGTGAGAGGAGCATTATCTGTAGGATGTGTGGCACCGTTATCAATATTTGGCACTGCTGAGGATTGTTGATACGGTAATCTCTGGTATGAATGGCCCAGACAGTGCTTCCTGCGTGCGGGTATTTCTTAGTGAAGCGTGCCAGAACTTCCGCCGCAATTTGGTTCACCTGGTCTCAAACATTAGATTATTACCATACGACCATAAAATTTAATTTGATAACGGAAAGCAGTACAGAAACTTACAAGCGCTTTAGTTGGAGCGACATATACAAGAATGCCGTCATTGCTGCCTTTGAGAACCTTCTCCATAGCGTAGAACGAGATAAATGTTTTCCCGGCAGAAGTCGGTGCGACAACGAATACCGACTGGTTTTTGTCGATCTGGTTGAGAACGTCCACTTGCCAGGCGTCCGGATGAAATTTGACACGTTTATCTGGAGCTGATCCAAAACTTCGATCCATATACGGACCACTATACCTGAGCTGAAACTCAACTAGAGGATAGGTGATTTTCATCTCAGTCGTAATTCGCGGCATACTGAGTTTAGGAGATATCTCGCGCGCTTTGTTATAGGAGACCGAGATCGAAGCACCGAATCCCATTTCGACCCATATACGGTTCAATATGTCGTATATGGTTTTCGTGATAGCGGGTGCGGCGAATATATGCCTTATTTCGTCAAGAACTAAAGCTACTAGGCTTTGGGTTTTTTCTTTATCCGGCTTCTGCTTCCAAAGATCAAGTAGCAATTTCAATCGAAATAGCCTGGTTTCCAAGAAGACATACGAAGATGTTTCCGAGGATAACTTGACACGTTGAAACTCAGTGATCCGTGTGAGTATCGATAATACGGTTGTCTCGTATTCTGCAGTCCCCCGCGCTTTCGCAGATAAATCAGCTAATTCATCGAGAACACGACTCCAGAGACTAGTGGACTTGTCATCTGACTTCTTTGCTTTCTCTTGAGTGTTAGCTTGCCGCATCAGATCAATCTTCTTCACTGGGTTGTTCTTTTTTGAAGTTCTCCCATCCTCGCCGTTGCCTTGTCGAGGATTCTTCGACTTCCTATCCGCAGTCTTTCCAGATCCAGTTGGTATTTTTTCCACGATTATGAGCTCTGGCTCAAGGACACCACCCATTTGGCCAGTAATCGACGCGGCATACCTCTGCATGTGTGCATGAAATCTTTGTTCTGAACGAGCTTGCCATTTGTTCAATGTCCGGATTCCACTTTTCAGAAGAGAATTATTATGCCAATGAGTCTTCTCTTGCGCAATGCGGTATAATAACTCTGGATTCGTGAACTTTCTATCATCGATCTCGAGCTTGATGCTAGCTAAATGATGATCAAAGGCCTTGTGTTTAAATGGTAGGACAGCTACCTTCGACGGCGCAGTGATTGGCCTGCGCAAGGCTTTATTCTTTGGCGAGCTGAAACCAGTTGTTTTCAGCTTAAGCCCATTCTGAAATTCATATGCCTCGACCAGTCGCTTCGCTTCAGTGTTGACGTTATGATTGTCTGCAAAGCCACGGTTTATAAAACAATAGCGAAAGAGACGTACGTCGATTAAATCACATATATCCGCCTTCATGCGAGGATACAGCTTTTGTAAAATCTCTAGGCAGGTTCTTTCCCCGATAACGACCGACAAGTGATAGCACATTGAGCTCACAAATGCCTCTATCTCCTGAGCGTCCGTTTCATGAAGCTTGACATCAGGAAGACACCGCTGCTCTAGGGATAGCACCGGAAGAAGGGCGATCATTTGCAAAAAGCTGAACCCGAATTTAGTCAGAAGACTAGTTTCTAGATCACCGTCCCTTCCACCGAGATTCGACATCGCGCTGATGACGATAAATTCACGTGCCGATTTTAGATAGCTAAGAATACTTGGTGAGATCTCAGTTCTCGGGTCAGGCACCTCGGGGTTGTAATGGTGATACAAATGATCAGAAACAGCGGTCATCTCGCTGTTGCATTTCCGAATAACCTCTGGCGTAAATTTTCCGAAGCCGTGTCCTTCCACAACTAAAGTCATGATCTATATTTCGAAAGATTAGAGCTTGAAAAAATTAAATGATGAACGGGGGCAAAGGTAATTACATACCTTGGAGTCCCGAAATTCAACTTTGTCAAGGAGTGCGACGTTGTAACCTTTGTGGAGTATCCTCCACAATATCCCACAATACAGGAGATGCTGCATTTTGTGATCATCTTCTAGTGTGGGGGTGTCGTGTATCATAGAAAAGTAGGGCTTTGCCTCCTCGAGGTAAGCGTCGAAAGCATCGTCGTTGACAGAATCGAACTGGTAGATTCTGACTGGATCTTCGGGAGATAATGACTCTTCGAGATGCTTGACAAAGGCTTCTCTAACAAGAATGTATCGCCATGCATCCTGGGTCTCAATTCGAGATGGGTCGAAAGAAAGGTATTTGTGCTCTAACGCGTTTTCTCAGTTTCCAGAGTTTCTGGGGATCTCGAGATATACAGCCAAGTAGACTTACCTTCGAAGAAAACCAGATGGAAATTACAACCTCTCTGCTGTAGATTTTTCAAAAATTGCTCCATCACATAAATGCCATGCACAACTTGTGGACCGTCTAAGAAGCTCGGAATATTAGTAAACATTTGACCTCTGGTATCTATGGCTTTGTCTTACCTATGATAGAGATTCTTTTGTCTTTGAAAACGTGGCGACAAAGAGAGTCTCCTTCAATGAAAAAGAGCTCTTGGCCAGCATAATCTCCTACAAGGTCAAGCAGCAGCGGTCTGAGCCTCCCATACCATTCCGAAAGCCTCTCCAGGCTCTCATAAGTAATAGGATCCATCCAGATGTCGGTAAAGCAAACAAATGTAGAATGAATAAATTTATGAAAAAGAGGGCGGGATGGAGAGTGGAGGATCGAACTGTGATGATGATGATGATGATGATGATGATGATGATGATGATGATGATGATGAGACTGTTGACATATGATTCTCTGATGGTTAGAATCATTTAGAAAACCCTCAGGCAGATATGATAAGTGTCGACATTTATTCAACGCTCGGTTTTTTCTCTCGTATATATATGGATTAGGCCGAGCCAAACACCTCACAGGCATCATAAACGATTTCAGGCATCATTTTATGCACCTTTCCCCTGTAAAATTCAAACGGCACCTCACATTTTCTAAGTTATCAACAAACAACGAATCTTATCACCTTTTGCTTTAAGCTTGATAAGAATTTTTCGATGATTTACTTAACCAAGATCATTGGTACAGTGATATCTCGTTTACCCCTCCCTTGAACAATATCAACCTTATCATATAAAGTATCTCCATATAGTGTATCCCTTGTTTCTTTTTTTTCTTCCTCTGACGACATTCTGTTATGGAAAAGCTTGTTACCATTATAAACCTTGTTGCTAGGTATCCCGGGTAGCAAGAATTAAAAAGCTCTTAGGTCTAGAGGAAGAGCGTAATGTTTTCTTTGGGTTATTATTTGGAGGATTGCGTCTCATGAAGGCAGTCTGCGGCACAGCACCCCCCGCCGTATAGTAAGCGGTCTGGTTCAACATTGTTATCATCCTCTTTTTTTCAGAGTCTTAACGCTGGTAACGAGCCCGGGCCTGGTCGCACGAGCTCGTGAAAACACGTTGTCTCGATGAAATGTTTTGTCGTAAAATTAAATGTAACTCTTAAGATATTGGCCTCAATAGTATCACTAGACGGATATGAAATTTATATTGAGGTACGGACATAAAACCATATACTTTAGACCCTCATGTTCATTAAACAGTCGATAGACGCTAGGGGGACCGGTCATGGTAAAATTACACCAAAATATAACTGTCGACTGTTCAAGAGAGATTTTTCGGTTCCATAACGCCTTTGAGGCTTCATAAACCTCGCCAAAAAAAGTTATTATACATAAAGTTTTCTCAAAAAAACACAGTACGAAAATAGTAGATACTAGAAAAACAACCAAATCACAAAAAGGCTAGACCGAAGGGTATTATCCAAGCAGCCAATGCATTCTCGCAAATGAAAAATAAAAGAAAACGACAAAACCAAGACAGCAATCCCCATGAATAACCGAATACAAAATGCTAATCCGTCAGGTCCATCAATCACCCCATTATGATTACCACCCACAACGAAACGTTGTTCAGTTTTTCAGTTCCGTTCTTTCATTTTGCTTCACGTATTTCCCTCCTACCGCCCTCCACGGAAAAAGTCTTCGTCAAGTTCTGGTTCGGCATCCGGATCTGTAACAGGATCTCGCTCGGTACAGTTCCTGTCTCGCTTGTGGTAGACCTTGTACCTCTCACTTTCAGTACGGGGCTCCCAGCTCCTTTCCCAGGAGCCTTTGATAACGATTGGTATCATATCTGTCCAGTCCCGAAAAGGGTCAGTATATTAGGGAATCAAAAGACCAGATAGGGCCAAGATAACGTGAGGTAGCGAAGGAGGAAAGCTTACGGCCAATGGGTACATTGAAAGCACGATGTCCGGTTGCTAAAAGCCAAAATGGCAAGTACGGTAGATAAATCAGTCATCCCTTCGTATCAGACCACATTTAGAAGGTTGGCAAGGGTATATCTCACCTTCGAGAATAGATCTTATAACCCCTTCATGTGTCGCAATCGCGATGAATACCTCACTTCTTCTCAACATCAGATTTTCAAGGAATATCTTTGCTCGGTGAAACACGCTGTAATCCGTCTCATCTCGATAACTCGACCATAAAGGATCGAATTCGCGGAATTCTTCTTCGAACGTGAAGAGTGGGTATTTCTTTTTCAAATCGGTGTAGGAATGGCGAGAACTGTGGGTATCTACGCCGACGGATTCGCGGAGATTTTCGACGAATATTGGAGAAGGGGGTAACGGAGTGCGGTAGGTGAGGTTGAAGGTGTGAATTAGAGTTTCGGCAGCACGGCTATAGGCAGGATCGGGTTAGCGATCGTAGTATTGCGGGGTTAGTGGAATGGTAGGGGTGGAGGGTACACACCTCAACGGTGATGAAAGGAATAACTCGGGCATAGCCAATGGAGTTGCTCCCATAAATTTCGACCACAGATCGCGGAGACGGTGGGACTTCTTGACGCCTTTTGGAGTTAATTCCGCATCCACCTGCGACGCGGGTAATGGTAACAATTAGCCTTTGAGATTCGAGTCTCCATCGATGACGTTATTGGTGATAGAATGTTACGACTTACCCATTTTATTGTGCCGTTTCCTTCCTGGCGGGTCCAAAGGCAATCCCATGATTCTCTGCCATAAAATGCCGCTGTCAAAACCATCCCTTAGCCTTTTGCGAATGCCTATTTCGATTCCGGAGAGAAAAACAACCAACCTCCTACGTGATGCCAGCTTTCAGGCGGCCGGAATAGATACAAAACTTTATAACCGAGCACATTCATCGTCGGTATCGCTGCCTCTTTGTTCAGCCTTAAAATCTCCATTTGGAAATGGTCCCATTGTGTCGCTTCGGGTGGTAGGTTGCTATGTATGGAGTAGTCTTGTTGTATCAAGCCAAAGTCCTTGGTATGGTACTATGAAATTCTCCGCGGGCGGGCAATGGCCACGTACGTTAGCCTCAAGAGTCGGAACGAAGTATTCAAGCACAGCAAATCTTTAAAAATAAGAATCCGCCCAAAAGGAAGGTCACTACCGACGACGTTGAAATGATCCTCCCTTGTTTCCGCCAGATCTTGCAAAAAGAAGCCTTTCACATTTTCTATCCTGATGTTTTTTCGTCTAGGGGCGAGGAACCTCGTTGGGGGTATTCCAGAGAAGACTAGCTGCGATATCTCGGCCTTTCGATCTGGGAAAATGACGGTCATCAAGTAGAAGAGAGTCACAGATGCGGCGACAAAGCTAAGGGTGACCGGGAGAGCGTCGGACGTCGCATGAGGGTGGTTAGCCACGATTCCACCATGATACGAAGCATTCCCCGGATTCTCGTTCGAATGAAAAGCTTACAAGACCAGTCTCTGGAGCTTTCGCGACCCCAATATATTCATTCCGGTAGTAGCCGTGGGGTCAAGATCATCGTTCGTGCCAAGTGGTATGCAAGTCGTCGAGCACCGGCGCTAGCGGAGCTTCATCTGGAGCAGACCCGAGCAATGCGCACCAGATTCCGGAGGAGGGAGAGAGCGAGAGGCAGAGAAGAAGAATCTCGAGGGTTCCAATCCGATATCGAAATCCGGACAGGCAGACAGGCAGGCAAGCAAGGGGGTTAGCGACGAACGGACAGTCGGGCGGATGTGTTGCGTCCTCGTTTCTTCTTCTTCTTCTTCTTCGTTCTCAATCAACTTTCTCCTTTGAATTCGAAGAATGAGATGCTGGCGATGATGTAATTCTGCGAGTCGCGCCTGTTGACGGAGGTTACTCTTCTCCCGCTGGGCTTCTACAATCACGGTGCTGTCAAATGGGGCGGCGTCTTTTTTAATTGTTCAAGGAGGCGAGAAGAGTCTGCAGTCTGCGATCTAGAATCGGCATCGAGCACATGTGCTCGCACAGGAGAGCGCAGTTTCATTCTGGTTAATCTGAATGGCTATGCTATGCACACGAACGGGGATGCTGTTGGCATTTCCGGGGTAAAGCCGCTCGACAGGCCGAGGAGGCAAGCAAGTATGCAAATTGTACGCGGTTGGCTCTTTTAATTTCATCTCTGAAGGGCTTGGTTAGGGGGGAAGAGAGAGGTGCGACATGGCAATATTAACTGTGACTAAAAATAAATAACAGGACACTGCGGATTGCGATATTGCCGGAAGGCCAGAGCACGAGCGAGATGCAAATCTAAGTTGTCGAATCGATATCAATTGATCGAAGAGATGTTAATTTGAGAGTACGAAGTATCTGCTGGAGTGATCTAATCAGCTTTCTCGTTTCGGATTTGATGCTTGACTTCAAAGTACCAGTACTCGCACATGCCTGTTCTTCTTTTCACAGGTGGTTATCGATGGCCATTACTGCGATGCCCTTGGTGTCCTTGCTGAAGGAAGAAAATCGTCCGCCAAAGGTCAAGCTCCGAGATGAAATTCGAGGCGGGCTCCGAACACTTCCAGGTTTTTTCTCTGCTTTCGAGGTCGTTTCTCATTGGAATTTGCAATGCTGATCGACTTTCTCCCGACTGGATTCCTGGCTTCTGTTAAGATACTCGCTGGACAGCTGGCAGTTGACCGAGTTTAGCTATAGCTTCAAGCTAAGCTATGTGATAGTTACTGTGCTCCGTTGAGCTCGACCTCGAAAACATTTCGTGGCTGGATGGCGGTATTAATACACGCATTAAACCGACATTCATCACAGTTCTCGCAGTAAGCGCGTCAAGAAATGTTATCTCACGGCGCGCTCAGGATTAAGTTCCTTTGTAACATTTCATCATCCTAGTGAGATATGGTTCCCGCCAGGCTGCGTCAGCAATCATCACCTTCTGCTTTGCATCCTTCCCACAAATGTGTCCTTTCGGGTTTCGCGCTCTCCGAAGGCTCGGGTCTAGCGAGAGAGAAAAGTTTTCTCATCGAACCAGAAATAAAAGACCTGGAGGTTCTTGATTGTTGAGCACACCACACACCCTTGATGAACGAGGTTTAATTTCCTCAATCGCTAGGTGGAGATAGCAAAGGAAAGCAAAACTGCAGGGGTTGCTCAGCTGAGAACGGCCAGTGATCGGGAGAAGCCCCTTGAGTCTAATTTCCCGTCAGAGAAAAAACCGGCAGCATGGAGAAAGCATCAACGAAAATAGACGATGGAAAATGATATACCAGCCAATTGGGTTGAGCGGATGTGAGAGCCTACGGCGACAATAATCAATAATGTCAATACGAAGTAATGTGATAGCAGACGCTCTGCGGCCGTGATAATACATAAACAACGTGCACTGGGATCGCAGTCAGATCTCATTCGGGTGTTCTGTTTGTTTACGGGGCTGCGCTCTATCGGTACCGTAAACAAAAGGGTCTCATTGCATCACATTAGAAACATCGATGGTCAGGGCGGAGCGGCTAGATCTTTGTGTATGTATTTTCGGGTGCATTCTTTCGAATATCTCCGGTATGAACCTAAACCCACGCGTCGCCTACGTGTTTTGCAGCGACAGGATTGTGAGACCAATGGCTCGCATATCAGATATGTAGAGGAACTTGAAGGTATTTCGCAGAGAGGATCCGCCGATGCATGCAGAAGGACATGGGTCCCGTCGGGGTGCGTTAGCTCTGTCTACGAAGAGAGAGAGAGAGAGGCCCACCTGCAAACCCTGGCCTTTACCTTTGCATCGTATCTTTCGATGAAAACAAAAGCGAATTATCATAGGTAAACATCTGAAGGAATCGCAGCTTTTGTTTACATTTCACAGGAAGGAGCGAGTCTACATCTGAGCATCATGCCTGGCGTGCGTCGTCTGCTGAGGGTGTGAGAGAGATAACAACCCAAACAACGCAGCCTCACCTCACCTCACCTCACCTCACCTCACCTCACCTCCACCACCACCACACTTCCCTCGTAAGCTGTCGCAGTAGGAGGTCCGTTGCATTTGCCCAATCGACAGAACGCTCTCGCCTCGAGAAACCAGTGATCGAAGACCCGGTCGCGGAAGAAGCAAATCGGGCTCGCTGGGTGGAGCCAATGCGAACTAGTGGAGTCCAATGGCAAGTCCCTGCCAGAAGGAGCGATTCACCGTGACAACCAGCCCCAGCAGGTGAAGCCGAGCTTTGGGAGAAGACATGGAGGACATGGAGGACATGTCTGGCTCCCGGCCAACCACCAGCCAAAAGCGCCGTGAGAGAACTGCCCCATTTTTTTCCCTTCGCGTCTGCAAGCAGCCCAGCCATCCTCTTACTTAGTGAGGGAGACGCTACGGAAAAGCGTGTGGTCGTTGCGAGGGATCGAGTGTTTGGGGACCCAGCCTCCTGCATTTCAGCATTTAAACCCAGTCCACCCGCCGTCGTCTGCGATTTTCTTCTCTCCTCTTTCTTCCCACCCCCATCAACCTTCACGAATCAATTGACCACCTGTTTTAACGACCCCCTAAAGACTGAAGTAAAAGAAGTAGACGCTAGAAGTCTCTTCTTTTTTTCACGACTCCACAGATCTTTCCGTCAAGAAGGATCCTTCACACGGGGTTTCAGTCTTCGAATTCCTCAGTCTTTTCTACTTCTTTCGACTAGTACACGGTAAGACACGTGTACTCTTTGAAAGATTTAGAAATAACAGGACTTCGAGTCTAAAATCCGCAAGGACCCGCCATTGAAATCAGTCAATCTGGACTTTGACGCGAGAGTACCCATCCCCCCCAGTCTATTTCCTTCGGCTTATAAGACGAAGGACGGCAAACCGCCAAAAGACAACGAGAAGCACGACGACAAGAAGAAGCTCCGAAAGAGAGACATCCTTCTAGGTGGTCTCGCTGCAGGTGCTATCAAAAAGAAAGCACACTCCGAATCCAGCTCTTCTTCCTCTAGCTCTTCTTCCTCCTCTTCAGGTTCCTCTTCCTCTTGCTCCGACGAGACCGAGTCTGCTGCCGGACAAGAAACCGCTTCCCAGGTTACCTCTGAACATACCGCTTCCGGATTCGTTGCTGGTGCCGCTGCAGGTCTTGCCGCCGGTGCTACTCTTCCAATCCGTGCTCATCCTAAGGACAAGCAGTTCCACACCGTCAACCACCACTCGGACGACTTCCACGGTTCCGTGAGAAACGTTCGTATTCAGGTCCCTGAAACCGAAGTCGAAACCGAATCTTCCTACGACACCCAATCTACTTCTGAACAGGAGTTCGTTGGTTTCGTTGCCAAGCCAAAGGTCTTCGTCTCTCAGCCAACTTACGTCGAACAAGTCGACGTAAACTACTCTCAGGAGAAAGTCTGCCCTCAAGGTAAACCAGCGGAAGAGTGCGACTGCCCTCCTCCACAGGTCATCTACATCCAGAAGGACTCTCAAAAGAAACAAAAGAAGTGCAAGAAACCCGCCGCTTCCAAATCCTCCAAGATGTCTTCTGATAACGGCCACGGTCCCCACCACCACCGTCACGCCCAGTACTTTGGGCAAAAGGTTGACGAGTTCTTCCACCCAATCGAGACCGCTAAGGCCAAGATTGCTAAGAGCTACTACGCCAAGTCCAACGCTGGATACGCCATCCCCAACGTTGAGACCGTCACCATCACCAAGACCAAGCCAATCCGATCTTTCGGACCAGCTCCCGCTCCAGCCCCGGCACCAGCTCCAGTCAGCGCTGACTTCGCCATCCCATGCCACCACATCCGTGTCGGTGACTTGGTCATCCTCCAGAAGCGCCCATGCCAGGTCATCCGCATCACAACCTCTTCGGCTACTGGCCAGCACCGATATCTCGGTGTTGACTTGTTCACCCACAAGCTCGTTGAGGAGAACTGCGTTGTGAGCCACCCATCTCCATCCGTCGTCCTCCACACCATGTACACTCCAGCTTTCAAGCAGTACAAGGTCATTCAGGCCGGTGATGATGCCACCCTCTTCGTCCAAACCGATTCCGGTGAGGTCAAGACTGGTATCTCCATCGTCGCCCAGGGCAATCTCGACAAGAAGATCAACGAGGCCTTCACCACCAGCCCCGGTGCTGTCCGTGTTCTCGTTATCAGCGACGGTGACAAGGAACTCATTGTTGACTTCAAGAAGGTCCACGGCGACTACAAGCTTTAAAGTGCTTAACTGCATTTTCCTTGTCGCCTGCTTTTTTGTTTCCTCTAAAAGATTTAATCACGCCTTCGGTCTTCAACTATGTGTTAATACTTAATGTCCTTTTTTTTTCATGTATTGTAGCCAAGTAAATGCAACTTGAGTACCTGAGTGAAGCATCTTCTCTGTAAATCACGTATTTTCTCGCGTCTTCGTAGTGCCGTGACGCGTTGATGTGACCATATTGTCCTGTGTAGCCCCTATTTCAGTCGAACCAGTAGATGTGTTGACCTGACGTTGATGTTTCACAAACACGAACATTGTTGATCTTCGACATTCTCAGACTTGGCTCCAAACTTGGCCAACATGTGCCCAGTGACGCTTTGACGAACCAACATTAAGATCGTGCGAGAAGCTTTTCTTCCACGTTCCCGCAAGAGATATTCATTATTACAAAGCAGTGGATGTTACACCTCCTCGACATCACAACATCGGCACTGAAACTGGTTTGCATATCGCCATATACGGTAGAGGCTCGCATATTTATCAAATTCGCAAGTAAAGACTTAGCGATTCAGATATTCTCTCGTGTCACAATATAGTATATCACCGTTATATCATTGTCAGAATATTTCATCCCCGAGATACACTTTTTATATAAAAGCTTTTCTATGTTTACGAATATCGATACATCTCAATGCCTTAATTACTATCCGCTCTAGTCCCACCCTTCACCAGTCGAACTAATCAATCCCACTCCTCTACACTTATAATTCCCGATCCCTCCTTCATCACCATCGCTCTCGCCCTCAACTTCCACCCATTTAACATCCGCAACCTCAGATCCAACCCACCTGACGGTCTGCGCGTGCATACTCCCTTCCCCCAAGCCCCCACCATCAACAAAACTCTCCCCGTCGGCGAGTACTTGATAAACGATCAATTGATCCTGCAGATAATGATCCACGCATCCTCCCATATCGATCTCTTCCTGCACCCACCCCCACACTTTCCTAACCATATCATGGGCGACTTTGTACCCATCCCTCCCCTTTCTATCGAATATCCAATCTCTACCGATTAGATATCCATTTGACGATTTCGCTACCATCAGGAGATAAAACCTTGTGGCATGGCCGGAGGGTGAGTCTTTTATTATGTTGAACGGTGTATCTCGCGCTCGGTCTTCGAACCAATTCGTCACTGTTTCGCGGAAACTTCTCCTCGCGTCCTCGGGAACGATGAAGGTGATGTCGTATGATACTATTTCCCCGCGATCTCGCATGTTGAATCCTGGGATTGTAGTTCCGGTCGGTATGGAAGGGATTATGAATTCTACTTCACCGGGGATGGTGGGACCCGTTGACCACCCTCTTCTGCTTTCGGATACCGTTATTTCCGGGTATCCCAAGTTTTTCAATGTTGGAGCGAATACTTGGGTGAAGTAATCCAACGTGGGTGCTTTTGAAACGTGGGTTCCACCTGTGACGGTTAAATGTAACGGTGACGGATCTTCGTTCGTTTTCGGACCGTTGTAGAGTATGAACGGGAGGATAGCTTGGAGGAGTAGCATTATGCTACCCACGCCCGCTATTTCCACCGTCGCGATTCGTTTTGGGGATATCTGACCGGGTATTTCTCTCTCAGTCCAGTATCTGTAACTCTTTCCTGTTGAGGATTTTGATTTACGGGGCTGGAAGGAGACGTTTGTGGATTCGTTTCGAAGATGGCCCGTGTTTGAAGACGACCATTTCGCTCTATTTGGACATATCGATTAATATCTGCTGGGACATTCGGATGTCGATTTAGAGATCTTCTTACAGCGTTGATATACAGGCGATATGCTGGGCTCGGAGACCGCCTTTTATTCCCTTTTTGCCCTCGCGATTTCCGCGAACGTCGTGGATTTCCATCGCTTGTTCTAACAGGGCGGATATGACTGTCGCGGTACGAAGGAGCTGGCCGCCTCTACAATGTACCGAATACGTTGTTAACACGGGATATTAAGATCAAATGTATATAGGCCTCGTGATTACCCCTAAGATCGATTATCATTAGCATTGACAGTTGTATAAAACAAACAGGGATAATTGGTCGTACTTCGAGTGTTCGGCCATCCAGACGAACGGCGTCTCGCGCTGGTGCGAAATTTGTTGTTGTCTGTGGCATTTTTGCCCGTTTCACAGCGACGCAAAGATGGTGTAGGTGGTGAAAGATCAAATCGCGCAGGGTTATTCTGGAACGAATTCCAACGAGTGAATTGCAATTTGTCCGGGGGGTTTGCTGAGGATTCTCGAGTATTTATATTCGGAAATAGGCATCGAAAGTGCATAGTTGCTGATCTTGCTTTGCTGCAGGGTCGCTTACTGAGCCTCGCCTAATGATCTTGCAGTTACTGAGTCACTCGCAAGGCGAAACCTCACTTACTTTAGAGTCATAATGAATCCAATTGATGGCATGAAATTGGATGATTGATGTTAGTTCCACTGGAAGCTGCTTCCTAACCGTCTAACCTTCGTGCCTAACCACATGGCCTTCTACAGGGAACCTACGGCTATACGTGACGTTGAGTGCTACTTGCAAATCCCAACAATCAATTTATATGGGGCAACACATATTCTACAAACTCTCCGCGCGAACTTCGTGAACTTCGTGTGATTTGCAATTTTAAGACTACCAGGAAATTATTGAGCCTTCTTTTCACTTCAACGTATATAGTACTCGGATTAGCATTGAAATGTAAAATACATCAGTGTTAATCCAATTTATTTTTGACTATTTTTCGATTTTGAACCACAACTTAGTCGTGCTTGCGCCCACAACCTTATTCTTAAATACATTGCGAATAGTAATCATTTGAAAAGGTACATGTTCCCTGAGAACAGCATTTAGCGCCGGTCCATGTAGCTCCACCGCATTGGGCATATAGCGGAGAGCAATTGCCGCTGGTAGTAGTAGTAGTAGCAGTTGTAGATCTAGTAGATGTTGTAGAAACAGCTGCGGTAGTAGTTCTCGTCGTCGAGGTTTGTGAGGTCCCGCTAGCGCTAAACTGCCACCAATTGAAGTTGAACAAGCTACCGCTACCTCCGGTGAAACGGAAAAACAGATCCTGAGTGCCAGTGGCGCCGCTGATATTGCACGTCACCGTCGTATATGTTTGCCAGCCACCGGTGCCTGGCACGGAGCAAGTCCCAACCAGGGTACCAGTGACACTGCCCAGACGTACCTCGATCTGACCACCGCTTGTTGCTGAAGAGACACGGACGGAGAGGGACTTGGCTCCGGAGCCAAATGCTACGCCTTTGACCTTGATATAGTCCCCGTTATCAATGAAGGACACAGCGATACCGCCTTCGTTGCAAACTTCGGTCTTTAAACCAGATGAAAAGGCGATGGTCTCGGCTTCTTGACGTATATATGGGTTTAATGTACCCAGCTGCGGAGCGCCGCTGGTGGTCTGAGCGATGGAAGGTATGGAGCCATCGGCATTGTAAGTAAATTTTTCGACAGATACAGATCGTGTGAATCCACTTCCTCCGGTAAGAGCACCGTTATGATAAAAGAAATACGAATTTCCTTGGAAATCGATTATTCCTGGATGATTCGTAAAGCTTCTACCACCGGCAGGCATGATGACACCTTTGTAAGTCCACGGGCCCAGAGGACTAGTGCCGATCGAATAGCGAATGTCCTCGGAGCAGCAATTAGCCGCGTAAATCATGTAATATTTTCCATTGCGCTTATATGCCCAAGGTCCTTCCTCAAAGGTTGTCGGACGTTGTGCATTGCCGGTGCGAGTACCGAAACCCGCTGTTGTAAGGGTTATTTTGGCGGGGCTACCACTGTAGGAGATCATGTCCGCGTTAAGCTTGACGTAGTATAGGTCTGGGTTTCCCCAATACATCCACGCCTGTCCATCATCATCGATGAAGACAGTTGGGTCGATTTGGCCGTTTTGCACAAGCGGTTTCCCCAGAGCATCTTTATATGGACCCGTGATACTATCACTCACAGCAACACCAATAGACATGGCGCCGCTGGTGTGTCGCATTGGGGCATAATAATAGAATTTGTTATTCCGAGCGATAACTTGTCCTGCCCATGCATTTGCATCGGCCCAGCTGAATGTTGCGAGAGACATGATCACGCCGTGATCCTGCCAATTCGCCATATCGCTTGAGGAAAAAAGCCTCCAATCCTTCATAGTATAGGTGGTGGAACCATCTTCGTCGTGACCAGCGAAGAGATAGACGCGGTTATTATAAACTATAGGTGCCGGATCCGCTGTGTAAATCGTCTGAACAATGGGATTATCGGCTTGGACGAAGCCGCCTTGTTTGAAGAGCGGGCATAAAAGCAATAGAGCTTGGGTTGCGATTTGGATCTTGGAGAACTTCATACTTTCCACTTGATCAATTGCTGAGAATATTTATGATTTGATTTGTTGGTAATTGAGATTCATTCTCTGCTCAGCTCTCGCCATTAAATTGATTGACATGTCGTTGAATACGAGGCTGTTGGAATTCTTAAATACTTGAAATGCCAACGAGTTCTGACGGTATCTATGAATCGATGGATACCCAAGCCGGGTCGGCTCCCTATAGCGCCGCACTATTTTGTTTCTTATTTCCATGCTTAATAGCTTGGTCATACTCCTGGAAGTCCTAGCGTCCTAAACCCGGGGATTTATCCTTAATGCCAAACTGAAAGCTTCGCAAGGCGGATTACTTCTGCGCCACAATCATTCCGCGGCATTAACTCAGGAAAGACACAATTTAGTAACGAACTTTTGATGGACATCCAATCCATCCATTGAACCGTGAGAGTCTCGAAAACGAACTGGTTCGAGATATTTTCCACCGTATCAGCCCATGCGATTGCCATGGTTCCGAAAATCATTTGCAAATTGGAGCAGCAATGTTATAATCGATAGAAACGAATTTCGATACAATGATCTCTTTTCATACTAAGAAGATATCCGATGTTTCAATCCGGTTCAAATGCTTCACGAAAAGAGCGCTACACACACAAAACACTTTTACATGCAAATCTAAACAAGATACTATTCTTTCATAGCCATATTTACATAATCTCTTTGGAAAGAAAGTAGGATTGAAGACACTTAGCTCGGCACTCTACAGGGCACCGCCATTGATAGTTAAAAATTAAACGTCCCTGGGGTACCATTAAACACAGACTAGCGGCGGGACTGCCACATAATACGCCTCCCCCGCCATATTTGGTATCCAATCAGGGGGCGCATCGCCCACATGGGTATTTTGCAGCAAAGCGAGTAAGAGATAATAACCTTATATAAGGTCGGAATACCCTTTATATATTACATGCACCCGGAAGCCGTACCACGGCAAAATTTCAGACAACCGGGTAAACATATCAGTATATGTTTGACAGCCAAGACGACACCCGGCCGGGGCCAAGAGTCTCAAGACTTTAAAGTCAACCACTCAATCGGAATGATCGGGAATCAGTTTCGGTGGGATATAAGCCTCGTATATCGTATACTGAATTGCTTCTGTAAGATGCTAAGAAAACACAAGAAGCCGAACTCTCTAGCCGATGAGCGATACAAGCCTTATAAGTTCGTTAATCATCAGGAATAGCAGGTCCGCTAGCCGAGTAAGATTTCATCCATGGTATCACAGTTCCAAACTCCGGCGTCCAACCACGTCGAAGCTTTCCAGATTTAAACCCTGCCCGACATGCTTAACATGCGGTTTAAGATTTTTAGACCAACCGACGAACCCACATCAAAGTTCGCCAGGAACCATGGTTCTTGACGAACTTCCACAAGGCAGACAAGGAGATATTTTGCTTTCCCTGATAAGGGTTAGTGTTCCGGCACTCTGCCGGATAGTCTGGTTTACGAGAAAAGTTCAATTGATAAAATTCTTTACCGGCTTCCTTACGGAGTTCCATAAAGATATGTGTATGTTTTTTGCTTCTGTGAGCCATCCCGCCTTGCTAGCACCAAGGAAGGACTCAGTCCGTCAGAGCTAGATTAAACATTTTCACTTTCATGTTGGTTCGAACAAGAAAATGTTCCATCCATCTAAAATTGGTATGGTTATCATATGGATCAGTGAGCCAAAGGCAATCTGTGATATCTCATTGATGATGTCTCAGATTCAATAGTGACGTCTCCTTTTTTATAAGCGCTACAAAACGCTGATATCCGGTAGAAATCAGGATCCCTAGCATTACAATAATGTTTTATTACCTAGAAGCTTTAAGCAGAGGTCAAGTAGCTCTTGTACCCTTGGTTCAGTCCAAATGATACCGTGGTATGATCCATACTATTGCATTACGGTTGTTAGCGGATGATACTATCAGTATTCGGATAACTTGGCTCCTTGGGTTGAGCAGCGATCTGAGAGCTAGTCATGTGAGCCCAAGCACTCAGAGTAATTAGGATTCAGAAACTGGATGGCCGGGCGATAGATCGAATCAGTCACCCCCAAGACACTCTGCTTGTCGCTTGATGTCCATCATCACCAAATGTTCAAAAAAAAAAAAAAAATCCAAGAAATGTGGAATCATAAAACAAGATTTTATCAAGCACATACTAGAAGCGCAAACATCGATAAATATCAGAAGCGTCACCAGTGCCCCAAATCAAACCCTGAACTAGAACAGCATCACAAGAATGGTAATCCAAAACCTAGGCACTCTTCCCCTTCGCAAACGTAGCTGCCACGATCAACGGGAAGGCAATTGTCGCTTCAGCATACACCTTGACCGCTTCCCCGCCAATCTTGATCTTTCCCCAACTAACGGCCTCATCCGGCCTCGCTCCAGCATCACTCCCATCAAACTCATTAGCGGTGTTCACAAAGACCGCATAATCAGCACCATTCCTCATCAGATTCGCATTAGCGATATGATGTTTCACAACTCCTCCACCGAGCACAATCATCCCAGTAGATTTGGCTTTCATAGCCATGGTGTTTATCCTTCTGATGTCTTCCACGATATCTATGCGTAGCATTGCTGGTGAAGATTTGTAGGTATGAAAGAAAAGCATATCGCCGATTGAACCATCTGTCAACGCCGGACAGAAGACGGGGATATCATTCTTGTAGGCCCAATAGTAGACGCTTTCTTCGTTGTTTATTTCCTTGCCGAGTCTATGGATTACTTTTGAAGGGGTCCAATGGATTTGTTCGTCGTCAGGGAGAGATTTCGAAGCTTCTTGTTCTTCGACCATTTTGTCAAAGATTGGGATCACCCAGTCCTCGAATTTGCAATAATTGTCGTTGGGGACTACGAGATTACCGATTCGGTTCATTCCGGATTTGCGGAGTGTAGCTCCATCAAGGTGAAAGGCTCCCATGTAGGTCGGTGCGAGGCATTTGATAAAGTCTTCTTCAACACCACCAGCGGTGGTTACAATGGCGGAGACGTGGCGATGCTGGACAAGGTAGCGAAGGGTTTCGCGGAGACCAGACGAGATTAGGTTTGAGGTATAACCTAGAAAAATTGTAGAGCGGAGGGTAGGGTCCTCCGGGTCTCGCCACGATCTCTGCATTTATAGTTTAGTGTGATGGCATTTACTTGTATCATGTGAGTGATTCCGTACCATCTTGTCCACTATCTCGACTGCCTTTCCCAAGCTGCTGGCTTGGAAGCCCATGTTGCTCATATTGCGCACCATGTCATCAACGGTGATTGGCTTATCGGCATAGTCATCAAAGTCAATTCCTTTGACCCTAACCGAGCCTTCTGGCATCGGTGCGGACTGCACCAAGACGGCATCCACGGCGCCCGATGGGGCTGATGATCCGTTGGCGGCCATTACTTTTACTTATAATGAATGGTAGACGAATATATATATTTGGTATAATGTGAATACGGTGGTGGGTGTCGAGTTATTTGATGATGGATAGGTCGACTACGGAGATGGAACAACAGTAAAAATCAGCTGCGACCCGGAAGCTGCGCATAGCGGTGTCTGGTGTCTCGACTAACTAGTCTGGGCGGTGAAGTTGAGCGAGTGAGTGAGGATGGAGACGATGGCAGAAGAAGATAAAATCTTTCCAGCAGGATCTGAAAATGTGTTGCGGTTGTCGTCGGCGTGTTGTTTGGGCGACTCGGCGCGTCTTCCCAACTCGACTTCATACGCGACACACAAACGACGACGACGACGGCCAACCTCAGCGGACATTGCAGTATGAACAGTCCACCGACAGCGAACCGGATATCAGACAGTATCATGCTCTTGATAATAGACGCTGCTCTCAGATTGACACTCCGGTGACACTGATATCCAGCTAGCATCTGTCACTGCAATATATCGACATCCATCATGCCACCCAACGGCGCTCCCGTTATAAGCCTGCTCTCTGACGACGAGAGCGAAACCCCAGGTACGGCATCTCCGTATATGAATGATACCGCTTAATCTAACTGGTTGGTTGGTGTCTAGTTCCCAAGCGGACCTCTGCTTCAACATCAATCAAAGAAAATGTTAAACCGGCTCGAAGATCGAAAGAACCTCCCGTTACAAAGGCACCCTCAAAAGCCTCCTCTACAACCGCTTCTAAACTTTCCTCGGCATTAGAGAAGCCTAAACCTTCAAATACAACGGGGCTTGCATCGACAGCAGCTCCGAAACCTAAGAAGCATGTCGACGCTATCACCCTCATCAGTTCCTCCCCTCCTCCCGAACCCGAACCCCGGCAGGCTTCATATCGAGCTTACACATCGTACCCTAAAATCTTCGGTGCATCTTTATCTTCCGATCCAATCTACTCGCAATCCTCGCCGCCAGTCCCACGTCCTGTCAAAATATCGAGTAAATCACCCGAACCCTGCGTCAATGTTTCACGCAAACGAAACTCACTTTTCGATTCGATCATGAACGATAAGTCCAGCGATGAAGGATTCTCCTCACCCGATACTCGGCCAAAGAGTAAGCAGAACTGGTCTCCAAGGGCAAAGGACAAAGGAAAAGCTAGGGTTGCCAGTCCCGCGCACAAACCTAGGGCGGTCAGTCCATACGAGGGCCTGAGTAGATCAACTCAGGAACTGCTGAAGAAGCTGGAATCTACGAGCAATGAGAACGAGCCCATTTCTAAGCGTCGCAAGGTCGATAAAGTGGGTGGGCTCGGTAGAATTGATCTCATCATATCGGATTCTGAATCCGAGAAGGATGCCTTGGAAGTTGATGCCCCACCATCATCTTCCGCTCCCACTGGCCGGAAATCAAAACTTACGGACGCGGAGAAAGAAGCCCGAAAAGCCGAACGGGAAGCCGTGAAATTACAGAAAGCTGCAGAGAAAGAAGCTGTAAAAGAGCAAAAGAAGGTGGAAAGAGAAAAGAAGACTTTACAAAGGAGCGAAAGCCAGGCTTTGTCAACCGCAAACAAGTTGAGGAGCTCACATGTACAGACAGTAGGAGAAATGATTGTGAATATCGCTTCCGAATTTCACGGATCTAGAGCGGGGATACAGCTGCGATCCTTTCTAGATTCCGTCAAAGTCAACAGCCATGCGCCCTTTGATTCTGCGGTACCAGGTATTATAAAATGGCGCAGAGTGGTAACAGCGCGCTGGGACCCAGACGACGATATATTCGTGCCCATACCGCGCGAAATCCGCGACGAATCCCATATCCTCGCTGTCATGGATGCCAAAGAATTCGTCGATCTTTCAAACTCCCCGGATGAACTAGATATATACATCGCAAAGATTAAAACCGGATATCCCAATTGTAAACCAATACTCGTCATCGAAGGTCTCTCGAAACTTATAAGTAAGAGTAAGAGTAATCAATCGAGAGCGTACGCTGCACAGGTTAGAAATCGGATGCAGGAGGGTGGGAATGAGACCGTGAGGGTGAATAAAGCGGCACAAGCGGTTGATGAGGATAATGTTGAGGATGCGTTATTGAAACTTCAGGTCGTGCATGGGTGTCTTGTTTGTCAGACGACGGATTTTATGGGTACTGCGGAGGCTATCAGTAGTTATACCCAGCACATCTCACAAATCCCTTATAAGTATGTACGCCTTCGGTTTTTCCCATTTTTCAAGACTCTCTATTTAGTTCGGTTCGGTATTAATTGACTTTGCTCTAGACACGCCAAATCAGTATTGAACAATTCGACAAATTTCTGCATGGATGTCGGTCAAGTTCCATCTGGAAAGACAGTGGAAGATACTTACAACAAGATGTTACAGTGCGTGCACATGAGTACTGCAGGAGTCGCGGCAGCGATCCAATACCAGTATCCGAGCGTGCAAAAGTTATTCAAAGCGTTTGCCGAAGGTGGAGACGACGTTTTGAAGGAGATCAGAGTTGCGAGGACAGGCAACGGTAGGGCTTTGGGGCCGGCTATGTCGAAGAAGATTGCTAGGGTTTTGACAGGTATGGATGAGTGGGAGTTGGAGTCTTGATATTGAAAGGGTCGGTTGTAATTTCTTCAGAATTTTCCTGGTTATGATATGTTTTATTACATTGGAGACAATGGCGTTTCTTTGCTTTACGATAGGCGTTTACAGCTTGAACTCGATTAATGGAGTGGTATGGTTGCATTGGATAGTTATCGGTATAATTGCACACGAAGTGCTTCTCGCGTGGTGTCTGGTTTACGAGACCAGTATAATTCGAATACACTATATATAAGGAACTCTCACACGTCATGTAGCTTTCATCTATGTTTTGGAATCAACATAAATACAGCATAAGGTAGCGGGCGGAGACTGTTAAACGTTATCCGATCAGATCTCGTACAAAGATGAATCATACATGATTTAAGACCCGTAGAGATATAGCCGAAGAATACTCTTGAATTGATGCTGAAGCGGAGGGGGCCTAAGGCAGTGAAGTATCTCAATTTAAGCATAAGCAACGCTTAAAAAACCACACCCCCAGTTTCGTGCTCTTTGACAATATAGAAGGAGATTAATCAAGAAACTGGTCGCCTTTCTTGCCCCAAATTTTCGCGCACTTGAGCTAGGAGAGAGCATCGACTTTACCAACAAAAGACAGGTGAATGTTCATCATGAACTCCGAAAGCAAGGAAAAGAAATTATATATCTCTCGGAGCCTAGAGGTACCTGTTTGATCTGACCTTTATGCTGCGCTCCCCACATGGCCAGAATGCCCAAGACATCATCGTAGTCGGAGTATTGATTCTCTTCTAGGACTAATTGAATCTCTTGCAGGTTCTTAAATCTCCACTTGGCGTCGACGATTTCTATTGCCCGTTCGATACATGGCGAAATATATCCACCCCGGGTCGTCTCAACCAGCATAGATGGCATAAAAGATAGGACAATTAACCTGACACTTTGGAATTGCGCGCTCAGAAACCCGATTTCCTAGATTTATCCAGAATATCAGCATATTGTCGGTGACGAGCACTTGCAACAAACGCACAGAAGAACTAATCAGGGAAGAAATAAAAGGGAACCCCCCCATTCGCCTCTTATTTTTGAGAATACGTACCTTTGGAAGCACCCGCTCCGTCATACCGCCCTGCCGAATCTCCAACCTCTCCACATCTTTACTTAAAGCCAAATAACATCTCGAAGCCCAGATACACCAAGAGGAGATCTCAGCATCAACGACCACACTCTTAACGGACGGTAGTTCCCACATGATCCCAGTCTTGTTCTCCACGAATGCGGTCTGTTCCTTTGCCCAGTGCAAAACATGCTTCATAAGCCCCGATATATCATAGTTGAATTCGAGTTTTTTAACCGTCCTTATAGAATCACATAACAATTCACCGAACATTTCCATCGGCCATAGATGAGCTACTTCTGCTGCCCTGTTGGCCGGGTATTCGAAGAACGAGACGGAGAGGTGGGTTAAGTGGGCTTGCTCTGCGGATATCGGTAAGTTGGAAATCCGGTTTTCGGCATCGGTTTTTTTATATTCGATGGTTAGTTCCAATGATTTTAAGGATAAACAGTTCCGTAAAACAATCCAGATTCCATCCGCGAACTCTCTGAGGCAACCTTCAGACGTTCGTGAAAAAGATGCTCGTTGAAGGGTTGTGAAATTCGAGGTCAGAAAACCTAGCATATTCGGCACCGATTTGTAATATTCTCCGAACTCAGGTCTGGGGAATTCGCCGCTGCGCTGTTTTTCGTAATAGCTGTCCAGGTCCCCTCTCGTTATACCCTGAAGATCATCTACCAACAAAGTTCTGTCGTAATAGAAATTTTTTTAAAAAAAATCAGCATTCGTTCCACGACGATTACAAAGACTAACAAAAGAAGACCCATACTTAACGCAAGCCCCGTAATCGATAAACCCCTGATACTTCAAATCAGCCTTGTTAACAACCCCAATACAACCGCGAACCGGGTCCCGACTACCATAGTCCATCTCTTTCTCCAGCTGCGTATACCCCCATTTGATAGAATCCCACTCCTTCAGCATTTCCGAATACCAATGCCAATCCGCTAGGGAGTAAGACTCGACATATCCCTTCTCAGTATCATCCCCGGTCACGACCGCGAACTGCATATCGCACACATAATGAATCCTCGGCCTCATCACATCGTGGAACCGACGGCATGTTAGAATTATGTTTTCGTCGTAGATTACTAGTGGGCAGATGTAGTCGAATATCAAATTTAAGACTTCGGTTGGGAGGTCAAGTATGTGAGGCATATCGTTAGGAATCGATGGTTTCGTGTGGCAGTCAATTACGATGATGGGATAAAATCTTCTGTCAGCGTGTGATGGGTAACAGTAGCTTTTTTTTTGTCCTTTTATAAAGAGTCTGGTGGTATTTATATTGTATGTTTACTCGGGACAGATTACAATGGAGCATAGAAGTGGAGAAGGGAAATCAATATACGAAACAAGATCCACAAGAAGGTGAATGGATGTCCCGAAAGGATTCTTCGCGCGAATATCCTATCGCTTCGGGGTATGTACAGTATGCACAGTACGTTCTTGTAAGGCTTCTGATCCTGGATCCTTTGGGAGGGAGAACGGCTGCCAAGTCAACAGCCGAATTTGTGGAGATGCATTGGCGCTGACACTGCACATACACATCCATCAATCACACTACTTATGTCACGTATCACTGGAAAATAGATGTTCGGGGGATTCTTAATATCATATCTCTGTTGATATTATCTCTACCTATATGATGTTATAATAATTTTGCAAAATGTGCTCTCGTATGGTCCGATAACACAAGAAAAGGTAAACGAAACGCTTTCACTCAATTATATATTTTTTTCAATCGTTTTTTTCACTATCAATTTTATTTCCACCCATACCAAAAAACACATCTGTATGCAATTCTGCCCCACCGAAGGATAAAAATTAGCAGTAGCCATCGAATAAAGAGGGACGAAGATACCGTCCACGCTACCCGCCTGTTTAGATTTCGAGAAAAAAAAAAAAAATAGTAAAGAGAGAATAAAAAAGAAGTTTTATAGATTAATTTTTTACAGGAGAAGATAAAAGAGAAGTTGACAGGAGGCAAAAAGAGACGGGGACCGTACAAAGAGGTGAAGTTACGCATCTGTCGGAACACTAGACATTAAGCAAACTAGAAACAGACGAAAGGAACTTCTCACTCTCCCTCTTCGTAGAGTACATAATATTTTCCCGCCCAGAAGTCGGAAAAAAAGAAAGAAAGAAAGAAAAGGCAGATTCAACGAGAGTAGAGCAAAGTCGAGTGAAAAGAGTAAGGAAAAAAAAGAAAGTCAAGTAAGAAATCTATCAAAACCCTCCGATATAGAATTACACCTCATAACGAACACTTTTTGGGGAAGTTTTCATCTTCTTTCTTCTCGAATATATAAACAAAAAGCCCAGCTTTAATAGAAAATCCGAGATCTCTTAGAGGAAGAAGATGAAAGTAAAGGGAAAAGCATGCTTTTGGGGGTTCTTTTTGGCTGACGCGTGCGTGCTAAACCATTTGGATGGCGGAGGACAATATAGGGAAGTTTTCGTAACGGGGAGGGAAGAGGGGACTAAGATAGAAAGAAAGGTGGACAGGCGGAGCGAGGGTGTGTGTGTGTAAAAAGGATATATATACCGTAGTGAACACCCAGGAGGGGATAGATCCCCAGAAAAAAAGGATAAAAAACAGGAATATAAAAAAAGCCGTTCCAAGGGTCATGAAAAAGAGTAAAGAGAAGAAAACTTTACACGACTCTGATAATACAAGAGAAAACGAAATGAGGTGTTCACCCTGCCTAAGAAAATTGCAGGTATGAAGATGCAAGTTGGATAAAAAGCGAACAAAAAAAGAGTTTGTAAATGCAATTCGAGATAAGAAGAAACCCGGATGCTACAGATAGGTATGCATGCAGAAAGGTGCGCACCTCGGGCTAGCAATGTGAGATTTCTAGGAAAGGAAAACCAATTTTATCCGCCACTGATGATACCCAGACAATTTTAGATAAGGAAATGTACCGACCAGAGAATATTTGGAAGAAAAATAAAGGGACCAAAAACTATCAAAACAGCGATCTTTCTATTAATGATCGGACTCTCCAGATGCGCTGGGAACCCAATACCGTATGACGAGCGTGAAGATCTCACTAGTCATACCAGGCAAGCGCGAATGAAAAAGAAAAGCCATTGAAGCTTAACTTAATCTCTTGTGGAGCTGGCCTTGGATCGTCGGTTCCTCTCGAGCCACTTCCTCTTACCCACGCGAGTCTCCAGGTGTGGGGCGACGGCTGTGGCGTCCTGACCGTTGGCAATCAAGGCGCATCGCATCTTATTACGGTAAGCGTCAACTAATGGAGACAAAATGTCAGCTATCATCCGTCTCCGAAAGGAGGATTTTCTAGGAAAAAGCATAAGCTACTTACGAGCTCTCTGGAGGAACATTGTTCGGCCAGCGAAAACACGGCTTTGGCTCCAGCTCATGCGGTATCCGAGGTCGTTCAACGCGATTTCCTTGTCCTTTCGGATCTTGGTTGGTGGTGGGGTGGAAACATCCAAGTTGCTTCCATCCATCATTTGAATCTGAACAGAGTCGCCCACGATAGTACCGGAGCTCTCCTCTGGGATCGGCATCTGTCGTGCGTAGTAGCTTCTTGGATAAACGCTGTTGCTCTTTCTGTACGAGTCTGGAATCTCGTCCATATCGACATTATCCAACATGACGCGGACTCTTACTCGCGAGCCACGGTGCGGGTCATCAACCAAAATGAATTTTCTTCTCTTGTGCTCTGGGATATCGGCGAACAGAGTCTGCTCCGACGTTGTAGGGCCGGAGAGATTAGCCGCGGGAGCCGCAGTAGAGACGGTTGTGGACTGAGTGGTAGCGGTGTGACCCATTTGCGGGTTTCCGAGGTTACCATCCATCACATCGTGCAGGGAAGGGGGCATGGATGCACCGTTTGTGGGCTCGCTTGGGTATGCAGGGGGGTAGGGTTGGTAAACGTGGCGGGCGTGCATGTTATCGTTTGAGGTTGGGTTTCCCTGATGGGGGTGATGATGGCCATTGGTATAATCACCGGCCGGAGAAATGTGACCTGTGGGAGTTCTGGAATTCGGTCCGACTGCACCCATGTGGGCATGAGGATGGACTCCAACGTAGGGAGAGTTAGCTTGATAATGTTGGGGGCGGAGCATGCCATTCATATCACCGTTGCCGGCGATCGGACTGCCATCGTTCATACCTTGTCCTGGTTGGCCCATACCACCCTGTGTTTTCACACCGAGTGGCATTTGACCCGCGTGAACCGGAGAACCGGCATTTAGTTGCTGAGAAGCGGCATGAACCGCTTTTCGGTTGTTAAGCTTTGCCATTCTGCGAACTCTTCGGCTCCGAAGCCTGGGATCCTGGTTGGAGTTTCTCCAGCTGTCGACCGCACGCTGGATCAAACCTCGCTTCCCGCGCAGAGGAGGGTTCAATTCCGCCAATGCCCAACCGACGGTGTTACACTCAGTCTCGTAAACGAGACGATTTCCCCGATATTGATCCTTGGGGCAGCACGCTCTCGGGTAAACGCAGTTCTCCTGCTTGAATTCTTGGCTGAGATTGTCCACATTGACGGATTCGACGTCACATCGGATGGTGTACTCCATCTTAATGCGATCCCTCGAATATTCGAAAGCAATCCACTGAACGCCATTATTATCCTGTCGAACAACGAGAGGAGTAGTGGCCGGGATCGGTCCAGGAGCAGCGCTTGGGTTCACATTGCTGCCGGGTGGCCCCGCATGGTTGTTATTTATCGGATTGTTGTGGTTTGGTGGGGGTTGGCTCAAGCCAGCGCTGTGAGGGGGCTGCTGGGGGGGCGGCTGTTGCCTGTGCACGGGAGCTTGCGAGAACTTTGTGGTCGGAGATTGATGTTGAGGAATACCAGCATGATGGGTCATAGCCGTAGCACCTGGCTGGGACATCAGGAGCGGCTGGCTAGTCATATGCTGGGCGGAAGGGTAGGGGCTCTGCTGGGTGGGAGGCAGAGAGTATTGTTGGGGGTAGCCATATAGTTGTTGCGGGATGTGCTGGGCAGAGTAAACCGACCGATGATCAGCAGCACCCGGAGAGGCAACCGACGTCGGCGAGTTGCTCTGCGGTGTGTGATACATCGGGGGGTAGGAGGTTTGGTGCGGTCGATTCATGTGGGTGGCCATATGCTCAGTCGCTTCGGAGTCTGTATTTAAGAAAAAACCATGTCAGCGATCCGGTCGCGCGATTGTAAATATTCAATTCAGCCCGTCCTCCTGAGTCTATCCATATCTCGGTCCCGCCTCGCACGGGCCATAACGAGACCTTATTGACCAAGCCTGTAAATTCGGGATGCCATCTGCGTGGCACACGCACATTCCACGACCCCTTTCTTCCATGCAAGGTTGCCATGCCTTTTCGCCCAACCAAAGGCTCACACTAGGAAAAATAAAAACCAAACGGGATAATATATTCCTACCTTGATTTATGTAAGGGTTTTCGGAGACGCTCGTAACGCTCACGGGAGACGGGTGGTTATAATAGTTGAGAGATTCCTGCTGTTGTCTTTGATACAACTGCTGGGGCAGACTGATAGCACTTTGCTGGTATCGTCCTTGTGCCTGGTTCAACGATGATTGCACGTGAAAGTTCGAAGTCTCTCCCACACCTGCGGATCCGGTGCGACCACCACTGTGACCTTGAGTTCGCTCCACGTTGTTTGTAATTAAATTAGAAAATTGTGCTAAAAAGTGTCGACACTGATGCTCATATCTAGACGATGGGTTAGAATTTTGCATATTACGGCCAGGGGAAGGATACACTCGAACTCACATCAGCAACCAATTCGGTCTGTCTGCTGGGTGTCGCAGATAGGTCGGTTATCAATTCAAAGGTGCGGGCAAAGTTGGTGGGAAAGGTCGTGCGGATATATATAGCGAGAGAGAGCCTTCAACACAGGAAGAGTGGCGAACCAGATGCCAGAAATAGTCGGATAGTGCACAGACGGTCCTTTTGCGAATATCTTGTGTTCCCACAAATTTCTTCGAAGAGCCGACTGGGTTCGTTCGTGCGCGTTCTTGTCTCGACTGAGGAGATGGAAGGTGAAGAGTGAGAGGAAAAATTATTATTGTTGGTGTTTGCTGCGAAAAAAAGCCAACCCGCTGCTCGATGATGCCGGTGGAAGGAAAGGCCCCTGTTCCTTTGGTGCAAGCTCTTCAGCCACAGTTAGAAAAAAAGTCCCCAGACGACGACGATGGATTAACGACGGTGCATAAAAAACTCGAATCGCCAACCGGGAAGATAAAAAAAAAAAATTGGAGAAGAGCAGGGACGACGTGTTGTTATTATTATGTCGAAGGAATGCTCAGGAAATGGATATGCCAATCAACGGTGCGACGGACAGGGCAGAGGGTGGTGAAATACAGGATGGAAGAGGTTAATGAATGGTCGCTTGGGGAAAAGAAATGCTGAACCGCTGTCTCTCCACTTTTTAAGGACCTTGTCGGGCCTTTTGAGGGTTTCCTTTTCTTACATACGCTGCTGATAGTCGATAATAACAATAATAATAAAAGCGGCCCTTCACCTTGTTGACAGATGTATTAGAGCGGGAGTGTCGTCGACAGGTACGAGGACAAGCGCAAGGTTATGTAGTGTGTGTGGTGTGTATGGGTGCGTGTATGGGTATATGTATGGGGGGTGTGGGAGGGCTAAAATATAAAAAACTGAAAAAAATAAAATAATTCCAGAAGAAAAGATTGAAGCAGGGTGTCAGTCAAGATGGTGTGGGCACTAAGCTAGGTTAATAGTGGAGGTAGCGTAGTCTCCCGCGAGAAGGAAGGCAGGAAGAAGAGAGGGAGGGAGGAAGAAGAAAAGAAAACGGACGATACAACAGCCTATTCGCACCGAACCTTTTCGCAAAAGAAAAGAAACTGGGAAAAAGGCAGAACGGCGGTGTGCGAATAAATAGAGATAGTGAAGAATAGGGAGAGAGAGAGAGAGGGTGAGGGTGAGGGTGGAGGGTGTGAGTAAGATTAAGGGCAGCAGCGACGACGACTCGGAGCAGCGACGGCGGCGAACGAACGAGAGAGAGAGAGGAAGAAGAAGCAGAAGCGTGTTGCTTGTGGGGCCCGAGAGGGAAGGAGCCATCAGCACCGTCAGGAGCGTGACATTTCCCGGGACCCGCCAAGACCGCACGCACGGGCAGCTGCTCCCGGGCGAATCGACCGACGGCGCTGAGGAGAATGAATGCAAGACACCCCCCCAAGACACTTAATTACCTCGTCGTCGTTAAACGTCAAAAGAATCGAGAAGGTGGTAACGAAAAACAAAGTAAGATGGAAATTGGCACAAACCCGAAAGCTACCTAGTTCTGCTCTTCTGTCTCCAAAAAGGGACCGGCGCGGTAGAAAATCTCGGCCTTGATACGAACAATGTGTGTTTCCTCTGGCGCTGTTCTGTCGGCACGGCTGCTTTTCAGAGTTCCCGATAAGACAACTTTCCCACCACGACTGCGATTACTCGAATGAGGGTCGAGCGAAATAGAAGGAGATTCGAACGCTCTCTGCCAGTAGCGAAATCCTCGATCAGGAGAAGAAAGGGAAGAAAGAAGAGGGCCCGGAAATGATATGATATCAGGAAAATATAGTCCGCTGAAATAACAACAAGCAGAACCGTATATATGGATTTTCAGGCCAATAGCATCCGGGGCCTGGAAATCGCACGCTGCAAAGGAAAAGAAGGTGTATAGTACACCGTGATATAGCCACCGCGATCCCCCTCTGCCCCCCAAAGGTCGGCCGGTGGCTGTCCAAATGTGTTGCTCGTCGCGAGCAGCATGAACGGCTGCCGCCACGGATCTCGCACTCGGTACATGATCTTCTTAGATCTTGCTTGTATGTACATGTTGATGTACTCTTGTACCCGGTACTTTCGGTTCGCACGGGTCAAACCTCGTTTTTTTCTTTCTTTCTTTCTTTCGCATGAAGAATTGCTAATCGAGTGCTCTTCTCTTCCCACGCATGTGCTCTCTATCCAAGACAGAAAAGTTCGCGTTCTCACTATCGACGTGTTAAACAGCCACCTGTTTTCTGATTAAAATCGGAAACGGCAATATTTTTATTATTATTAATATTATTTCGGTCGATGTCGATAGTGCTGATTTACTTCGGACAGGCAATTATGTCGCCTTTGCCATATTGGCCTGGACTAGTCATGTTTTGCTTTTGCCAGAATTTCGGAAATGTGGAAGGGGGAGGGAAATTGACGGAGGACCCATCCCCTGCTCCGTCCTTGTCAGAAAACAAAGTGTGGGCTTCTGATCGAGCCGGTTCAACAAGATGGAAAAGGAAAAAAAAGCACACCTTCGCAGGCTTGTGAGCGGACACGGGATGCCTCTTCCCGTGCGCCAGAGGTCTTCGAGTTCTCCGGGCGAAAAAAAGAACAAGAACAATTAAAAAACAGAAGTAGGGGTCATCCTCGTCATCCAGCAGTTAGATGAAACTCGAAAGCCTTCAGAAAAGAAGCCTTTTCCCTCGCTATCAGTAAACTTTTTCCTCGGGTGCTTTCTGGACCTTTTTACCCCAATTTACGACTGGGGGATTCGCAACACCGTTGCGGGCTTTATTGCCTCTCTTGCTCCGTTCTCTCACACTTTGTACTTGGGACCTTATATTTCACGTATGATTGTAACGGGATGAGTGATTGCATAAGCTGGAACAGGTTGACTGTTATCTTTGGTTAAAAGGGATGCACCACCGAAATAACCTCCAATATCAGTTCAATTTTCTTGCCAGTGGCTGTCTCACCACGAGCAATATTATTCTTTTCGAACGCACCAATGGCAATTGCCATCGGGAAAACTCGAGTAATGCAGGTCTCCCTCAGCAAGCCATGATCATCCAATACAGATGATGGGGATCGACTGCTTGCATGCTACGTACGTACTATGTAATGTACGGAGTGTGTATGTATGTATGTATGTATGTATGTATGTAATGTACATGCTGCTTGCTTCTGCTATCTGCACCACGACGGTAAACTTTTTCGGGCTTGCGGTAAGATGAACCAGCATCCGAGGGCGCCTTCAAGAAAGGCAAGAGATGTTCTGCATGTTCCGTGTCTGAAACGACCTCAGCGGTTGGCCCTTTTGGTGGGTGTTGACTCTGACGAACCACCAATACCAGACCGAAAGGAAAAGAAAAGAAAAAATTCAGAAGGAACCTCCCGATCCTACTCGACAGGAGTATCGTTCGGCCCTCATCATTGGTTGACTCAGTTAACACCCCCCCTCAAAATATCTGGAATCGCAGAATCAGACCTCCGAATGAGCTAAAGATATCCCAGGTGTCCGAGTGGAAGAATCAAATAGACGAGAAGGCTCTGACAGGGTGGATGATCCAGATCCCTTTGGCGATGGCATGAACTCTTAGACGCGTGATTCCCTTGTCGTTTCCCTGCTTGTTTGCTCGAGGTTAAAAGCATATCCCCATCGCGAAAGGGTCCTCGCGCTTAGACCAGACGTGAGCGGTGTTAAAGCACACACTCGGATTTCCTCGATACTTCAGAAAATGCACTCGATTCTATTCTTAGAAGGGGCCGAGCGCCTCAATTTTTTATTTTTTTTGCGACTGGCCAGTGGGCAGTCTCCGCTTAGTTTTGTTGTCTATGTGGAACCTATGCCGTTAAAGGAGCTCGATTTGAAATACGTAGCGGAGAGGCCTAGCCAAGCACCAAGATACGTATTGTCTGATCGATCCCCTATCGATGACAGGAGAACCAAAGAAATACCATAGATACACCGGTGCTATCGACGTCAGGCGTCGCTTGGACGCCCAAAAAAATCAAGCTTCTGAGGTTTATACGCAACCTCCTTCGACACAAGGAACAAGCCAACGGCCTCCTAGTCAAAGCGACCACAAGAAAAAACTTGACAGCTGCAGCCCCTAGTCACCCTTCTTCCACTGTTCAAGGGTATTTTTGCTGAAGGTGGTGACAGGGCCCACCCTCCTTGTCCTTGTATTCCCGTGTGTGGATACTGGCCTGCAGGCAAAATGGAGGGTGAGGCAACGGTGGTGGCTGGTTAACCAAAGTATGGTTAGCTGTTGACATGTTCCCCCCTTCTCAACGTCCAACAGCCCGAAGTATCGGTACAGTTGCTTCGTACCATCGTGCTCTTTGACAGAGGTAACTCACGCGGAGGAGGTGGTCCGTCTTAGAAAGGACAACAGTCGCTTCGTATGCGAACATGCTAATGGTTTTCTTGAATTCGGCTTGGTACATTCATGCTGTTGGGCTGTCGTTCAACCAGCGCGAGCGTAATCGTTCTGTGGTGTAACACCCGGGGACTCTGGGAACGAAGGCTCCCCGCAGTCTCCCCGCAGAGATCTCCCCGGCGCTCGCCAGGCTTCTCGAGCTTCAGCCAAAGATTGAAGGCCAAAGACCCCGTCGCAAGATCGCAAGCAGAAACCGCTTGATACCCATCTTTTGCAGGAGCAATTCCTGAAGCCTCATTCGCAAACAGGCGCCAGCCATATCCTTTGCTCGAAATCATGCCACTCTTTGGGATTCGACCAAGGCGACGCCGCAACACGTGCAGGGCGATGAAACCAAGCTAATTCCTCACCGCTCCCCAAGCACGCTCGACCGCAAATGAACGATGACTTCAAAACGCGAATTGTGAACTGGGTTCCAGCTCGCATCGAGTTTCCCTGGACGACATACGTTCTGTACGACGCGACACCAAGGTCGCATGGTCCTTGAAGCAACAATGTTGCGATGACCATGGACCTCTGAGCAACTTTAGGGAACTTTTGTGTCAAGCTGTGAAACCGTGGACTCTTGATAATGCCCAATGCATTGGATTCCCAATTTACGAACTTGCTTTCCCGCCAGAGAATCTGCTTACTTGCCTGTCTCTGTCAACGTTGCCCAAGAGCCGCGGGTGCCGACCCCAATGCAATGTCTCCCACCCATTCGCCTCAGCGTTGGTATCCGTTCCCCCCCTTCTCTGTCGCGCAAAATTATTTTCCGTAGCTCAGGCATTGTTGTTTTCTGGGGATGAGACTCCACTGGGTAGAATTACACAATGGTACCTTTTTCGGTTTCCTTGGGTGTCAAAGCACAATTCGATTGAAATTCTCCGCTTTGGCATATTCCATGATCCTGTTCTGCTCTGTTGGAAAAAAGAGGCTCTCTATATCAGACAATTATAGCTGGGCTGGTCAGCTCAGGCTATACCGAGATCCCAAATATCGCGTTAAAATTGACCCACAATGCCTCGGCTGTCCTTTGCGCTACCAAAGATCAGAGACCACTTAACAGAGCATTTTAATCTATACGTCGATATGCGGAGGCAGACGCAGGTCTCTGTCTCTGAAACGTAAGGAGTTTTTGGTATACTCGATTTGAAATTAGCAGTACCAAGCCGAATATACGTAAGACCCTTACCATCAACACCTTGGAGCAGATATTTCCTCCTCTCTCTTCGTGACGATATCAAATTACAAACATTCGTAACTCGAACAACCGAGTATTTCGTATCCTCCAGTCTGATGGATCCGCTCCGAACATTACTCGATTCAAATCTCGATGCTAATGCCCGTAGGCATCGGACATATCTTTCTTTTCTGTGTGAGGTTGATTCGATTCGAGTCGCAAGGGTCCATCCCTACCGGAGACCCCAAACTCGCAGAGTACAGCTCATCAAGCCCCATCGCCCAGCGTCCGAGCAAACGAATCATATCACCGGCATCGTTCTGCCTACCAACACTATGAGGCGGCCTGAGTTGATCCTCCTTCTCCATAGATAGCTCTCCACCTCCGGAATCTGGAACCCAATACAAGGATGACGACAATCAACTGCATCCAACACTTGCTTCTTGCTTTGCTGCTGCATGCATCTTACTAGAACACTATTTTCTCACATTGGTTTTTTGTCATAGGAGGGTAACCAAGCGCCATCCCGTTGGACCAGTACGATGCCGCGCTTTCGAGTACGTTTCTATTTTAGATAACATCTCAGCTGCAGTAGCAGAAGGAGCGGACTGGAGCCTACAACGACGTGTTTCGAATACCAACCACTGCCTCGCAGTTCCCCCGTAGCAGCAAGGCTATCGAAGACGGAAAAGAAAAATATCGATCTAGCTTCGAATGTTAGGATTTCTTGATAACACGAACACCGGATAGATGCTAACCGCTCAGTATCAGGATACATCAGCTGAGCTCCAAAAGCCGATCCGCTTCTTCCTTGTTCAGGAAAACCCCGTCTATCTAGCCACGATCATCCAGAGGCGAAACTCCGTTGCATGGGGTCCTACCTTCCCACCCCTTCCCTTCCCTCCCCCTTCCCTCGGCCAGGCCAGGTTTCAAGACTCGCTGGTATCTGATAGGCCCCAGGATTGGCCCTCGCAAAAGAAGGCCATAAGCCGACACTAGCTCCGTATAACCCTCTGTCTTCACCCGGATATTCAAGAAGGAAGTATCTGTGCAAGGTAACGTTACAACGAGCACATGTTCGCATCCCATCAGAAGTTCTTTTTCCTCCCTCTCATCCTCTGAAATCATTTTTCTGATCCCCGCGTGATCCTTGATTTCAACAAGGTTCCACTTGTGCGAGGGGAAGGTGCATCTAGGCAAAGGATCCTTACCGGACTCAAAGCACAGGCTTCACCGTCCAGTATAATCCTCTGATGTTCTTCGTGATAGTGACCAGATACCAGCACTGTCCATGTCGACGAAAGCCGCACCGAGGATATGGATCACAATTTTGCGCAATTCTGTAATAATTGAATTTCCTCCCAATTGTCTGCTATGCCCCTCCATTGTTCGAATCTAAGTTTTAAGCTTCTACATCCTCCAGTCCGGCCCCGGACTTTCTATCAACTCCTACCCCTCACTCCCGATACGCAGGACCGCTGAGGTCAATATCACGGACCCTTCTATCTCATTATTTCCTTTTTTCTAAAATCTTCGCAGTCGCAACTCATAACTCCCCGATAGAACCAACGGACACAAAATTTTGCAACACCACGTTGCCAGATCGGGAAGTTCTGCCACGGCTTGAGCTCCCAATAAACCCAGCAAATTGGCGCACTGCGATCAGTCTCGGTTTGTGGAGTGTTTTTTATCGCACGTCATGACCTGTTGTCCTTCTCCACTATCGATCGTGACAAAAAAAAGTAAGCCTGTGATGCTGATATCAAAATTTTTCATTTTAAACCGTCTGTTTTCGCCGTGCGGATAGGTCTGATTGCACAAGAGTCGCTGGGGACGTCCCTGCTCATCGGCCTTGGTCCTTGGGGCGAGCTGCCCCTTCATGTCTAGTGCCTTGTCCGGGGGGAACCCAGGATGACACAGACCCGAATTTGTCTATCCGGGTCTGATCACAAACCAGCATCAAGCCAAGTATCGCGAACAAGGTCCCATCTGCAACAGGGTCAGGAAGAAAATCCTCCGAGTGGCAGGATCTTGCTTTTCGCTTCACACTCTTCCCTTACCCGAAAGACATCAGGATGTCAATTGAGATCTTCTCGAAATCCATCTGAGAAGGGGAAGGGTAGGGGGAACGAGCTAAAAGCGATTATCCATGCCAGAGTGTTCAGGAACATCTACAGAAAAACTGACAGCCTTTTCTCTTGATCCCCGTTGAGCCACAAGCCACATGAGAATTTAAATCAATCACCGTACAATTAATTCACCTCAGGCTTCGACGAAAAAAATTGCCAAAGCCACACTTTAGAACCGCGACCACCAAGATAGACATTTTCGTATTTAGTTCGTTTCGCTTTCGTTGCGAGGAAAAATCCGGGCAAGGGTGAAGCATTGAATTGACCATTAGCATGAACAATTATTGACGGGCCGGATTTTCCGATCTGATAAGGCCTCGCTATTGCATCGAACCTTCTTATCGTCTATCTCTCCTTCAGGGATAAAATGTCCAACACGAAATTCTCATCTGCTCATCGTCAGACGAACGACGGCTGCCAGATTTATTCCGGGCTCTTTAACCTTAAACCACCAAAATAAACCCGAGAGAGAGAGAAAAGAAGATAGGCCCGGGCGATATGGGTATTTGCTGCATGTTTGGTACGAAAGGCATGTAGGAACCGCCTACCCACACCCCATTTTCCAGCATCCGTCCCCACGAGTTTTCCATCCTGTTCTCTGGCACGTGCTCATGTACATGTAAGGACGGGCAGCAAGTCCAACTGCAGATTCCACACCCCCCATGCTCGTGCTTCCTCGGTGTTTTGCTTTTTGGGGGTAACAAGGAAAAATAGAAAAAACTAGGCAGCTACTTTCTGGCACATTAACGTGAGTGCTTTTCCGTTAATAGGGATCTAAAAAACAAAATTAAGAATAAGATAATCAGAACTTTTCTCGTTGCGAGGACCAAGCCCCACGGAAACCTCGGGTTACTGCTTTCGAGTCTTTTTTCTGCGCTTGAAGTATAAGCCGTCGATTGGTATAGCGGGAGTCGGGACCAAAACCGCCCCATAGCGCACCAAGCTATCGATTCACCTCTTTTTTCGTCGTATTGGAGCTTTTTTTTTGGTCGAGGGGATAAATGTCATAAGGATTTATTTTTAAACTTTTTTTTTAACAACCGCGGATATAGCAATCTCTTATGAGTGAGTTCTTTCGGCTCGAAGTTCTAACATTGTGGCTTACTTTGGAAGAGTTCCTTAACAAATTTAAGCCACAATAAGCGAATCCAGTTCACGGAATGGTGACGCTTCCGGGGATACGGTGGACTCTGGGGGGTGTTAGACCCTCCGGGGCATTCTGAACTTTCGTGATTGTTCACTGAACAAAGCATGTCACTGTGGGTACGTATCTTTTCTCGATCCTTCCGATGGCTTGAACAACCTCCCCAGTTACGGGAAGCCGTTCAACGGTCAACGCTATTTCGCACAAGGGTCAAGGGATATCCCCTGTCCGCCGCGCCCTTTCTCTTGCAGCCTCTCAGCGATGAAGAAATATACCAAAAAAGATGCTGCACGCCAGAAATTAGCATTAAATCGATCAATTGGGGTTTATTTCGACCCTAATACGTTCGAATTTTATGCGTGTTATATGCCGGGCGTACGCGCGTGCGTGTAGTGGAATCAGAACGAGCAGAAGAAGACGAAGAAGTGGTGTGTGTTTTCTGCTGCAGAAGCGTCGCAGCAAGCACACATCCTGAAATTTAACCATAGCGACTTTTCTTTCTGGCGCACTTGTGAACTCGCCTCGTTGGAGAATATGCGAGATGTACTCCGTATGTACGGGTGCACATACGGCTTTTCCCACACTGACTCCCATCTCGAGCTCTCATTCGACAAGGCGGACAGGTAGTTGCCAAGTTTAATGTTTTTTTTTTTTCCTTTTCGAACGATCCCTCCTTGGGTCGCGATTGCGCAACCACAACATGCCGACGATGGGATAGATTTCTTATTCCTTCCGCTAGTCGGCTTGTTTTTTCCTTGTTGGTCGTCGTGAGAGTTTGACTTCATGTGCGAAGTATGGCTTGCTTCGAACACTGTTGGTTGCAAAATGCACAAAAAAAAAAACGCATGAGCATCCTGCAGTTGGGGGTGCAGAACCACGTCGAGCTTCCTTTCCGCCTTTTGGAATCTTCTCCTCTCGATGTTTTGCATGGGCCCGGTTCGGACTTATCCATCTACACGCGCGGAGTTGCTTGGTGGTGGAGAAGGCTTTGAGATGTTACAGGTATCGTTTATCTGATAGATGTCACTTTTTTTGCCACATCTTCTTTCCGGGGTCTCGATACATGAAAGTGGCTCGCACGCCATGCATATACGGACGGGTGACATGTACATGTACATCCGCATTCAATCGTGTCTATCCCCACATTTATTCTACTTTTCCACTACTATTTTGCCTTTTTGTTAAAAGAAGTTTAGTAATGTCTAGTAGTCGCTCTATTCTTAACCCTTTTTTTCTCATAATTACGTCGATTACAGTTTAGCAAAAAATACACAAGATGGATAGTTCACATGTACCCGCTTCTGATTTTCCACCATTCACATGAACGGGTGGTGCTCATACCTTTATGCCCGCCCGCCGCCCACCACCCGCCGTCAACAAGGTAAGGGAAAGAAAAGGAAAAGTGGGGCCCCGTAGAGTACGTGCGAAATAGCTAAGATGTAAGATCGTCCCGGCCGAACATTCCTACTCGAGCGATAGAACGACCGAGAAGAGCCAAAGCTCACCGCGGGTTTGACCAATTTTAAACTAAAAAAGAAATCAAATCTTGCGAAATTCAAAAAAATCGCGAAAAGATGCCGTGTTATTTCATGATTGCAAAAGAAAGAAAGCAAAAACAAGTCTGCCTTCAGCGCGCGCATACCCTATTGTTCACGCCAAGATGCCTCCAAAAAAAAGAAAGAAAAACGACCCGGAGTAGCAAAAAAGCCTCACCCGGAGTGTCATATGAAAGGATGTTATTAGTTTAGACTCCTTGCTTAGCGTAGGGATGTGTTAGGTTCGGCATTAGTGTGACGCCTTTTCTGCGCGCACGTCTGAAAGGTGGGCTGCAACCACCTGTTGACTTGCAGTGCGTCAAACCGACATTTTTTGTTAGGGTTGTCTTTCTTTGCTCGAGATAAATATATCGCCACGGGCTTTTGTGATAACCTCTATCAAAAAAAGTCTACGCTAGTTACCATAAGACATTGCTATTTTTTAGTTTTTATTGGTGATATTGGTCCGCTTTCTCGGGCCTAGGTTGATGGTTCGGCATCATGGTTATCACATCCTAACCCCGCGCCGCCTCCGCCGCCGCCGGATTCTCGATAGCCCTTACCTATCTTTTTTCCTGTCTGTCCGATAATTCGATGCCACTAAAAATCAGATGTTGTGCCCAACATTAAACATTGATATAGCCTTTTGACATGCGGCCGGGGATGGGGCTAAAATGGAAGAATTCGAACAGATTAAACAACCCCTCCCCCCTTCCCTTCCCACCCCTCACTCCTTCAAGGAATTTAAAGGGCGAGGAATACTTGGTAGATATATATAAACAAACTGGGGGTTGGTTAAACGGAGCAAGCTGCGCACGAGCCAAGTTTGAAATATATTAGCAACAGAAGAAAGAGATGGACGAATTTTCTGCATGAATAGACGGGCTGCGCTCTGGCAGCAAATGATTTCGTGCGAAGTCTTCCAGTTATGATACGACACCGTATATTCGGTTCTTGTTCAAATATAGCTTGTCACGGAATATATTTACATCAAAGAGCGAAGAGGAGGAAATGATGGGAGCACTGACTCCCTCGCTCCCCAAAGTTTACGATACATGATACACGTATCGTGCGCAAGTGTTCCGAACGCTGAAGAGAAGGAGGGAAAAATATAAACTTCGGATAACCGGTTAACATTTCATTTAATACCGTAATGGAAGAGACATCATATAACGTACATTATTGGAATCGAGTAACAGATCAATGCACTGACAAATTTCTTGTCCCAAGAGGCTGCTCCTGCTCCTGCTCCTGCTCCTGCTCCTGCTGCCCACCCACACGCACTCGACAAGAAAACCGGTCATCTCGAGACGAGAGACGAACGGGAGCGAGCAATCAATCTTGCACCGCTTCTGCTGCACGCACGCACACCCCGTCCCGTTTAGGGGGGTTAGAGCCAAGTGAACGAAAAAGAACCACAGACACGAAGCACTTCACTCAGTTACTCGCTCACTCTCTCACTGCATTTCGAAAGATAGCTCGAGGAGGACGAGACGGAGTTTTTTTCCACCCCCTCTCTCATTATCCTTTTTTTTCTTGCAGCCTAGAGCCTCCTTCTTTTGATACCGTTCCTCTTCCTTACTCCGTTCGTTTTATCGACTCCACAACAAGCCTCGGCCTTCGGTACTAAGTTCATTCAACAATAAAAGGTTCCTTTTGTTTTGTTTTTTTATTTTTTTCTATTTCGTACGCTTGATGTTGCTGGGATTACACTTGTTAGATTCTTATATTGCTTTTAATATGTTATTTTAATTGATATTATGATACTACACCATGTCGAATTCTTTTCCAACTTTAAATTCGTGAACATCATCTCTCGTGTCTCCTTACCGCATGTTGGATTTTTCTTGCCCGCTCGTTTTTAACTTCTACGTAAACGATCCTTTCCACGTCGTTAGTTTGGGGGGGAAATAAACTCGGGGAAAGATGAGGGGTAAAACTTCAGGGTATACTTCGGGATATACTTCGGGGTAAGAAGAAGAGCGGGAAGAGGGGAAACCAAAGTTCTCTACTAAACCCATCAGTCGAATCCAATCATCGATAGTTACATAAGTTAGTAGCAAAAAAACAATATAATATAAAAATATAATTTATAGCCACCTTCGTCCTATCGTCCCCCCCTTAGAGGTCTATATCGACACATTTACCCAGGATGTTTACGAAAAACAAAATATCTATCAACCACCTACCACCGTTCGAACGGTCAATGATCGAAACGATATAATGGTAAATATAATCACTGTAGCCAAGGCACACTCGCTCGCACGCACATCACGGATGGCGGGCGATTTCGACCATTAAAAAAAATCGGTTAATCGGCTTTACACATATACTATATTCCTACAAAAGCATCTTTTTACTTATCACTCACTCACTAATTATTCTGAAGACTAAACGATATATTTATTATTATTATACCTCACGACACGATAAACCGACGCAAAACCCACGATGAATGTTAAACGTAAATATACCGAAAAACTTTTTGTCATTTCCTTTTCTTTTTCAATTCCCGTCTGGAAATTTCGCTAAATACTATGTAGTACATAAAATTAACCTCTTCGGTTAGTTCCCCCTTTCCCCCTTCCTAGAACCCCAAAAGGAAAAAGACTATTTAACACGATACAAAACGGTAAGAGTAAGCCGGTTGGCAGCAGGTGGTAAAGGTGAAAAAGTGAGTAAGATCGTAAACCAAACCAAAATATACCGTTTCCCTGTTGTTTTTTCCCCTCTCAAAATATGCACAGAATTGAAAAAAAAAAGTAGACGTGACACTGGAATGACTAGTCAGGCAATCGTTACATCAAAGCAGCTGTACAGAGGTAACATGAAGATGATCGAGAGACGAGAAAAACTAAACAGAAAGGCACCGAGATAACAGAGAGAAAAAAGAAACGATAGGGAATTTTTGGGGTACCCGCCATGTACACAATATAATATGATACGATACGATATGCTGTCTTTCCTGTGATATGCTCCCGCCGGTTTAGATGAAAATAAGTAACAGAGAAAGATTTAGATGCTGATCTTGTTGCGCCTATGCAATAAGAAAAGGAAAACGGATGCGGTTTAGGAAAAAGAAAAAAGAAAAGCAGTGTTCCTACCGTAGACGCCGTGGAGAATATTCGATGTGTTCGAAGATGCCGTGCGATAAAATTATGAGATGGGGATAGTCAATCTTAGCTCTTCCAACTCGGATATCCCGTCTGGAAGGGTAAAGTAGGCCCGGAAGAGAAAGAGGGTACCCCCGCGCTTTTCACACAAGTTTTTGTTATAAAGAAGTGTCAAAAAGCTGGGTGCCTAGAATGGTATGATACGGAGTGTGCGTGAACATCTTGATTTTTTTTTTTTTTTTTTTTTTTAATTTTCCAACCTAGGGATGGGAAGGAAGCGAAATTGTCTTTTGTCTGCGGTGGGATGTGTCAGTCCGAGATGCCCTTCTACTTCGCCTTCGTATTCACGGGGACGAAAAAGTAAAGGCTAATTTCTTACCTTATGATCAAAGCGCTTTGACGCTAAAAGGCAGTTTGAAGACACATCATCTCGATGGACAGTCGGGGATAGTCACTCCCGGCTTGAGATTTCGATTCACGTCCATGAGGCCCCATTGAGTCTCCCATTCCTATGTTTTTTTCAGAGGGTTAGTATGCGTCGCACGGATTATTATCCATCGTAGAGTTCATTGTCGATGCTACTGACCTTCCCAGGTGTGTTGAACTTCTCCTTCCATGGCTCATCGAACGGCACGAACCTGTATAGACACATTCGAATTAGTACCCCGATCGCGCGCGCCATCCCCTCATACTCGTTTCGGTCTGGATTCCACTCACCAATAGTACTCCGTTCCATTGCTGTTCGCGCCACAGACATACTGCTCGACGAACTGGTTCAATTCTTTGAACCCAGCGACGCTGCCCAGATTCGTTCCTCCGCCAGATGGCCATCCAACCTCGGAAACGAGCACGTTAGGATTTCTCGTCGTCGTCTTCGCGATGGCCACATCGTTGCTTTCGGTGAACTGCCAAGTCCAACCGGGCGCGTCATCTACAGTAACTCCACCGAAGAATCTACAACATTGTCAGAAACGGTCTTCTTGATCGCATAAATGTCTACAGCACGTTTACGGTATACTTACGGATGAACATTTGCCATGACGGTCTAAGAGAGTAAGACGTTAGCTAAGGCGCACACTGCGGCCACTTCATAAGGAGCAATGCTTACATCAACGGACTGAGCGAGGTTATAAGTCCAAGCTGAACCAAGATCGGATGTTGTAATGTTGATTGTATAACCCAGATTCGTAAAGTTTTGCCTGACATCACCGATGAGCTGGATGAGAGCGGTCTCCGTGATGTACTGGCTGAACAGTGCTTCATTGCCGATAACAACGCCCAGGAAAGGATCCTGTCCGTACTTGTCAAGTATGGAATACATCTGGCTAAACTGTCGTGCGTTCGTGGTTTGGTTGCCATCGATGTAGACACCGAGCCATACCTTCAGATCCACGTTTAAGACTTTAATAGCTTCGATGACCATCTCGGTCTGGTTGCAATCGTTGCCGTATAATCTTAGTCTACTTGTCAATTGAGAAATGACTGCGATGTCCTTGGTGATGTTGTTCTGGGTAGCTGGCCATTTGAGGCATTCTGGGTAAACTCCATTCAGAGGGGTGTAGTCCTATGCCAATTGTTTAGTTCGTGATATAAAATGTTAATTCTATCCAAGTTTCTTACCATTCCATAAAACGACTTGTGAAGATTAGGGTTGTTGAGAAGAGCCTTGACGGAATCCGTATTGCTATTGACAAGAGGTGCATCAGGCGCATCTTCCTCAGGGTTGACAGAATTGGTCGCAGAACCTCCGCCTCCGCTACCACCCTTCTTTCTTGTTAAGAGGACACCTGCCGCGGCGCCACCGCCAGCCAGTAGCAATATCACCAGCACGACGGCTGCGATGATCCACTTTGTCTTCTTCGAGGCCTTCTTCTGTGACTGCAACCAATCCGAATCACCCCCGCCCCCGCTTCTGTTCTGAACACTGCCAGCAGCCAAAAGCCCGCTATTCGCCCCGAGCCCACTCTCTGACGAACCGGCTTCAGGCTTCTTCCCGAAAACACCACCGAGTCCTGCTGCTAACGGACCAGCACGCTTCCCTCGGTTTAGCTCTTCATCATCGGAATCCTGGCTACTCCTCCTCATATCTTGTATCGATAAGTCTCCGCTTGACAGCCCCGAAGTCTCCGGATTCCAATGTGTGCTGTATCTCTGGTACGGGCTGTCAGAATAGATCCCCAAGTTCACCGAAGACGCTCTGTTGCTGTTGTTGGAGGCTACCCCATGCTGTCTATCGCTCCTAGCGGAATGTGAGGCGCTGTTTAGAGAAGCCGGGCGGGGCCGATTTGGGTGTAAACTATCCCGGCTGGAATATTGGTGTATCTGCGTCATAGGCGGAGGGCTATCTTGATACCCGTAGCCGTTATCCGGCTGCAGCAAAGCTCTGTTCTGCTGTTGGTTTTGCTGGTTGTGTCCATAGCTCGCGTACGAGATGTTGTCGTCCGCCGGCATACCCCTAGGTCTCGACGGAGATATCTCCGGATGTTGTCGATTATATCCTTGCTCCCCCGTCGGTGATATCCTAGGCGCTTGGTGATGACCACCGTCCCATTCCTCCTGTATCGGGTCCGGTAAAGACCTGGTCTGTATCTGTGGGGATTGTTGCCGCTGCTGTTCGAACCCCGGCTGTCCGTAGCTGGTTTGGTGCCGTAGAGGCGTTCGGCCATAGACTGGCGCTGTCTGTTCTCCGCCTTGATTATAGGGCATGTCATAGTTCATGCCTGTTTGTGATGCGAAGGCGGGATTGGAGTATGGTTGATTGTGCGGCGGCGGCGGCGGGGGTTGGTTGTGATAGTCCGACATGATGGCGGTAGCGCAACGCTACAAGACGTCAATAGACGTTCCAAACGAGTGTCGGTATGAGATAGATTAAAACGAGGGTGTCGAGGGTAGAAAGGAAGGATAGGGATCGAGTGTCGGAATCGTGCGCTTCAACGAGCGACGCAGATGTCCCGGCTCTGCAAGTAAGTCTTGTCAGTACGTATGATTCGCCGAGAAAACGGACCAAGATAATCAATAACAACAGCAGACGTACCGACTTCTTGTGTTACGGCGCAAGAAAAAGAATATATATAGTTGAAGAGCGACCGCGCGATCAAGAGAATGCCGAGAAATCCAGACTTCAGGGGATGGGCTATTGGCAAAAGAACAAATGTCGAAATATAAATTGGGGTGGGAGATTTTCGAGATCTGGTTTCCCCAAGTTGATTATTACGCCTTCCGTGGCGTCTTTGGTAAGATCTCCTGAATTTACTGCTTTGCAACCCCCTTGTATCACTGCTCTGGTGGTGGGTCCGGTATATTATATGCGAAACGAGCGGTGCAACCCTAGCGATTATGCTCCGAGTTCCTTCGGCGCGGATGTGTAAATGCGATTTAACGACTGATAGGAAAGCACGAAGTAGGGGATAACTAATATTAAACAGAGAGAGAAAGGAGAGGGATGACGATGATCTTATTTGGGTCGAAAACGTTCACCGCCGAACGGACTCGTCTTAGCTCTTTCTCGTCTCTCACTCCGCCCAAAAGTGTACCTGCAGAGCAGTTTCAGCGTCCCCTTCAGCCCTCTGAAATTAGATGCCAGAAATATTCGCTTTTGGATCGAAATTGCGGAGACCAGTTAGCAAAAAATCAAAAAGATCGAAAAAAAGAGTGTGGTGACAGTGCAGCCCTATTCCTTCCTAGTCTCGTGGTATCCTGGGGAACTCAGCCTCCACGCAATACCAAGTATCAAGCGAAGGGTGATGGTTCCTTTTTGTCGGGATATTTTGCTTATGTTCGGACAATGGACTTTTGTGAATTGACGAGAGATGCTTGATGGCGTTTGGATATATCTCGAGGAGGAGTCCCGTCGGTTTTGGGTGGAATATTTAGGAAGGCAGGCGGTGAGATGGAGGTTTCATGATGGTGTCTGGGGGGAGTTGGGAATTGAGATTCACTGCCTCGGAATGCCCTTGCTTTTCTGTTTACCGACGGAGAGTGACAGAAAGAGAGAGGGAATAAATTGCTAATCGGATTACAGTCGCGAGCGAGAGAGGTTTAAGAGCGAATACTACGTCGCAGTAGCATGGCATGGCATCGAGCAGCGCAGACGAGCGAGTGTGATGCTGCTTCTATTCTTAGCGCCAAGACAGCCAAACAAAGCCTCGTTACCACGGAAATGGCGCCCTCCTCTACAACATCGATTTCACAGCAGACTGTTAGCAGACCGCTAGTATTATCTGGGGAATGTCAATAATGTCCCTCGATGACACCGCGTCTCCGGGGAATCGCTGCTGCAATCATCCGGTCGCATGCAGCTGTCACCGAACTGTCAAAACAGCAATTGGCATTTCCGGTGTTGGCCCTTATCGATGAGCCTCCCTCGACCTCTATCATCACGCTGTCACCACTGTCAGGTCACAGGCGGAGGGTTATCCCGTATAAATAGACCGGTCGGAGCGCATGCCTGTTCGCATATACACAAGTATCTGATCAGATATTTGACGCCAGGGCACCGTCCAATTCACCCGCCGGCCCGAGTCCTGACCGCATGAGACCAGATATCCCAATGGCCCAATCGGGCAGTCTTTGGCCTCAACTCGCAAACATGTCATCATAAACCTAGGCCAACCTTTGGACTGCGGAGTCTTAGTCTTCGCTCTGTCGAAACTTCAAGGTGGCCGGTGGAGCTCGAGCTCCTGCCCGTAACCGTATAAATACTCGATCACACATCTTCGTTGACCGAAGTTCCCGGGTTGCGAAAATTAGGTAATTGCGACAGCGTCTACCATTGCGGATGTCCATACCGTCGATATATATATACATACAAGTATATATATCAAAGGACCGTCCTGCGGCCGAAACATCGCTCCATCGGATTCCTGTCTCGGATCACACCAGGGATAATAAAAACTCACCATGTCTCCACCGAGCGGTTCGAGCTCAGCCACGCCGTCCTCCAAGAAGGACCTTCGAGCAGCTGCCAAAAGAGCGAGCGCGGCCAGACCAACATCCTCGATCCTCGAGCTCTTGCCATCCCAGACCGACATCTACACCATCCTTGCAACTCTGGTGATCTGTGCCGTTTCCTCCTACGCCTCGCAACTATCGCTTTCACCTGTCTTTGGCGAAATCCCTTCCGGCCTGCACCATGACAAGACCAAGAATACCGCATTCGCAGCAGCTGCCAGTATCGCATTGGCGTTGAAACACACGTTCCCCAGATCGAGGATCTTGCTGCGATTGAGCAGGTTCCTCCTCCCAATCATCGCTATAAATATCCCAATCGCGCAAGGGTTCATATGGCAATATGCGGAGGACCTCGGGGCGACGCAAGGGCCCATCGTTACGGAAGCTTTAACCGTCGGGTTGCTGATAGCCGTCACTGTATTCACCATCACCGGAAGCATCAGACCGATCGGTGTCCCTGTCCAATCCGTTGTTGCTGCGGACGTAGCTTTATTGGGAATCTCGTGGTTGATTTTCACATCTGCTGAAAACACGGTCGCCAAACACCTCGGTCCTTACGTCGGTCGCGGCTGGCCCATGACAAGATGTGGTATGGAGGCCACCGTCGGAATATTCACCGCCTCCCTCCACCGCTCCATATTTCTTCTCGCGGCTCTCCCCTCCTTCTTCCCGGTATTCTACATGGACCCGAGATGTGTTATGGGTGATAAAGGTGTCGCAAAACTCAACCAACAGTTAGAACCTCTCAATTACACCGTTCTCGCAAGGCAAGAGTCGATCACAGGCTATCTATCGATCGTTGAAAGCGTCACAAACCAATACCGTTTGCTACGATGCGATCACAGTATCCTAGGAGGAGTCTGGTTACAACAGCATCCCGGGTTGGAGAAATATGGCAAAAATCCAGAGCACTTGAGAGAACCGATATATGCCGTATTCGTCATGCTGGAGGCGATCAGACTCATCGATCCGCCGGCTAGAGAGAGAAAGGACCCGAACGCTCTAGTTATCGGACTCGGAATCGGAACATCAGCGTCTGGTTTGATCCAGCAGGGTATCAAGACTCATATCGTCGAGATTGATCCGGGTGTTTACCAATATGCTAAAGAGTTCTTCGGACTCCCGGCAAATCATACGGTTCATATTGGTGACGCGGTGTCTTATATTCGTGATGAATATCTCAAGGCGTTCCTTGATAAGAAGCCGAATGAGAAATATGATTATATCCTTCACGATGTGTTTACCGGAGGCGCTGTCCCCGCCGACTTGTTCACCCATGAGTTCCTCGAAGGTCTAAAAGCGTTCTTGAAGCCAAATGGGGTTATCGCCATCGTAAGTTCTAACACTATATCCTTCAATACACATTATATATCGGTACAGAACTAATACAAATCACTTGACAGAACTACGCTGGCGACTTGAAACAACCCGCGGCAATGTCGGTAATCCACACCATCGAAAAAGTATTCGGCACCTGTCGCGCCTTCCGCGAATACGAACCGGAAAAAGACGCCGACCTATCCCACGGAGATTTCACAAACATGGTCATCTACTGCACCCCCTTCCACAAACCCCGCAAGGACCCGCAAAACCCCTACCACGAAAACATCAAGGAAGAAGACATCGCGGCGCCTTATTTCCGTCAACCGGTGCGGTATGATTTTTTGAACACTTGGGTTAGAGAGAATAGGTTGATGCCGCAGTTTGTTGTCGATTTATCGGCTATCAGAGAGGCTGGGAGGAACGGAGAGTTGGATTTGATCACTGTTGATACGGTTGATAAGTTGAGGGAGTGGCAGAAGGAGAGTGCTGTTTTGCATTGGGGGATTATGAATACGGTTGTACCTCTTGATGTCTGGACTCTTTATTAAGCGGGATTATTTATTCGGTAATGATAGTGTAGTATTTTTGATAACATGAAAAAAGATCTCATGATGTAGTATCATAATTTATGGTTGGTCTTGAAGGCAGAGCAGTGTCTGGTTCCAAACCCACGCTTGTAGATTACGAATGGACCACAATGAGGCGAGCTTCTCATACATCCAGACACCTTCGCTGTGTTGCATCTCACCTGAGAAAGTATAACAGAGCGAAAGGAAACACCTCTTGGCTCGCATCCAACGGTGCAGCTGAGTCAATACAACGATCGAATACCAGCGACCACATGGTTCATATATCCCTCCCCAAACCTTCAATATAAACCCTCCCAAGTCATTCAAACCCCTATCTCATTCCCCAATACCAACCCATCAAAATGCACATCCTAACCCTCCCCAACGAACTCCTCGAACTCATAATCACCGAAAGCTACCCCGAATACCAAGACCTCGCCGAACTCCAACCGGACATCGAACTGTGGAACCTGCAAGATATCGATAACCATTACCGAAAATGGTATAGGGAGTACAACCTCGCGAGCGTGAGGTTTTCTTTAACGTGCGTTCGGTTCCGGGCGATCGTCAACTCGAGACTTTACAGCGATTTTAGCGGGACTTTATACCACGCGTTTGGGAAACACGGGTGTGAATATTATCTCGACTTGATGGCTGGAAGTCGTCAAGGTGGTGTTTTCGACGCGTTTACGAAATATAGCTCGCTCGTAAAGTACATTATTTCCATTTTTTTATATTTGATAAGTAGTACATTTATTCGATATTGGTATTGATATTGATATATGTGTATATGACTATTCGTCATGTTGGCGGTATATTAGAACAGTAACCCTCATCAGCGAAGAAGAAAAAAAAGAATCGGAATCTCTCGAACGGGGAAACCTAGGTCCCGGAAGGTTTCTCGAATTGTTACCGCGTTTTAATAACCTGCAGAGTCTGGATATGGAACGACGGGTCAACTCAATTCGATATCTGGGAGAAAAGATAAACCACACGTGCAAGCCGTATCCCCCGCTTCCGTTCATCGTCGCCGGCACAAACATCGTTTTGAAGAATAGTCGTAATTTAAGACACTTGAATTTGAGTATCAGATACTCGAAGGAGGATTTATACGATTTGAACGAATTTATTGATGTGGGTGGACTCGGCGGCGGTAACATCGAACATCCTGTGTTGAAGGAGGTTAGGATTAGGTTTTCGAGCGGGTTGATTCCGATAACGCAGGCGGCGGGAGCGCATAGGATTCTCGCGGAGGTATTTGGCAGAATCATCGGTGGGTCTTTCCGTAGCGTTCGGACTTTTTCGTTCAGGCATGAGGATTTTCGGCGTGTGGGGGATTTTCAGATCCCGGGGGGGTTGGGGTTAGATCGACTCGATGTTTTGAACGGCATGGCGGATGGGAGATGGGAGTTACCGGAGCTGCGGGAGCTTTGGATAAGAGTTTGTGAGGTTTCCGAATGGGATATTTATAATCGGTTTATATTTAAGCTGGAGAATATCACCGATTTGAACCTCACGAGGGGGGAATCCGATTCCGCCGAGGTATGTCTTCAATTCGCAAGTGATTTCCATCATTCGTTCATAGCTATTGCTACGTTATTAACGTTTTTGTTCGTTCTTGGAAACTGATTCGGGGGCTATTGATTAGGTCTCAATGCGGATAGCTCAAAAGATTCTCCACCAATGTTATAACCTCCAGTCACTCGACTTATATTCTCGACAGGAAATACCGTGGATTGAGATGGTGTTGGATATGAGACCGCGGTTGAAGAAATTAAAGACGCTGGTTGCTTTCGAAGGAGCGGAGAATCGCAAGGATTCAGAAGTTATGGAAGCTTACGGTCCCGGGTCGAGGTATAATTGCAATGTCGATGTTAGGTGTGATACGGAGGATTGTCGGCGGATTTTCTTCAATTTTTGAACTTCTAAAATCATGTCTGTGCTTTATTTCAAGACCAAGCTTGTGGAGATCAGTTTCTTTTTAGTTGTAAGTTTACTCGAAAAACGTGAATACTACACAACCTAATGGCCTGGCTCTCGGAAGTCGAGTATGTGAAGTTTACCAGAGTGAAAGAGTAAAGAATTGTAAAGAATAATGGACTTAAATCTAGCGCGGGCATTCAGCTTGGTCATATGTCAAACGTGTATACATTTTCGTAATGGAATCGCTTCGAGTGTTGGACATGTTGCATTTTGAGGGCAGCATGGTCCGATGACTTCATCGCGAATGCAGGTAGCGAAAAGCGCCTTCCCAGTTGCCTCGATTCGACCATCTAAAGATGGATCCAGCCCCACCGCTACCACCAAAGAAAAAAAAAAGCTTGGGCCGCAGGTTAGGAAAATAGTAGCCAGCTTCCCTTCAGACTAAGAGACATATGATCACGAGCGCAAAGAAAAAAAATTTCCCAATCTCTTACATTTTTTTTCCCGCTCGAGTCGCAAGTGAGAAATCAGAAAATGGAAAAGGAGGGAGGAGAGAGTAAAGACAACAAGATGTCCTTTGGAAGCGAATTCCACTAGTTAACAGGATCGCAGCGGAGTGTTTAATAAAACCGCCTGTGGATCCCCCGCTGTCCAGTCAGCTTCTGCGTCTTCCGGCATCTCTCCCTCAGTCATAAGCAAATCCTTCGTCATCGTCGCAGAAAAGAAGTGGTGAGTTTTCAGTATCGCATGTGTGTTTGTTCTCTGTCTTTCTCTGCGATTCGTCCCCCCCTCCGTCATTCGCCATTCAGGATTCTCCCTTCTCTCTTTTTGCAAATTCTGGCGCCCCGCGATTCGCTGGGAGGGGAGGTACAGTTAGTTACCCATCTGTGAGTGGTCGACCTTGCCTGCCTGCCTGCCTGCCTGCCTTCACCCGCCCGCCGGCATGCCGCTGGTTTCATCGTCATCATCTTAAGCTCTGGGATTCTTTGTCGCTCGAGTGCATTTTTATATTCCCCTCCCGCCTTACTTCCTTCTCACAGGAAAATCCCCAAACGTATCCAAAACCCAGCTCCGGCGCAGTATACCATCTTTCCATATCCGTTCCGCTGCTTCTTAAGCCAGGGCGATATATAACAGAAAATCACTCTGTAAAAACGCAACTCGGACCCTCGCTTTCTCACTTTTCCCACTACGTTTCAGAAGTCTTTCGTCCGCTTTTTTGCCTCCTCGTCATAGGGTCGCACATGCATACACATGTTCGATAGCGAAGACAGAGCGAAAAAAAAAAAAACCTGCCTAGACAGACAATAACAGAATCATAGCAGCTAGCTGTTGAAACTGTTTGAAACCCCTCCCGTTCCCTCATCTTTCTTTCTCATATAATTGTCATCTACAGCCGGGCCGTTCCCCTCCTCCCGCTTGACGACGGGAGCTGGATGCTTGACAGGATCCTTTAAATCTCCTCTTCACCTGTTGTCTATTTTTTTCTTTCTTTACCTACTTTCCCGTTCTAGAACTAGACTCATTCTAACTTTAAAAACAAGAAGAACTACAGAGAGGCACTTTAGATTTCCCCCGCGCTACAAAGACCTTCATTTGATTTATCGTATCACAAAGCACAAGGAAGAAAGACCTCGGACACAAGGGCAAAAAAGGACATCAGCAGGGGATACCTCAAAGCGGGGACGAACCCAACACAACGTTTCCATCGGGTTGAAACCGCTACCCGTCATAAGAGTCTCCGGATCAAAGAAACTCTCACGAGAAACTATAAAAAGATAAAAAAAAATGGCAAACCAACCTCCCTACGGCTACAACTACGGCCCGGACTATCGTGGCAAAAAACAACCGGCGAGCCGTAACCCGTACCGCGCATCCACCGGGAGCGCTGCCGCTATATACAACAATGCAGGAGGAGGAGGAGGGGGTGCTGGAGGTGCCGGGTACGGCGGCGGCGGCGGCGGTCACTACCGAGATATATCCGATGACTGGTCGTCTACGTACTACGGCGACGACTTCACGGACGATAGCGTATCCGAAGACTTTCAAAGGATATCGGTGGCCGACCGCCATCGGGCCGCAGCAGCGGAACGAGCGGCAGCGGCGACAGCTGCTCAACAGCTTCAGCTCCAACAACAGCAGCAGCAGATTCAAAAACAGCAGCTCCAGCAGCAACAGCAGCAGCAGAGGTTTTCGATGTACGCTGCGAATGTCGCGGCGGGTAGAGCTGGCGGACGTGGTCATATGGCTCCCTCTCAGCGAGCGCCGTCTCCCACGGATTCGTCTTTCTCGCAGACCACAACTTCTGCGTCCACTTACAATGCGCATCATCAGCATGTTAAACAAGCCGCGGCGTTTCACGCACATAGACGACAGCCTTCGAAGTCTCTAGATAGGTTCTCGCATTATCTCCCTCGCGGATACAGACTCGCAGGTCCGTATAACGGTGATGACGATGAGAGTGTCGACGGACCGGAAACCGGGTATAATGACCGCAGCAGAGGTATCGTGGTACCCGCTAGATCCGCGCCGCGAACTCGGTCCGTTCGTCGTCAATCATCACCTGCACCAAGGGATGACTTTCTCGCGAACCTTGAGCAGAGGCTCGAGAAAGAAAAGGAGCGAGATCGTGCGTTAGTTCAAGCTGAGAAGATGGCGGCATACAGACGTTCCATGTCGCAGGACCGCGGAGCTCTCATGAGCGAGGAACAGCAGCTACACCAGCAAATGCAGCAAATGCAGCAGTTGCAGCTACAGCAACAGCAACAGCGGCACGAAAGACAAGGCAGGAGAGAGAACAGGATGCCACCTGGACAGCTCGCTAGAAGGTCTAGTTCAATCGGAAGGTTCGACTCCCTAGCCTTGAGAGACGACGGGGAGACAACGCCGCCGCAGATGTCCGGCGCATTGGTACGAAGGTCGAAGTCCGTAGGGGCACGAGAAGCGTTGAGGAGGCGCAGATCGCTGGGGGCGATGAATTTGCAGCAGCAGCAGGATGAGAATGTTGGTGGCACAGCTGTAAGACTCGATCTGGGTGGTAGAGATGTGGATATCTCTGTTAACGATAGGGATAAGCGACGTGGACCTGCGATCGGATCTATCACGATCAACCAGCACGGGCATCCCAAGGATGTTGAACGCGAACGGGGGCTCGGTGCGCCTTCTGAGAGTGGCAGGACGAGAACCACGATGACGGATCGCGATCTTCAGTACGAGGAGAAGATGAGGAGGTTCCACGCTGATCTGAACTCCTCCCCGCCAACGTCGCCGGAGATGGATGATGAATTCGCCCGCATGGAGCGAAAATTCAACTTCAAACAACAGCGACCGAGGAGTGCCAGTCTGGGTACCGCGCTACCGAGGAGAGCTAAGGTACCTCTTCAGATCGCTCCGGCTCCTACACCGGGTATAGTAACGGTTCCGCAAACACCAGGCGGGACCGAACCTCGCCATACCAGGATATCCAGGAAGATCGTGACCCGTCGGGCGCTGGAGTCATTGGGCTACCATTACGAGGATACCGGGGATACCTTTACGGTTTTTGAAATCCTGCAACCGGAACAGATCGATGAGTTGATGGATATGACGGCTAGGATTCGAGGTAGTACACATCCAACCGATACCACCCTCCCTCCTTCGATTAAATATTTTTCGAGTAACGCTGACATCAAATCAGCGGCACGACACGATCGCCGCCGCGCCAGGTCCCGAGGGGAAAGACAATTCGCTGGAGACTTCCGGTTCGACGAATACGGGAGTAAACGGCCGGTTAACAGGCCGTTGAGACCCGTGGTCAATCAGGAACCGATTTATCGCGAGCCTCCGCAGAGTGCTGGGCCGCCGATGCCGGGTGCTTGGCCGACGGCCGTGCCGCCGCAGCAGCAGGAGAGGAGGCAGAATCTTGCTATGCCGGATTATACCAAATTCCAGCGGCCGGGACCCGGAAACCTTGGCGGACCGCCAGGGCAGCAGCAGCCGGCGGGATATGGACGTCGAGAGGGGCCTAGGTATTACAGGTAGTTGATTCTCACAAAATGGATGATCTCTCGGTATGGGGGTTTGGATTGTTCGATGAAGCCCGGTTGGCCAGTTTTTTTTATTTATCTCATCTATTCAGTTTTTGTTCAAAATTTACGACCTTGATGACCTTTTTCAAAATCCCAGAGATATTTCTTGTTCTTTTCCGTCGATTTTCAATTCCTTTGGCATACAGCATTTCATTCGTGGAATATTTTATTTTGAATATTTCGTCTTTCTTGTACCGCGGTAACCGTTCTCATTGTCATTCTCTTGTTACATTTTTCCATTCTCACGAATTTCCTTTGCGACCAATTACGATATCAGTCATATTTCTCCCATGTGTCAAATCATGCGATTCTTTTTTTCTCCTCTAAATTTGAATTTTGCATCTTCCTGAAAATGCTGAAAAAATGTCATGACTTGTTACGACTCGAAAAAAGACTTGACTTGATTCAATTTTCACACCTGCTAGCTTTCCATTTCTTCATTTCATAGCGCAGCCAAACTCCAAAAAAAAGCGTATTTTGAAAAAAAGCACTTCCGACAAAAAAAAAAAAGAATCTGTGTAAACCAGTAAATTGAAGAAACAGCAAGACTACCCGATCTTATTATGTTTTATCACTCTGTAAACCAGCCTCACGGTTATACATCTCACCCTATTATATATATTCGTGAATACCCGAACGGTCAGCAACAGTTGTTCGGAACGTGCATACAGCCGCACCTACGATATCGCTTATATCAAGTTGGTAAGAAACAATACAATGGCGGTGGAGTTGTGGAGAAAACCTTCAACGTTAGCTTATTCTTGTCGCATCGGCGTAGCTTCTTTGTGAGCTAAAAGAGAGTAAAAGTAATATTACGATTGGATGAAAGTATGCATGAGAGACATCTGGTTAGCGCTATGCTGGAGATTTGTTAGTATGCTTTTGATAGGGTGAATGGTGATATCTCCGAATGTGGAGTGGAGTGGAGTCGGATGCAGATAGACGTGTAAGAAACAACAAAAAAGGTCGTGGCGATGTGTATTTAGTCCAGCTGGATCGGGGCTGAGGTTATGGCTGATAACTACGTTATGGCTGGTACGTACCCAGATTTTTTCGTTTTCAAGATTTTTGCAAGATTTTTGCATAGCGGGGTTAATGAGATATCTTGGGTGTCCTTGCCTGCTGGGATTATTCTACGACATTTTTCAAACATTTGGGTACAAAATTCGGTGTTGAAAACATGGGTTTGTCAGGTCGACGAGGGGGAATCAGGCCAGTTATTTGTTGAAGGAATGGTGTACCTGAGAGTATCCGAAGCGAAGATGGTGTGGGCTGCTGCAGGAAGGAAGTGGGCATGGCATGGGTGTCATTCTGTGATTGTGCAGACAAATGGTCGATGGACGCAGACTCGAGGAACGGAACGGCAGGAAACACTATCCATGCTGATAGAACAATAAGAAGTCGGAGCAGATTCGTCTGACTGTGATCATGTCGTCCACCCTCTTCGTCGGGGGAAAAGGAGGAGTCTTTCCTTTTTGCCCAACCTCTGTGATATCGTTTGTGATATCTTCGGCTGCTCTTGTTGTTTTTAAAATACTGGCCTCCTGATATATACTTATATTATATCTTTTTAATATCTGCGTAGACCGGCACTCGCTGTGAGATATCTCCGAGTCGGCTGGGAGAGCGTCGTGCCGACTATACTGTTTGCGTCATAGGCTCGCGGTTGCGACAGCCAAGTTGGGCGCAGGTAGCGAACGAACAGAAGAACGAACGAAGAAGAAACAAAGACAGGAATCCCGGTGCTGTCGTGCATGAATTGCAGTCCGGTTCTCGAACTGTTTGGCTGCCTGGGGGAACGATAGCGCGGTATTCTGCCCTGATTTCCTGCTGAAGAGGAGGAAAGACGAGGACGAGGAGAACGAGGAGGGGCTTGTGGGAAAGCGGTTGTTTGTTTTGGTCAGCGAAATTGCCTTCACGATCGAGGGAAAGCGAGATCGAGGAGGAACAAGGAGAAGTAATAGCAGATCGATATCCGAACGGGTTCAGGACAGTTCCGACGAGGATAATATAATCTTCATTTCATGCAGCTGTAAGGACCGCAAAGTCAGAGAGAGTGGGGACCGGGGCTGGTCGGATTCGTCTGGTTTAATTCCCTTTCCTTTCTTTTCTCTTCTGTGCATCGTCGTCTTTTTCTTCCTCCCCGTCCAACCTCTTCTTATTATTTTTTTTTTATACTTTTAATTTCGCGGTACCGTACCGGTTTCCTTCTCTTCTTCGGCGTGCGGAGGCAAAATAAAGATCAGACGCACATTCAGGCTTCCAACTAGACCGGTGGCGTCCTGCAGACAGATACCATCGAGTACCGCGACGAATCGTCGTCTTCATTCCTCGCATCGTCCCAGCCGAATCCGTCGACGGTGCAATTTCGATCTCCCCCTCGGCGGTCCTTGACGTCACGGCGACTTTTCCATTCGGGCTAGCCTGCGATAGACTGCAGTAGTATCAGAGTACCGTACCAGCGCGTGTGCTGGTTAGCGGGAGTGAGGGAGACTTACCCGTGGTAGCAGTCGTAGTAGCAGCAGTGGAGGAGGAGGGAAAAGATGTTTAAATCAAAGTCGAGTAAAAGTAAAAAGCACTCGGTACGCCTCTCCATTTAACCTTCACTTCATTTGAATATTGTTCTTCTTATCATCATCACCTTGCTCCCACGTTTCTCCCATCCCTCCCACATGTCCTCCTCGTAGACGCAACCACTCGCTGACCATGCATTACGTCCTCCATCACCAGCGGTACGACCAACCTCCGCAGCCCGCAAACCAATTCGCCCTCGCCGCCGCCCGCGCCATCGTTCCTTCTCGCAGTCAAACCCCGACTCTCTCCGCCGCAGCCGCAGCAGCCGCCCTCCATGCCTCGCCGAAACAGGTCACCTCGCCGGCGTCGGTCGTCACCCGTCGCATGGAACGCCGCGGTAGCGTCACATCCATCACCAGTGCCCCCGTTCTCGGAAGGCGAGAGAGCGATGCGTCTATGACGGAGAGGATTGGCTGGTTACGGGGCTCCGATGACAGCGCCGGTCGACCCATGAGCAGGGATTCTGCCAGTCCGACAGGTAGGAGGGGGATGGTGAGTCCTTCGCGGGCTCTGAAAAGGGCATCGATTAGTCCTCAGAATCCTCCCGCTACAACCGCACCGACGACAATGACATTGGGGCAACTGGAAAGCAGGCACATGCCTAAACCCAAAAAGTCGGTGCCAAAGTCCGACAAGATACCTTCGAAATCAGTATTGAAGAAGAAGGAGGTCGAACAACCGCCACCACCGCCGCCAATTAAGAAGGGTACGCATCAATTGATGGTTTGGGTATCATTGGTCACAGTTTACTAACATGTGAAATAGCACCAGCGAAACGGAAAGCGTCTGCGAGACCGAGTACAGCACCAGAGCGACATCCGCCCCCGACGGCAGCAGTTGTCGCTGCAGCGGCTGCAGCCGTCCCTGCACTTAAGAAGCCGCAAGCAAAGGCCAAGCCGAAGCCGAAGCCGAAACCTGTCGAACCGGTATACTCGAGTGAATCTGAGGAAGAGGAGGAGGAACCCGTTCAGCAAGAGTCTGAGCCCGAATCTGAATCCGAAGAAGAAGAAGAAGAAGAAGCGCCACCCCCTCCGCCAACAAACTTTTCTATGAAGAAGTCTATGCGAAGTACACCTGTGGAGGCCGCAGCTCGTGCACCGGTCAAAAAGAAGAGTATACAGACGCCTTCCGACACACAGGGTGGCAAGTTATCACGGGGCACAATGAGAACGACAGTCAGAGATGATATGGTTCCCGTCATCGAAGAAGCCAAAGCGCGGCATCCACAAGCCCGGGAACCGAAGTCGCTCTCCTCGTTAGTTCAATCTACACATGCGCCAAAAGTTGAGCCGCCAAAAGCTGAGAAGCCTTCTTCGGGACCATCAGATGCGGTCAAGGCATTGGCACTGCAAATTATGAGAGAACAGCAGGCAAAAGCCGCAGGCCAGCCAGTGCTTCTCCCGAGTAGGAGGGCGGAAAAGAGACAAGCCGCCGCAGCTATTGTCGAAGAGCCGGATACGGTTGACGACGAAGACGCGTTTGCGGCAGAGCAACCAGAGGAAGAGGAAAGAGTTGAAGAGGAAGCCGATGAAAAAGTGTACAAGCGACAGCAGTTTGCTGGTTCAATGAGCTCAGTCACTAGCTTTATGAGCGACCTTGAAAGCATACCTGAGGAAGCCGGTCACAATGATTCTGGCAAGAAGAAGAAGAAGAAGCGGTCGGCGCCTGAGAGTGTGATTATCCCTGGAAAGGATGGCGTCCCTGCACTACCTCAGAGCCCAATATTGGAATTCGAGAGAAACAGGGCAGCCAAAGTGACATCGCCGGAACCACCATCGACTAAACACATGGAACGAAGACGAACATTAGAGAAGTTGACAAGTCCGACTACGCAATCACCACCGGTGGTTGACACAAGCGTGGTGAAGACCGTTGCAGCCGACGAAACCAAAGCGTCGCCACCATCCTCTGCAACGTTGACTGAAGAAGTCGTCCAACCTGTCGTCATCCAAACAATACCGCCGACACCTCCAGCCATAGATACTGACGACAAGGTCAACTCACCACCACGATTATTTTCAGATGAATCCAGCGAAGAGGAAGGTGTCAAATTACCCAACGGATCAGTCACAAGGCTCAAAACAAAATCACCATCTCCACCTACAGGACGAGTTTCACCACGAATGATGAAACGCCACTCCCCGCCGCCTCGGAGCGTTAGTCCCGCTAAATCGGCCATGAAGCACGCGCATCACGAAGGTAGTGACAAGTCATCGATCCTTTCCGCCGAAGACTCGTTTGCTACTAGCAAACGAAAGGCTGCGAGGGTTAGTTTCTCGGAAGACCCGAGTGTAGTCGAGATGGACGACGACTCGTATCACTATAAACCGATCCATAGTGCTCTCGACAAAGCGTCTGAGAAGAAAAACACCGGAAAGGGTATCAGTGGGGTTTCATTCAGCAGCTTCAGTCGGATGAGGGCTGAGAGAACGCCATCGCCACAGGTTGAGCCGACAGAACACTTGTCTGATAATAGGCTGGCAGGGTTGATCGGTACCGATCTCCTAGGCAAGTTGAAGATGGGAAAAGGAAAGAAGGAGGCACCGCATTCACCCCTACCACCTGGTTTTTCAGGTTCGAGTGAGAAGGATACGCTCGCACCAGATGTTGTCACTGCAAGCCCGCCACCTTCAATTAGCGACGTGGAACTGGATAGCGATCTCGAGGAGGAACCAGAAAAGCTGCCAACCGTTCTTGCTCCTCCGCCAGCCCCGCAAACAGCATCAATCCCTTCGGCTGTCATTGTTGAAGAACCAATCCAAGAAGAGACGAAGGAAGCTCAAATTGCCGCTGGGCATACACCACCCGCCGTAGAACTCAAGCCAATATTTCCACCTACTGTTGCTTCTGACCTGACTGGTAACACCGCTACGATATCGGACAACATCTCCTCGGGACGCCCAGCAGCCTTTAAGGATGACTCTGACGAGAACGACGAGCATTTTTCCGATGCGTATGAGGATCTTGATCATGTCGTGCTTTCTGCGACAGGATCTGGAGCAGCCATTGGAGTCACAACTGCACATACGATATCCAGTCAAGCCGAGATACAACCAGTCGCAGACAATATCGTACTGCCCAACATTGATGAGGTCGTTACAGATCAACCTTTGGAGGGAGCGAGACTAGCAACACCGCCCACAAGCCTCGCACTAGTTGTTGCCCCTGGTCCACTTCCAGAAGAGGCCATCGATGACGAAAATGAAGAACCACAGGTCATTCATGCACCGAAGCCGATGAAACCTGTCTCTCCTAGACTGATCAATACGGCATCCCCACCACCTCAGCAGATGAAAACGAGGTCTCCTCCAGTCCCTGAACCTATCGCGGAAGCTCTCGTTTCTCCTACAACGAATGGCGCATCCAAACTTACCACCAAGAAAGCTGCTAAACCTAAAGCCGGCCTCGAGGAGTCTAGACATGCACCACAGGCGAAGCCAAAAACTCAAGCTAATAAAGCTACTCCTACGGCTAAACCTACAACTAAACCGGCCACGACAAAAGCGACAGCAGCACCAGCTGCCGTCCCTGCAGCTGGTACGAAACTCAAGAAACGTACATCAGTCTCCGCTTCGGCACCAGCACCTCCACAACGACGTCTCTCTGTTGACTCTGACGATTCCGAATCTTCGTTCCAGCGTGAAAACCCACACCGAAGAGCTGCACGCCGTACTGGCGGTGGCTTTTCGATGCGCATGTCGATGCGAGATTCTAGTGGTCGCGTTCCATCCGTCAGCACTGGAAACGAATCTGGCCTTGCTAGCAGCAAATGGGCTGAAAGCCCGACTTCTCCACGATTTGAGAGCGGGTTTAGAATGGGGAGGACGATTGGAACTGGTGGACCACGGAGACGGGAGTACTCTCCTGACAGCTCGGACGATGAGACACGGCGGATAACCCTCAGGAATACGTCGAAGAATGAGAAGAAGGGTAGATTTCTAGGGAAGGCTACCCTGAGATCTAATTCTTCTGGTGGAAGACCGGCTTCGAGCTCAGGGTTTGGACCGAAATCTCCTAAGGCCTCGTCTGGTGGATTTGGCGGGTTTGGGTTCAAGAGTCGATTTGCAGATTCTTCAGACGAAGAAGATGTTAGAGTATCTTCGCCTCCGCAGAGACTCGCCGCTTACCGACCTTTGACGCCTGATTCTTCAGATGATGAGGAAATAAATGCCAATGGTGGAGGCGCGGCGAGTGCTGCCGCAGCTGCTAGTAAAAAGATTGCCCAGAATGGATTGGGTAGTTCTATTCACGCCCCATCGGATGCCGTTGCTGGAACCCAGGAATATGACTTTGCCACTGAGATTTCCGCGGATGTCACGCCCAAGAAGAAGTGGTGGAGTTTTGGATCTAAACGAAGTTCGACTAGTCGACCGGCTAGCAGGGCGGGCTCTATGCATGTTCAGCCTGTTACCTTACGACCCGCGGTTGATAGGAGAACTTCGGATCCTTTGGGGACCTCTACTGTCTCGTCACCGACAGCGAATCCTAGAGCTGGGATGAAGAAGGTTAGGAGGCTGAGCAGCGGGAGCGTGGGATCTGTTGGATCTGGAAGACAGAGTTTGGGAACTTCAACGCTTGTGGGTAGTCCCGCTGCAGGAAGCGGTGGGAGGAATACGCTTACCCATGGCAGAATGTTGGAGGAGTTGCAAGAGGAAGATGAGGAGGAGGTTTTGCAGCATCAATTGCACGGCAACGAGGCAGATGCTCGGAAGGCACAGGTCGCGGAGGTCAACGGTGACATATATGGGACGCCGAAGGCTGCGAAGAAGAAGAAGTTCCCGAGGTTGAGGAAGATGTTTGGTATCGATGATTGAGGGATCCTTTTCCTTTCTATTTGAATTCTCCTTTTCCCTTCATTCCTTATATTCTTTCTTTTGTTTAGGTGTATACTTGCTTTTAATACCTTTTCCTTTTATCGATTTTCTTCGTCTACGAGTCTCGATTATCTATTTTGTCCAACTTTTTTTTCTTGAACATGACATTGCGAGATTTTCCTTAAGAAAAAAAAGCATTGTATTCGAAGAAAAAAAATGCCTTTTTGTTCAATTTTCTTGGTTGCTTTGCCCGTCTTCTGAGTCTTTTCTGCCAAACGGTTTCCTTTTATCAGTCTTTTCTCTGCGTACAAAATGTTCCTTGAAAATATAAACCGCTTGAATTTTTGTTGACAAGTTTAGTCATCGTTTCTTCTTTCTGACTGGAAGGTGTGTGAGCAATATTGTGTAGCTTTTTGACTGCTTTTCGGTGTTTTCTGTCGGAGGACTTGATTTAAAGATTGTTTACCAATTATTACATATGGATATCCATTCTTCTCTCTCCTTCTACCGAGTTTATTATTCTGCAGCCCTTTTTCGATGTCTGCTTTCTGTTTCTTCAAGTATACGACAAAATGACCCCCCTTTTTCTCTTCTATTCGTTGACGACTTTTTTTTAGCAAGTAGTTGATGTTTTAATTTGTGATGAGTCGTGATGTTTGCGGTTGCGTTTATTCGATTCTCTGTCACGCGGGGTTCTAATGGATGGTTGGGAGGGTATATATAGGGGATGAGATTAATACATCTGGAGAACGGCTTCTGCCTGTCTTCTTTCGGTTGAATAGTCAGTTATTGACATTATTCTCTTCAAACTTTCTGTTCCCGGTGATGATCTATCATAGCGAACTAGTAAATTCACCTGCGTAGAGGCTTTGCTTACACTATGGGTTGTTGGAAAACACACCCCCCCCCCGGTTTTGATATGTGAACGGTTAATTTATAATGAATACAAGATAAAATGAGAATATAATGAATGAATGAACTCCATTTGTGCCCCAATTTTCTTGCCAAAACACCTCGATCTGCCCAATAAAATATAATAGTGAACCCTAACGAGAATTGGAAGATATAAAAACAGCCAAAAACTATATGATGCAAACTTTTGAACATTCAATTTTTTTTTAAAAAAAAAATTACGTTATGAATTGTTCTCTTCTCCGACTGGGGATTCATTATCAAATACCCAATCGTGAGCGTTCGCCTCGGTCTTCCTCCACTCCTCGGGACTCTTGATAACCGGCGCGTCCCTCGTCCGTCGTTTATTGTGAATCTCAGGACTCCAACCGCAACAATTACCATCCAACAAGGGCATGTTGAATTCGGCGGATAGTCTGTAAGAGTTATCCGATCCCGTGGCGGGATATTTCTCGATACCGAGATCGAGACCGGGGAGGCTGGATATGTCGTAATCGTTGGTGGAGATTGGTTCCGGTGGGACGGAGTCGTCGTCGACTATTACTATCACCCAGACGCCTACCGCTTCGTTGGAGCCGAAGAGCGGGGTGCAGTGGAGCCAGCGTTCGCGGCCGTCGAATTCAGTTTTCTGATACGGTAATGATGTTAGTTTTTGCTTGGGTGCATATAAATGACGGTATCCGGGTAAGAATTGTGGGTTTTACCTTTGGATTTTGTTCTTCTGCTTTGCTCAACCATCTGACTTTAACAGTGATACCTCGACCGTTTGTTAACGAGCTTTCGAGTTCCTCGCGAACTCGTTCCGTTCCACCGATTTTAGACATGAGTTGGGACTGGAGAATCCCTGGGGTTCGCATGGAAGGAGATGCGAAGAGGATTCGAAGGGAGGGGTGAGGGCGGACAAGAATATACTATATCGTAACAAGTCAGCGACCAAAAGATATTTTTGGAGATACAATTTAATAGATGTGACGTGTTTATACTTACGTTTCTGTATACGCCCTTCAAAGAGCTATTCCAAAAGCTGACGGTTTTCTTGACCACTTTCTGCTTCTTGGGAATGTCCTCCTCCCCTTCAAAAGTACCAGGTGGAATGAGCGGTTCAACGGTCGATGTGAGAGAACTATTGTCTGCAAGAAAATCGACTTGTCCCGATTCCTTCAGTTTATAATCCTTGTGCAACTGCCCACCCGTCTCCTTCACGTTTTCAATTTCCTCGGCACTGAATAACTCGGAAAGCTGCTTGAATTCCTCCAATTTAGGTCTGACGAGATCCAAATCGAGATCAGTATCCAAAACCTCGCTCTGTTTCCTCTGATTCGACATTAATCTCTTGAACCCTTCCAGTCCTACGAAATTCTTCGCCAAGGAGGTAACATCGATTTGTGCGCCGATGAAGTATCGAACCTGTCCCTTCGCGTCGAGGAGTGGGGCTACCATTACTAGGTTCAAGAAGGGCGTTCCGTCTCGTTTGTAGTTTAGGAAACATTCAGTGAGCTCCTCACCCTTTTTCAAAGCTTCTTTGAGGCGTGCGATGGAATGTTTATTGCTTTTAGAGCCCTGGAGAAAACGGCAGTTACGACCGGAGACATAGGAGGTCGGATATTGTGTTCTGATTGGGTGTCAGTAAAGATGTTCGTCGAAAATGTGATATTTTTGGCTGATACTTACGTCCGATGAAACTCTTCACTAGCAAATATGATTCTGAAAGATTAATCCGTTAGCTAGAACATTAGAAAAGGATGCATGATGATTGTACTAACGGGTTGTCAGGTCTTTGAGGATCGGTTATACAAAAGACCTCTGCCAACTCGTTCGCATTTCCTTCTAAGAACCGCATCTCGCTCCCTGTAATCTTCTTTTGAACGTTGAAGGAAACAATCTCGCTATAAATCCATGAAACATATCTTGGTAGCTCCTGCTCGGCGAGAGCTTTGAAAGCATCGGCGGCTTTCCGTTCGAGAACTTTGTTGACTGGTGTGACCCCTTCATTTTCTAGCTGTATCCACGACCTATTGGGTGCCGGACTCGGCCCTAGTGATTCAGCGATGGCATTCGCGTAATTGATTGCTTTAATTGCCTTTTGAGCGTCTAGATAGTAGGTAAGGAGCTTCATAGACTCGGGAGGTCTGTAGGACTCGATGAAACGGGTAAAGCTATGGAGAAGCTTCGGATCCGATGTTATCATCCGCAAATGGTCTTTTGAATATAAATTTTGCGACAACTCTTCGATCTGAGTCGCTGTGAGTATCTGAGCCGCATTACCGGCTGGTTGCCCGGGCGGTAGAAGATCGTACGAGTACGATTCGTCGTCTGGAATGTACGGAAGAATCTTCCTACGGTTGCTACCGGCGTTAAAGGAACTACCCGGTCGTGCCGTAGGTGAGGGTGCAGAAGAATCACTCGTTACAAACGAGACAATGGACGCCCGAGCTTCGAGGTCTTTGATACTGAATGAACTGTTCGCTGAATTGATCACTGGGACATCTGGTAGTACGGAAACTTGGGGTACTATTCTGTTGATCTTTTCTTGAGGTTTCGGACTAGACTCTTCCCTTTGGACTGTATACGGACTCGGCTTTTCGGTTGCATCCTCCTCTTCATCCTTTTCTGGGAACTCTACTACACCCGAATTGGGTCTCCAAGTTAAAGACCTTGATACCGAAACATTAGTGGAAGAATCCCTACTCATCGGATCAATGTGTTCCGATGTTCTTCTATTCTTCGTCAATCTCGGAAGAGTGAACGGGATTGAAACAGCAGATTCTCGTCTGGGACTTAAACCTGTAAACGCTGCTCCTAACGGTAAATCCTCATCCGAGTGATTCGAAGCCGAATCGTTGGGTTGCGTATATATCCGTTCCTTGGCTGGTTGAACAGATCGAGGGATAGAAAGAACGTCCTCTTCTTCTTCGGGTACATCCAAGAAACTACCATTCCTAGGTTTCAACCGTGGGCTCTGCGGAGCGGATGTTATGTATGCATTATTTGGGTTGGTGTTGTATTCTCGGATTTGGTCTTTCAGAGCTCTCCGGATCGATTTACTGCTGTCTCTGGACGATTTACGACGGAAGGGGCCAAGAGACAAACTGCGCCTGAATGGAGTGTCGTCCGTAGAACTTGTGGAGGAGCCTGATATCCGCCGTAAGAGCTCCATCTTTTCCAACGACTAGATGTATTAAATATTATATTAAAAATGCGTATGTTATGCTATTCAGTATCACGAACGAGGTTTCGGTGTTCGAGATGTGCTTGTTGGAAATAAAGCGTTGTTGTGTCGAAGCCGGTCTTTAACGCGACCCCCAAGATCTCAACAGGGCGGAATAATAAACCAGGTTGAAAAGCATTTTTAAACTCGAAAGGAAGACCATGTATGACTTTAAAAATACCTGGGTGTGGCAAGCGTATTTAACATCTCGTTCGCTATAGCCGGCAATATACTCCGATACAAAGGCACATCCGGGCTGTCCTTTACCTGAAACCTTATCCGCACTCCGGGGTGTGCTGGCGTCCAGACTATATCAAAGCTACACCGCAAAAAAGAGAAAAAAAAAAAAACTTTACGAGAACGTTAATCCCTTCTTCCGATTAAGTTTCTGCGGGAACCGATTCCCTGTTAGCCCCTGCGAAGATCTCCTCTATGTCGTATTGCTTTGCAAGGTCAAATCCTGCACAACTGCTATTCTGCTGCTGCAAAGGAGAAGGCACGAAAAAAACATCTGGTTTAACCTAGATTGGGTCGTTTAGTGAGGTGTATGAAAAGCGGCAGAAGACAAGGGTAGGGGCATGCGTCTTTATGTTAACTTGTGACGGGGTGGCATATCCATATATTATTATCAATTGGAGAAATGAACATCTGGAATGCTCGATTTCCTCCTCATATTTTCCCACGACACTAAACTCCTGAAAGAAAAAACTAGCGAGGAATTCTCGTGAATGTCCGGTTCTGGCATGATTGCAAACAACTGGGTAAATTGGAGATTATTTCTCGCTCAATGGCTTTTCTCTCCCTCTCTGTCATGGTGCTAGTATCGTATCACGTAAAAGCTATCCTCTTCGTGAAGAGGCGCTCTAGTTATGGGGCAGCGTCAGCTCCACCCTCTGCTTCCTTGGCTTCCCCGTCCCCGGTTCGTACGTTTCCATCCTATTGACTGCTTCCGTCAAGTGTGACATGGGTGTCGCGCAGGTACCACGCACGCCAGGACTCCACATATCTAAACCTTATCAGGGCCAGGTCAAATTTTCCTGTCTCTCGTGGTGTCTTCCCTCGCATTGGTTCGATAGTATTACGAATTACAGGTAGAGCAAACAACTCTTGCGTGATATCTCTCATCTTAGACCCGGATATCTTGCGCTCAGTAGCCTCAACTGAAACCCGGTGGATAGCACCGACATGTTATCCCCTTTTTTCTCCAATTGCAAGATCTTGGAGTATGCATGTAGGGTCCGAAGCTCATCTCGAACCAGATTCCGTGTTTGGGAATGATGTTGTGTTGAAGGTGGAGTCGAGGGGCCAACTATTGAAACTAATGTCGTTATCGATTACCGTGCTGTCATTACAGAAAGGACGGTTAAGCATGCCGAGGTCATAATATGATAAAACAGCTAGAAACGGTGATTACCCCTCTTCTTTGAGAGTGAGAGCAATCATCGATTCGTTATCGGTTTTGATGCGCAATGGCTGAATGCGGGCTTTGCGATATCCGCTAAGATATACCAGGATGTACACGTGCATTCAGTTCCCTCCAATTTTTTTAGGAATTTGCTTGCAAGTGGGCTACGATGTACAAATGTAGGCTAGGACTATACAAAAAACAAGCTCATTGATTCTTGATTCTTGATGAGATCTCCCAAAATACGATTTGCAACCTACGTTCGCAGCGAGTATTCAAGCATAGATCTTCTCAGTCGGGCATACCCGTCCCAAACTAGTCACTTTTCACTCAAGGGGCGGACCACTGAGCCGCTGTCAGATGTTTCCTGACGCAATTCCGTTTAGTGAATTCCCTAACTCGACTGTGAACAAGCAAACTGATTTAGAATCTAATCAAAAGACCATGGTCTCCTCCATGGAGATTCGATAGCGTTCAGCCCAGAAACTATTTTCAGGTACCACATTTAGTTAGCGAGCGTAAACTTTATACGGTATTACCTAACCCGGTAATTTAATATTCAATTTATATCATATATTTCCTCTGTGGGAAATAATTACTCCATTAACTTTCTTCAACGGTAGAACTTAAACAAAACTTAGAATATTAAGAGGATTCGTTTCCTGTTTGGAACGTCGCATTAAGTGAAGCAAAACGTCGGTCCCAGCCTTAGAAGTAGCCCAAAACAATTAGCTTTTCATCTTATTGCTGAATCAGTCTTCGAAAACCCTTCTGGAAAGAAAATGTTATTAAATTTTCGTTAAGCTTTTATCTAACGCATTAGGCCCGAATTTCTATGCTTCTTAAACCAATGACTATGCTCTATCTTACAAACTCAATCGTCCCCCTCTATCACTGCATCGCTATCGATCGCTATTAGATCTTCGATATCTTCGAACGCCCAAAGATCTCCATTCGCATCAAACTGCAATGGTTGCTATTCGTCGAATTTAATTTTTGTGGCTTGTTTGGCATCGCTAGTATCTCTATAGAAAGCGCCGTAACTCGCGTGTTCCTTCTTCTTTACAGTCGTTCCAAACTTCATCAACTCTTCCGGCACAGCCTGTTTGGCGGCTTTAAGGATATTGATTAAGCTATAGCGATATGATTAGCACACTTGATCCCATAACTGAGTAAGCTACTCGCGAAAAAAAAAAAGAACTTACCTTCCGCTGTGCGCTTTGTCGTGCTCTGTGAAGAATGTCATGGCTTTACCCAACTCGCCAGCTCGACCCGTCCGTCCAATTCGGTGAACGTAGTCTTCGATAGTTAATGGGAAGGTAACATTGATAACCAACTTAACATTAGGGATATCCAACCCCCGGGCTGCGACATCTGTGGCAACAAGTACAGGCGTCTTGCCGGACTTGAATTCCGCCAATGTAGTCGTCCTAACGTTTTGATTGAGATCCCCGTGGATGCCTCCAACTTTGATGCCCTTCATTCGTAGGAAGCTTTCTAACCGTGCAGCTTCCTTCTTGTATAGTGCAAACACGAGGATTCTATCACTTCTAGCTGTAGGCGAGGATCGTTGGTGGGCATTGATGATGTTGAGAAGGCGCGACTCTTTGGATCTCGGGTCAGCTAGAACTTCAACCGTTTGTGTGATCCTGGTATTTGCGCGGAGGTCCCCATCGTCGGGGCTGTTGATGCCGATTCGAACAGGCTTGGTCATGAACGTCGACGCAAGTTGTCGAACACTCTGCGGCCATGTTGCCGTGAACATGAGAGTCTGGCGTTTGGGTGTTTGGGGGGTAGCACCAAGGATTGTCTTAATAGCGTCTTCGAATCCCTTGTCCAACATTCTATCGGCTTCATCGAGGACAACGTATCCCGCCTGAGAAATGTTTGCGGAACCCTCCTCGAGAAAATCATTCAGACGCCCAGGCGTTGCTACAATAACAAGCGCTTTTTTTAACGTCTCTCGTTGAGGATCCTTAGGAACACCACCGTAGATGCAGGTAGCAGCATCCTTCAAACCGGCCGCGGTAGTGAGTTTCTCAACTTGCTCGAAGATTTGCATCGCAAGCTCACGAGTAGGGGAGACAATGACCACCCTAGCCCCAGATTTCTTCGGGTTTCTATCGGATTTTGAAAGTTTGCAAAGGTACTGAACTGCTGGGTATGCGAACGCCATTGTCTTTCCGGAGCCTGTCTCTGCTACTCCGATGAGATCTCTTCCGGCGAGAAGATAGCTCCATGATGCGGCTTGGATAGGTGTCGGAGTCTTGTACGCGGCGAAAGGAGCAAGATGAGTCTTGTCCACGGTGGGTAGATCAGAGAAGTTGAGAATCAGGTTAGGCGAGACCGTGTCAGCTACTTCGGGGTCCGTGATTTTGATCGAATGAGTATTCATGTAAGACGTGACGGATGCGCTATCAACTGGAACCGGGGACTCGGTGCCATTAGCGGTAGTCGGGACGGTGCTTCCGTTGGACTTTGGCGCTTTAGCTGATTCGTTCTCTTCAGAGTCGCTGCTATCGTCGCTCGAGCTGCTGTCCGGTTCCACAGGTTTCTTTGACTTCTTCTCATCGGTGACGCCATTGGATTTTACTTTATTCGCAGCCGGCTTTTCTTCCTCTACCTCGCTGTCACCGTCGCTGCTATCACTATCGGAACTCGAGTCGCTCTCCGAGTCCACCTCCATCTTCTCCTCGACGGTGGCCGTGATAGTGACCGCCTTTTTGATCACTTCAGTAGTCTCCACTGTATCCCCCATCGTGACATCCGTCACCTCATTCACTTCTGTAATTGTGACCTCTGCAGCTTTCCCCTCCTCGACGTCACCATTGGCAGCAGCAGCAGCAGCTCTCTTCTCAGCCTTCTTAGCTTCTCTCCTCGCCTGTCTCTTCTTATCCTTTCTCTCCTCCGATAGCTTCTTCTTCTCCGCCTTACTCAATCCCGGCTGCCCTTTCTTCGCCAGTTTTTTCTTCTCCTTCTTCTCCTTCTTCTTCTGCTTTTTGAGATCACTCGGGACATATTCCCTGCCCTCAACCTCTGCCTTATACTTTTCAAATTTCTCCTTCTCCTCCTTCTTCCGTTTCCTCAGCTCCTTTTGGCGTGCGTACTTGTCACCCTTCTTCTCGCCGTCAGGCTTATGCTTGAGCTCATAGGTGCTCATGTTTTCGAAAACCGGCTTTTCCCTTGGGACTTCGGGGGCGGTTTTAGTTTCGGGGTCGCTGTTTGTAGGAATCCATGGCTTCTTGGATTTCTTGGTCTCGCCCTTTTTATTGCTCTTCTTCTTGATTTCGCCGTTCGAGTCGCGAGGGGCGTTTGCGATGGATATGAAGGCGGGGACCTCGTCCTCTTCTGCCTTTCTCTTTTTACCCATTCTTGCTGGTAATTGAAGAGAGGATTATACGGAGTGTGTATCGATGAAGGGTTGAGCGATGCGCTCGGTCTTTTGGTGATGATGAACGATCGAGAGAGATGTCGAACTCGAAGAAATTTCTGCGGCGAGATGCTGGTTGCGACAAGCCCAAAAAAAAAAAAAAAAAAAAAAAAAAAGATTCGGCGCGCAAACGACCATGATCCTTGTTCCTTATATACAACATGCAACGCATAATTTCTACGATGCATTTCAGCGAATGAATGCCGACATCTATTAGATCTCAGGCTGAACGATTTCAATAAGTGCTCGAAATGTCAAACTTCCTTTGGACACAAGAATCGGGTTTACGGCTCTTCCCATCTCACCATATCTTCTTTTAAGTGCTAAGGGTATAGTTTGGGACATCCCTCAACAATCCGCCTCCTGGTTGGCGTGATTCCCTCTAGATATCACACGTGTATCATCACCCAAGAAAGACTTGTCATCTGAGGCAGCTAATAAATGTCCTTCCCGGCCCTTAGTTCTCTTATATAAGGCCCAATCACTTATAAGAAAAAACCCATTTCCTTCAGCGTACTCAAGTTCGCCGAATCCCTTAGCTCAGCTCAGCTCAGCCTCGACCTCGGTTCGTAATTTGCCCAATTCAACTGGGGAGATAACCTTATACCTCTATCATTTAATAATGGAACTTATTCAGGGTACCCGTGAGTGAATCCTCAGCAACCCTGATTTCAAGAAATGGCTGAACATCGAAAATAATTTCCTTCGGATCACTAAGGTGCCCAGCCAGGGATCTATCTGTCGCTCTCTCTCATTGAGTACCAGTAAACCTCATACGTAAGTAGATACTCGATTCAATATCTAACTCATAAAATGTAATTCCGTCCACCCACAATAGGATGTAAATATATACTAAGTACAATCCATCCCCTCCAAACATCAACCCTAAAAGATTCTAGATCACACGTAAATCTCAGAATCTCGAAGGCAAACACCATCTCAAAACACTATGCTGGTCACACAGCTGATACAAAGACAAGTTGTAACATTAAGACAAGACTTTCCCATCGAAAGAAAACGCCATAGAACACCACCCAGTGCAAAGCCTCTATCTTTTTGATAACAACCAAGAGGAAAAAGTAGAAAAACAAAAGTAGAAGTAGAAGGCAGCCAATAACAGGACTGAGTAGAAAAGGTATCACGGACCTAAAAGACAACCGCAATGCAAAGTAAGAAACAAAAAAAAAAACCAAGTGAGAAACAAAAACGAGCACACGTCTTAACGACCAAGAGCAGACCTACCATTGGCGAACGAACTGTTGGAATTATTCCCACTATTAGATCGACCAAAGTGTGGATAAAAAGGAAGCGGAAGGCGGCGATTAGACTGTTGAACCATCGGATTTCCAGACATGCCAGGTGCAGAGTGAGCAGGAAGAGAATGCGAGGTGAGAGAATGAGCAGCAGAAGGAGTGCAAAGTTTCACGCTATTGTTAATCATGGTTGGCAAATGGACGGGTCTATTGGCAAGGTTTTCGTTGTTGACGACATTCCCTCCTTGTGAAAGATTGACCCCGTTATTAATGCGAGAAGGGGGGGCCATGGAAGCTGCTGAAGGAATCATAGGAGAAGGATGTTTAGGCGGTGGTGGTGAGGTTGCTCTTGACACCTGGAAACCCGAAGAACAGTTCGGCTTGACCGAAGCAGGATTTTTTCCCTAAATAGTTCCTGACATTATTTGCTGTCGAAGCTGCATGATCGCTGCCTGTTGATCGGGTGGGAGGGACATAATTTGCTCTTGCGTAAGGGACATGACTTGCTGGATGAGTTGAGCCTTTTGAGGATCTATTTGAGGTTGCACTGGTGCAGGGGCAGGTGCAGGTGGCGGTTGATACTGCTGAGGGGGAGGTGGTGGTGGTGCCGTATTGCCTGTAGCGCCAGAGCTTTCTATGACTTGGCTAAGGATAGCAGGATCTACCAAATTCATCAACAGTAGGGCCTGGAATATAGCATAGCAGAGCTGAGGAGCCTTCCTCAGAAGCTCCATACACTTTGCAGGATCCGAGAGAGCGAGCTGTTTCATCTGAGAAATGACGTCGAGTAACTGAGCTGGCGGGAGAGTCTCGAGGGTTTTTGAAATGGCATCGGGGGCCTCAAGGTTCGGGGGGACGTCCGTTCCCGGTGGAAGTTGCGGGAGCAATGAACCGGCTCCACTAGCACCGGTACCGCCAGTATTTCCACGGTACGAGGTTCCAGCAGCCGGTGGTTCGTAGCCATCCGGTGCGTCCTTATTATCCCCTTCATGTGAGAAGTCGACACGAAGCTTCCGTCCCATGATTTCGAAATTATCGAGGTTGCGAACCGCTGATGCCGCAATTTCTGCATCGGCGTATTCTGCGAAGCCGAAGCCTTTCGGTTTCCCTGTATCGCGGTCGTAGACTAAACGGAACGACAAAACTTGTCCAACTTTGGAGAATATATCGATTATTTGTTCTTCGCTGAGGCCTAATAAGAAGTTGCGATCACGCGACACCATCGCGTATACGTGGTTAGCTATGCAGACAGTGCAAATCGCGACTAGACCTTCCTTCCAACACGTACCATATGGAATGTTGCCGATAAAGGCGATTCTGGAAGGGACTTTTTCGTCGGGCATCGTGCCGGATGGCTGGGCGAGTGAAGTCGGATCGTGGGCTTCGACCCGAGGTGTCGAGGTGATGGGGAGAGGTTTGGGGAGGTGAGGAGGTGGTGGTGGAAGATGAGGAAAGGTTTCTTCGTTGCGGATGTTGTTCGCGCGCGAACGCATCTTTCTCCTGCGCATTGCGATCTCTTGGCAGTCTTCAATATAAAATTTATAAAATGCACCACAAATGTGGTATATGGGATTAATGTCGGTGATGGTTTTTTTCTTCTTTCCTCTCTAAGAACTCAAGCTTCCTAAGAGTATTTTCTGGCTTGTGGGCTTCTTCGAGTTTCTTCTGGCACTACCGTTCAACTGCTGCTACTATTGTATTAACTGAACACGACGCAAGAACCCTGCCATATAGCGCAGAGCCGGGCGGCTTATTCTGGTAGACCTATAAGATAAGTCAAAACTAATTTCCTTAGTTCAATAGTCTTCTCCTACAGATTGATAGTGGAGCTAGTAAGAAAACTTACAAATCGATAATGTCAGAAAAACCCAGGAAATCAAGACCGATTCATAGGCCAAAGACCATTTAGAGGCAGGGGCGTTAGTCAAATAGTTGTAGGTGAACATAAAAATACCCCCAAGTATATGGCCGACGGAAACACTTGCAAAGTACCGGAGACGTATCTGCCCAGGGGAGAGCTCCATTATTTGAAGGGCTATAGATAGAGAATCGATGCTGAAGGTGAAAATTTTTCTGGACAGTACCTACTATCTCGGGTGGTCTCGAATGGTCTCGAATGGAAGGGTATTTATAGTCTATCATGTCACCGTTCGTTATTTTGAAATCTTTTTAGAGCATATCCGATACTCATGAATTGATTGATCGATCATATATACATATACAGATGGCAATATCGGGCATATATATACAGAAAGTTCGGTGTAACAATATAGTGTAGAGGCACTACTCAGTAGTTAGGATACTTAGGCATCGTAGCTGTGCTTATAGAAACCGATTGAACGCCATGGAATCTATCGGATTCTTATTTGGGTTGATACCCTGGGAAATTATACTGCCCAATCCATTCTCCAGAGCAGGATGCATCCATCCACGAGGCTAGACTACACCCATCTATTAAACATATCTCAAAGGAACAAACCCCTAAACCCCAACATGAAACTCCATGCTCATATAAGAAGATCGAAATAACTTGAAAACAGAAATCTTAACTTTATCATATCATCTCCCCTTCTCCATCTCCGTCATCCTCCTCACTCCAATCCATCTCCGCCTCTGCCTCCGCAGCAGCCCTCTGCACTTCAGCCAACCCACTAACCTCCTCGATAAATCCACTTTCATTCATAGCCTTCTTCACAAACTCCCATCCGCCATCGTCAAACGCACTTAAAATCTTCCCCGAACACGCGCTGCAATGGTTGTACCCAGGTGCTCGGATAATTTTATTCTGGAAGTTGAATAAAAAGCCTCGAATTTGATGCGGAACTGTTCCCAGAGGGTGCGATCCGCGGTCTTCATCCGGGGTTGCTGGTGCGGGACAAGCGCCACTATAAAAATCATTAGCAAATAGAAAACACAGGGCTATAAAACGGAATAGGTTACGGACAGTTGCGGATGTTGAAGGATCGATACGAATAGCTCAACCAGTAATGCTGACGCAATCGCCGCGATACCAGGTCTCGTAACAGTACACATCTGATCCAGGGTTTGATCTTTCACCGACTGTGTCATATAACGTCAATATCTTCCAGCAATTCAAGTGGTTTGGGGGATGCACTCACGTCAGCCGGTGCAACGACATCATTGCAAAAGTAGCAACCAAGCTCGGAGACTGGTTCAGATGTCTTAACACCCTTCGCTGCAGGTTCCTCGCTCTCATCATCCGTTTCAACTTCAGGCCGAACACCATGTCTCATGACAACAAACGTATCAAACCCAAGCGCAGCATTCAACACGATCTTTCCATAGAATTTCCCGAGAAGCGTAGGAAGCCATCTACTCTCCCTAGTATCCATCAGTAAAAATATAGCATCATGCTCTTGCACCAGTGATATCAATTTCTCATAATCCGCTTTTACTTGTGCTTCGTGAGTTTTATCTCGGACGGGGTGTCCAGCCATCGGAACCGTCATTTTGAATCCCTGCGCGTCGACGTTGGGGTATATCTCCTTGAGTGCTTCCGCTGCTCTGGCAGCCTTTGGTTTCCCACCGTTTTGACAATCCTCGAATGTGAAAAGTGGTTGACGAACGGGATTGGAATAAGAGACTGTGGCGTTGTCGATAAGTGTGATCTTTCGAACACCCCAGCCTAGAAGGATACGAGAAACGTAGGAACCCAAGGTTCCAGCTCCTAGCAAGAGACATTTTGTTTCTTTAATCTTGTCTAGATCCAAATCCGGCGCGATTCTCCATTTCATCAGGCGATTGTTAAGATCGACTGCGGAATCCGCAAGTCTCGTGGGATCCATCATCTGTGACAGATCCGCGAACCTCGGAAGCAATTTTTTCTCTCTATTTCGTTCCCAACCAGTAATCTTTGGCAGGGGAGCATCCTTCAATGAGAGCTCAGAGATGTCCGGTTCACTGTCGTCCTTGATGGTCCAAATCACACTTCTCGGTTGGTGCCTCTGGGCATGAATATCGCGGTATCCAACAATATTGACTTCCTTGAGCTTCCAGCGCTTCCTGATCAAGACCAATAGATTCCTCAAGGGCCAACCGGGATGTTCGTCAAAATTACTGGGATCAGCAAACGCGACGAAAGCATCGTTCTTCATATCTTTAACATCTTTGAAGAATCCTTGTTCGTATTCTCCGAGGGTTTTCACGACCCAAACGGTGTCCTCGTCAGCTGTGGCCGGCTTGACTCTCTTGAATAAGAAGAAACCACGTTGCCTGCTGTCAACGCTGTATCTCCAAGTGGCAACAGCATCACAGAGGGACGCAGTTTCCTCCGAACTGAATTGTCGTCGTTCGCCGACTATCGACCACGGTGGCGAGGAGTGTATCGCCGGGAAACCGCACCAATAGTGAAAGTGATACTTTTTGAGGTCGGCGAAAGATATGATTGTGAATGAAGAGAGGAGGGATGGAACAGAGTAGATGGAGCCATCCAAGATAGCTTCCCAAACCTATCGAATTTCACAAGTTAGTCTAAATATCATGCCTCTTGAATTAAAGGGATGCCGCCTTACTGTTCGGCCCGATTTCTGAATAATATCACTGTAGTTTGTCTTTTTGAACTCTTCGATAGTGTTCACATTCCTGATAATGCCCTCTCCTCTGAAGTGACCAATCCCCGGTCTGTAACAATCACCAGTCAGCTTCTCACCCCGGCCACAAACGAGTAGAAATCTCACACATACTCATCAGAAGTCAAAGCCGTGGCGCCGATCTGCATGCGACACGAGTTGGCTGGTGGATCGCTGGGATTGATCTCGTACAGGCCTAGAACCCTCCTAGCCGAGGTGTCCAGCTTGTCATGGTTGATTTTGTGATATGCGAGAGACGAGAAGAAGGCGAGATCAATATCTGAGGCGAACGGTGCGAACTGCATCTCGCCGGCGACAAAATTACCCACGTATTATTCGCAGGCTTCTTATTCAGAAATGATAATAATTCTACGACGGAAGGGAAGTTGTTAATCGAGTCGGAGAGGTAGAGTCGTCCCAAAATAATCGATGGCGGGGTAATTAAGCGAAATCCCGATGGGCTGCGAATATGCAAGGTACGGAATGGTTGATGTCTACGCACTAGAAATGATGAAGTTGACGAGGAAGGTGTGCAAGTCTTAGAGATTGTGAGAAGGAAGAATATCCTCGATATCAGTATTGCATTTATGGCTCTTTGTCATCGCTGAGATCATCTGCCTCGACAGGCACGCTGCCATGGCTCGGATCACCTGGCCCAGGCGCGTCGGACATTCGAAGCTAATCCGCCCCCACCATGTCACTACAACGCACAAAATACAACGGACGTTTATTGATCTTGTCGAATATCCAGTGTCGTCTACTCTATTAAGTTGAGATGCCTCGTCGCTTCTCTATCCTGTTTTGCATGGTTATCTAACTAGGTAGCCAACATGTAAAATGTTGTCATTGATATCTCCATAGATTGTAAAATAAAATCGCTAAATATACGAATACACCACCTCAAATAATTTATTTGCAAATAACTCCAGAGAAATGACACACAATTTCGAAAAACCAAACCGAAATTTCGCTAGAGCACATGAAGCCAATAATCAGAAACAACATAGGTATCGTATAAGCTAGACTCAGTCCACCTAAACGCCGCAATCGCACCCGCCATCATCACAATCCGACTCACAAAGTATAACGCTGGCGAGATTATACTCAACATTGTCAGTGGACCGCCCCACCTCAATACAACCCTTGGATAATGCATGAAAATGAGGAGAGACACGATGGATGTAATCGCAGCAACCCTCCAGAGCCATAGCTCTACAAAAGTTGGAAAATGGGTATCCCACGATATAAGGTGGAGTCCTCCGAACGAAGCTCCAAAGAGACAGATGAAAGGCCATAATTTTGATCCGTACAGGTCCGGGTCCCAGTGAGCGACGACGGTCTCTTCTTTCCAGACGATCTGTTGGTCGCCGTGCTCTGGAGTAATGGTGACGCTAAACCTTCCTTTGCTTGCTTGGGGTTGTATTTCTTGACTTTGCCATCTTGCCCTTTTCATCCGTATCTCATACTCCTTTTCGAAAACACGAGGTGTTAAAGTCCATACGCCCCATAAAGACGTTTGTTTCGGAGTTCCTTCGTCGTCAAAGTCGTAACTCACGGCCAGTTCTTCGAATTCTTCCCGTTGGGCGGTAGTCATCACCGGAAGATTGACGATAGTTGGCGACATTATATCCTTGGGTTTATACCACCAGAAAAAATATGTCGCGGTGAACAACGGGATATAACTAATGGTCATCGATTCTAGCGGTGCCAGAGGAAGATCGTGCGCAGCCCTCATAATACACTGTGCCAGAAACCAGAACACTTGCGCTAACGCAGTAGCTTTCGCGAAACCATCGGTGTTACTTTTATCCTCTATATCCCTTTTCGATAGTCCCCAATCCGCATGATTTCTCCACTCTACTAATCCGTTCTTGAGTAGCCATACATACTGATTCGGCCAGATGACTCGCGCATGGGTCCCCGAAGTCCTATAACGCAGAGCGAGCATTCCGATATAAAAAGCATGAATCAACTCCATACTCTCCCCATCATCATCTTTATACTCCGAGCAGTCCGCCACGGTTTTCTTCGCCTGACTCCATTCTTGTAATCCTTCAACAGCGATGAACTCCGGTGCGATGATTGCTTTTAGGAATAACGCAGCTTTATGCCACTGACCGAATGAAACTCGGGTATAAACTCGACGGTGTATGACGACCCAGGTACAAATAAACATGGTGAGTAAACAAGTGGTGATTAACGAAAGAGTTCCTCGACCAGGCGATTCGCGCATCCAGCCTATCATCGTCGCATTATTAGAAAGAGACATCGCGGAGGCTGAGCCTGCGCTCACCGCGGAGTCCATCGCGTTGGAGATGTGAAAGGATTCGGGTTAGTTTGGCCCCAGGGCCATGGAAACTGTCGGGTCATTAATCTGGGTAACGGCTCCATGGGAATATGATTTAAGGAATAGTGGAGCAGATATACCGTCTTGAGAGAATAAAGGTCCAAGACTTTCGTTTTGGTCCGAAATTAGGTAGCATTATGTGCACACCCTCAGCTTCGTTCTTGACGCTGCCTAACATGTTTTTGGAAGTGCTGCATGTTTCTTGCTCTGTGACTTCTCCTATTGCCCAGACCTTCTGATAACATTGTTTCTAGGGATATCCATCTTGTGCCTTCATGAGCTTAGTACAATATTTTAAAGAATATAACTTCCTCGTAATACTTATGAATCGGCCTGATCTCAAGCTTCTATGCACGGAATCAAGATGTTATAGTATACCTATACTTATACTCGCGTATCTTCATCTTGTCTAGCCCGTACCCACTGCGAGTCACGACTAGTGATAGCGCTATTCAACCTCGTCCCTATATCCTGTGCAACCACGTCTCAAAGTGTAAGCCGGCCTCTTCCTATGAGCCTCTCATATAATTAGCATCAATATTATGCATCTTAGATTTCATGTTTGTCTTAAGATATGTTTTGACCCCGAAATTAATGCGCTCAAGAGGCACAGCGGACTATCGTGGGGGCGCGAGCCGACCAATCAAACCGCTATCCTATGCGGTTCGGGTTTGTCTTTTGGGCTTGTGCAACCATCAAGGGGTATGCAAGATGGATCTCTTACTGATTCTCGCGCCACTGGGTCTTGATTAACTACAAACAACGTTGTTTGGTCGCACTCCTTGGTAACAAATTTATTTTGGAGTCGAAGAGAGATTTACAATGAGAGTAAGCTTCGTAAAGTGATAGCATCGGACCTATATGCTATGAAGAAAATTACTCAAAAAACATCAAACCCTAAGCCTGCTAAACGTTAATACAATAATATATTCTAATTTATAATGGTGGTGTTAAATATCAAGAATACTCGTCAATAGTAACGTGACTCCATTGCATGAGAAAGATCCGAGCCGACACACAGCCTCTAATCATTTTGGATCCAAGATCCTCATGATGGCAAGAGTGACGATAGGATTACCCATAATAACATCATGCAAACCATACTTCAAAATCTCCTCCCGAATAACCCCATTATCAGTCCTCCATTCCACAACAGTCCCCCCTTCTCCTCTATCTCTCCTCAACCCCTTCTTCTTAACCTCTAAACCTTCAAAGATGATTCCTCCAGGGACAGTAGCCGCCACGGCCCGCCAGAATACCTGTGGCGTGTGAGTCCACGGAACATCATAGTCGTCTTGAGCATGTATAAGGGTAAGTTTATATTTCCGGCCGTTCGCTTCATTCGTTCGAATATACTGCGCAAGACGATCCCCGCTGAGCCACTTATCACGGATAAAAGTACCAAGATAGTTGAAAAGATAAGGGAATCTAGCGATGGGGCCTAATATCGGGATGGTACCCGCGATACGATACGTAGCAACCAAAGTCGGAACATCAACAAATGAAGCTACCAGAACAGTCCCCGCGAATATCGTAGGCGGGGATTCTAGAGCGTAGTGTTCCATTAAAGCAGATGTGACAGCTGTACCCATAGATTGCGCGAAGAAGAGGATTCGATCCGGCGGGATACCCGCGATTTTTGTCGCCCATTCGACGATAGCTATCCCGTCGAGGAGGATTCCGCGTTCGGAGGGGGAACCGGTGCTTCGTCCGAAACCACGGTAATCGAACGTCAATACGTGGATTTTATCAGGTCGGCCGGCAGACAATGCGCGATAGTTTGGAGTTCGATAACCCGATCCGACGGTTCCACCTGCTCCGTGCATGTGAAGAATCAAGATGGCTTCCGGGTCATCTCGTAACAATCTAAACGCAAGTCGTGAAGTGATATCGTTGACGAACCCAGCCGGTTCGCTGAGTAACTCCGATTCATGCCTGCGGTATAGTTCCACAGGTAAAATATGCCATGCGTATAATGTTTCGCCGTCCGAAGCCTTTATGGAAAATGGCGTTACCTGGTTATGTAAGAACCCGAATACTTCTGGGACATTCAGGTCTTTGAACCATGTCATCTGAATGGCGTGGAGGTAGACGGCATGGGCTTGGAAAAAATGATTTGCTATTAAACCTAGGAAACAGGCATATATACCAACTATTGCTGCCGCAGAGATCGATCCGACTTTGATCAAAGATCCAACCATATCGCTCATACTTGGAGAAATCGATCCCGCTCGAGGGAAGCAAAAGGAACGAGGGGAAATGCAAACGTGATGGGATTTCTAGAGTAAATACATTTGAGTACGGATGTCAGGCTTGGATATAAGTCTCAAGGTCTTTGTTATAATTCAAACTAAGCGCCGGGCTTTCTGAAGGGGTTCTAGGAGGATTCAACGATCCTTGGCGCCTGCTTCGACAATCCGATATCTCTAACTTGAGACGAAATTCGTGGCGATTTACGAGTTATCAAAGTAGAATACGATCTGAAGAATCTAGAACCGAAAATCTGACTAGCGTTAGGTTGAAAACGACATAGGAACGTCGAGGTCCCTGAAAATGATTTCTGTCGAATAGCCTCGCTTCATGCTTGGTAGATTTCGTGTCACATAAACCCCGGAGAGGTCCCTGGAGCTGTGCCACCAAGAAAGGCGTGGGGGCCGGCTAACCCGCCCAACCAATCATTGAGATAGGAGGGGTACACCTACTAGTCGACAAAGGCAACAGGCAATACCAGTAGTTAAGGTCCATCCAGCAGTTAGATCTGATGATGGTTGCCCCTTCCGAAAGATGTGGATAAAGATAGTGATTATTAGATATCAAATATGGAGTTGGTATGCAAAGCTTCGATTATGCCTGATAATGGGCCTCCCATAGAGTTTCTTCGATTGTATGATCGCATAGGTTCTAAATGTACGAGTAGGATTAGAAGGCTGAAGAAACGGGGCAATGTGTTGAGTGTTTGACAATGTGTTGCGGGTCTGGTGTGTTGGGGTTGAAGCCCTCTCGCCAGTCTCAAAGCGGCCTAGTGCGTCTTTCGCGGAGCAGCCAATTTTCATACACCAAAATTTCGTTACCAAAGGCACATCTCCAAAAGCGACATTTCGACATCAACGACCATCGACAATCCCCCCCGACCACCCGACGCCGATACTCGATAATCCTTCACAATGGGGTATGTTTCTGCTCGCTTCCACTCTATGAATTGATAATCTGAAATTTATAATTGACCTTTGCTGACTTCTGCTCGTTTGTAGTATTGGTATGTTGATATTTGCGAAAAGGCACCCGATAAATGTTTCGATGGATATGATGGACTAAGACGACGATTCGTGCAGATTTGAAGACACACCACCAGCGGGCTAGCCACCGAAAGGCTCCCAAGAGCGAGAATCCTTATCTCGCCCTCTTGGTCAAGCTCTACAGATTCTTGGCTCGTAAGTGATACCGTCCGATTCGACATAGATATATCAAGAAAAAATCCACAGGAGGAAGAAGGGATGGCTCAGGATACGAGGTTGGAAGCTGTTTGATTGAGAGATTGGGGTTTCTGTGGACTGCGACTATGATGTGTCAAATTCGAGGGAATACGTACTGATGGGGACTCCGATATTCAGGCCGAACCGACTCTAGCTTCAACAAGGTCATCCTCCGCCGCCTCTTCATGTCCAAGATCAACCGCCCACCAGTCTCCCTCTCCCGCATCCACAGACTTGTTGGCCAGGAAAACACCAAGACCGAAGGCAAGACCATCGTCGTTGTCGGCACCATCACCGACGACAACCGTCTCTTGACTGTCCCAAAGATCACTGTCGCCGCCCTTCGCTTCACCGCCACCGCCCGTGCCCGTATCGTCGCCGCCGGCGGTGAGGCCATCACTCTCGACCAGCTCGCCTTGAGGGCTCCAACCGGTGCCAACACTTTGCTCCTCAGAGGACCAAAGAACTCTCGTGAGGCCGTCAAGCACTTTGGTTTCGGCCCACACAAGCACAAGAAGCCATACGTTCAATCGAAAGGAAGAAAATTCGAGCGTGCCCGTGGTCGCAGAAGGTCGAGGGGTTTCAAGGTCTAAATTATATACTATTACGAAGATCTACTATCCGTTCTCTTTTTTTTCTCTCCGGCTTCTACGAAGAATACATTATATTCCATCCGTGTCTCGCCTCCGAACCCTCTTCTCAATATCCTCCCTCCGTGTATCAATCAGAACCCTACGACCCAGATCCTACTTACAACCTTTTTTTTATTACTCTTGCTCCGCTAGCTGCATATATTCCCTATTTTTATTTTCTGGTCCTGTTCACGCAAGGTGTTTTATTATCGGGATTTTCAAAATTTTTCTTCTTGAACGAACGAACGAAAGAAACCCTTTGCCGTATATTCCCATGTCTTATCTTAGGAACACACGCTTACCCGCGTTCTGTTGACGAAAAAAAGCATTAATTAATGACTTCCCATAGAGAAAATGGAAGAGAAGAAGAAAAAAAAGATATTAACGGCAGTAATAGGCGATATCCTATACGCTTTTGTAGAATGGTGATATCGCCAATTTCATTACGTTCGTGAAGCTTAGAATACACGTCGACGAAGAGGATACGGTCTACAAATTACTGCTGATATATTCCTTCCCAACCGGAAACTTGAACGACATCCCAGAATCCCACCTCACAACCAACCCCCAAACCCCATCAATCTGGTCCGGCCAACTCCCATCCCCATTCCCATTCTTCATCTCCGTACATTTCTGAAACCTAACCTTCCCTCCCATCCACGGAATATACCCCTTCCAACCCGTCGTCCCGGTCTCCCCATTCTTCTTCCCTTCCGGTGTCTCAACAGCTTTAAGATCTGGCTGGTGCGCTTCCAAACTCAACGGTAGATAACTCGTATTCAACGGCACCGCAATCCTACTAACGATCGGGATATCTTTAACCACCGCTACGAAGAACGGGGAGTCCGGCGATTCCGGGTGTGCGACTGTGATCCGAGTGTTACCAGTCGCCTCCGATTTATCGAAATTAAACACCGCGAGATGTTTGGGAATGTTCCAGTTTTTGCGGCCGTTGTACGCGGTTTCTTTACTCGAGACGTAGATGTTTGTGATGCGGAAACGGGAGGACGGGGCGTGTGGGGTTTTGAAGTAGCCGGGTATGTAGAGGAGTTCATCGTAGGCGCCGACGGGGGTATCGTGGTAGCGTATCACCATGATCATGCCCTGATATAAAGACTGCGCGTTAACGTACTGAATAAACGATCGAATGTTACTAATTAATAATATGACGTACCGGTCCGCCGTCGAAACCGTCGTTCGCGCCGGCGTGGAAGTCCAGCGGGTTGCAGGATCCGGGGTATATCTTCTTATTTCCCGTCATAGGGAAGCAGGTGAACCACCAAGCTTCACCTTTACATTCCCACGGACCAGGGACATGCTCGATATTATATTCCGTAGCCATCGTTCCCGTTGTTGTTTCCGATGCCATTATCCGACGAAGTTTTGAATAAAAAGTGGGAATAAATGTTGGAATGTTGTAGCTGCTTCAGCTCGAGGGTTCTTGGTGGGTTGGTGTAGCGCTACCGCCGTAGCTGAGTCCTACATCAACGTTCGCACTGGGGGACGTATGTGCCGGCTTTTATGAACCAATCTCGTAGCAGAATTCCGCACACCGAGCGGCCATTTGCAGGAGGATATTGGGCCTGTGATACCCCGACTCCGAGGAGGTAACAGTTTCACGCGCATTATAGGCCGATGAGGGTGAGTTTTGAGCCGTGGCAAGATTCAGACTATCCTATCTCTGCGGGGTTCCACGATTGAGTTTTTTGCGCGACCTCCATTCCGTCCGGATGTTAAGACTCCGGATGCTGTTGAATCCGATAACAGGGGATATTAGACCGCTACGAATACGGCCTGATGATTGAGGAAATGTCGATGGTGATTCGATGTGGATGTCTCGAATGCCAGTATTTACTGGGTAGCTGGGATCTAGCTGACATGCGCAAGTCGAAGCGACAACGAAAAACAAAACCGCAGAAAAAGCTTGAAAACTTTAGCTGACCAGGCGTTAAAGCTCACGCCAGGAGCCCCACCTTCCAGATATCAAAGTACCTCCGATTCAAATCCTCTGTAGGTGACATAAGAATCCGTAAACCCCACAGTCGACAATATCCCAATCGCCTGCGGAATTCAGAATCAGATAACTCTCCGAGAAAAGAAATCTCACGGACTTCGTCTGGCAGGCAAAACCCCATCCATCATGCCCTCGCCATCTTCGCTCAAGATCAAGACGTCGAGCGTGAACCGACTGGTGAAGGAGGAAAAAACATATCACAAAGAAGTCGCGCTGCAGAAAGCCAAAGTTGAGAAAATGGAGCAAGAGAACGCCGATTTCTACGACTTAAAAGCGCAGGTAAGAATTTACTTATCAAAATATCTTATCATTCTAGACAAAACAAATATACTAATTTTTTATTATCGGGTTCAATTAGAGAGGGGTTCTCACAGATACAGAACAGATGATACCTGAATTGCATAAAAAATTGGAAACAGCGGTTGAGGCTCTGGAACTGGAACTGGTAAGATTCTATATTTCAGATCACCCTTCATTCACGTATCACGTTCTGATATATGTTATCTAGGAATTGATCGATGAAGATACGGACGAGAAAAAGGCAGCCCTCGAAGCCGTTGAGGAGGCCAAGAAAGTTTACGAAGGCAAGACCGCAAGCAGTGGCTTGTTCTCGGACGACTAGGCAAACAATGTATAGTATCTTTCATCCTTAAGAGCATATTTAGCTGGAGAATTCACGGTTCTTTGCTCAATTAACACCTGCGGACCTCCGTAAATGCGTATGCTTAGAACCAGCGGTAGGTACAACAAAAGAGCTTGTCCGGAAACTTAATAATTCATCCTACAACAGAGCATCTCATTCTAGAAGGAGCTTTTCATCACGATTCTAGATACTCGAACGCATAGCTCAATATTAAAATATCAACTTCATTAATTATTCCGCTTCCTTGAAAAACCAAGCGCTTTTAGACATCTAACTCCCGTCCAAATATGCAAGCTATGCTAAAACTAAAATACATCATCATTACTAAAGAAGCAACTTCTATCGTTTACATTATTACGAAACCCTCAAACCTTCTCAGTGTAATCTAAAGAAGACCGATTTACAACGCAAGAGCGAAAATGAAAGCACCAACCAATCCAACCATACCGACACTCTTCTTCGATCCGGCACCGGTGGCAGACGGTGGAGCGTTAGTGGGCATAGTAACGGTTCCGTTGCCGCTGCCGTATGAAGTAGAGGTAGCAGGAGCAGTAGTAGTTGCCATGGTAGTCATGGAACCAGATGGCAAAAGTCCGTTACAGAAACCTTGGTTGCAAGTGTTGGTAGCGCACTGGTTATCCGAAGTGCAAGCGGACTGGAAGCTACCGCAGGTTCTGATCGTGAAAGCTGTGACGCCGTAGCATTGAGCGCCGTTAGCGCATTGTTCGTCGGATGAACATTGCGCGCCTACTGGCAGGGAACTTGGGGCAGCCATGATTGAAGAGAAGGTTGGCGGCGGGATTCCTCCTGTGGCATCGCTAGTGGTGGTTGGAGCGCCGGTTACGGACGAGGACGAGAGAAGGCCGTTGCAGAAACCTTGGTTGCAGGTGTTCGTGGCACATTGGCTGTCGGAGGTACACACGGATTGGAAGCTACCGCATGTTCGAATTGTGAAGGCGGTGACTCCGTAGCATTGCGCTCCGCCAGCGCACTGTTCATCAGAAGAGCATTGCGCGCCTACTGGAAGAGAACTCGGTGCAGCCATGATTGAAGAGAAAGTTGGCGGTGGGATCCCTCCTGTGACATCGGTGCTAGTTGGAGCACTCGTTACAGACGACGAAGAAAGAAGGCCATTGCAGAAACCTTGATTGCAGGTATTGGTCGCGCATTGGTTGTCCGAAGTACACGATGATTGGAAGCTACCGCAAGTCTTAATAGTGAACGAGGTGACGCCGTAGCACTGAGCGCCGTTAGCGCATTGTTCAGTGGTAGAGCACTGAGCACCTAAGGGTAAAGATCCGGGAGCCGCAGTGACTTCTTGAGCGGAAACATAGGCGACAGCGGTGGCGAGGGCGAAGAGTGAAGCGCGCATTTTGATATATTGAAGGAACGATGGAAAATAGTTGGAATTATTAAACGGGTTATATTAACGAATGCCTAGAAGATATTGAAGCTTTGTTGATAATGATATGGAATATAGGAAAAGTCTGGCTGGTATCTGGAAACCGCTTCCAACTTATACTAATTTACCAGCCCCTTGGACCGATGAAAAAGAAAAGAAGCTGAAAACATCGAATTGTTATGACCATTCCCACCAATCCGTGCAGATTTGCAAAAGAAAATGGTCTCCGCTAATAATAGCCATGGCCCCCAGGGCTAACAACGTTAAGATTTAGTGTGTGACGGAGATCCGTTCGTTGTGTGTGAGCTAACAAGTCGGGGGATACTAACGTTAGTATGAATCTGGTGAAAAGGTACGGAACTTCCCAAAACAAAGAGAGAGAAAAGCCCAAAGAAACAAAAAAGTATGTTCAGCTGGAACCGCCGGGAGCGGCTGAGTGCAACCTCTGAAGGGGGCGGAAACAGTTCCCTATTCTTCTTTTCTTCATTCCGGTACCATACTTTTACTCATTTGGCATTTGGGTCGAGATGGATGCGACTGTACCATTCATTATTGTTATTTTTACTGTTCCTTGAAGGATCTTCGAATATTCCAAACTACGAATCATCATGCTTCATCGTTACCGCTTTAGAAAGGATTTGAAAAAGTGGAGTTTGGATGTTACGTAATTACATTGGTGGTCTTTTGACTCGTTCTCGTTATGTGTCCAAATATACCGCCTGGGCAGACGCAAATCCTTTTTCCTGGGCGGACGCGAACTTCTAGATAGTCAGCGGATACCGGATGGTGTCCTTCTGTCATATCCTCTCCTAGCAAAAAAGACATCTTTCCTGCATTTAGGAAATTAGAGTGGCTTGATCAAGCCCATTTCAACGCTAGAAAGTTTAAGGTTCACAGATCGTGAACGGTATTCTGGCTAACTGGAAGTTGAATTAGAGATTTCGTACAGCCGCACCAGGTGTTCTCCATAGGCGGTTTTTTCTCTCGCGGGTTCAAGATGCCAATAACACAGCGCAAGGCGGCCCCGCAATATCTGTATGCAAGTGCCTGCACAGGTGGCACCAGGAGGAAAAAGCTTGGTTCACAAGTCTAGCCCTACCAGGAGAAGCACCGCCTGCGCGTGCTCCGATCCCCAGCCACCGTCGAGTTAACAATAGCTCGACCAGCAAATCCGCAGCAACCGGCGACCGCGATAGAAGATATCGGAAAACGGTTAGAAACTTCTGCGGAATCTGCCAATAAGGCGCTGGAAGCTTCCGTTTCTCCGGCTTAGGATTCTCGTTGACTTTTTCATGCGCATTGTATTGGTGATACCTCCTTCCAGTTGTGATGGCAGCTGCGGAATGCTCGTTGGATCGCTGGGACAACTTTCCGAGTTGAGGTTCTTGTGGAACAAGACAGGGGCAGCGTGCACCTGCTGATGATTGGGGACAGGATATCGAAAATCCAAATCTCCTTATCAAGTCCCTGTTAGCAATGACATAGATTCGTATCAGATTTGTTCCTGACTGGGTTGTTCCAGATTAAGCAGCTATCTTCAGGACTGAAAATTGCAGTTGGCTTGTTGAGGAGAGCTCAACGCAGAACCTAAGGTACCTTCGAGTTTTCGATTCACCAGTAACCAGGTAAAGGAATCGAACCGTTTCGATTCCAATACAAGGTTGTCTAGCAAAGAGAAACTACCCTGTTTAAACAAATATTATAATCGAGAGAAAAGTTTATACGGCGAGAGAGTTTCCGGTGTCCATTGATGACCTTATGGATCAGCTGCGTTTCATAAATTTAACGTTTGCCATATACATGGGTTATGACTACACGTATCAACTGGCGACGGCATATATATGAATATACTGGAATTCGCTTTCTTAGGAAACAGTCTGTAGAAATTGCTGGTAAATTCTAATGGTGAAAATATATATGTACACTCAATTTTATGGAATTCAATGCACTTGACATTTACAACTGTCCCCCTTCAAACTTTCCGAAGATTGAAATTTTACCAGATATTTTTCGGGAATTGTGAGTATTCTGGTAGCACGAACCTCTGGGCCCTGTGTGCCGAGATATCTGGTAGTTCTGAAACTAAGATTTTTTGGAATATTATCAGCGATTGCTACTAATTCGGCCATTCTACCGTCAAAAGCAATGGTATGCGCATACCTCCAGTCTATGTTACCCAGTGCAAGAACCCTATACGCCTCGATTAACCTCGCAACTTGCGAATCGATCTCTTCGCCCCAGGAAGGCAACTCTTGGAGTACCTTCTCCCATCGTTCATAGCACTCATCGAGCATATTATCAACTTTATCCATAGCCTCTTGAAGCGAATAACCTTGCTTCATCAATAGAATTATGAAATTGGCGTCTGTTCCTTTCCCCTGTAGAATGAAACATGTGAATTAGCAATGCTTCCAGCTTTTAGTAATTGCAGTCTATTATTACCAGCTCTTTTCGGATTGAAAGAACATCATTCGACCTAGTCGAAAGATATTAAATGCTAATTCGCGAAACTATTTTATAGCCAGGGAATACATACAACCACATAAGGTCATTAGAAACATTTCTGCAGGTATCCACCGACGTGTGATTTATTATGTGACGCGGGAGGTCAATCTTATTAGACCATCTTGATCCTAGTTAGCTGAGCGTATCACGAAGTTGGGCATGTTCTCATGGATTGGAAATCCCCAGAATGTTAACTTACTCAGCAAACGACATTGTCGGATAGCCTCCGATCGATCCTCTTCGGATTTCAATGTATTGGTCGATGCTAATGTTTCCGGTATCTTTGATCATCCATTGAATTTGTTTGAGTAGACCCATCATATATAATCTATGATGCTCTTTATATCGTAGTTGAAGTTCTATCGTTTCATTCAAGCTAGTATCTTGCATCTGATCGTTGGAATAAATGCACAACGCCTTCAGAAATAAGTATGGCACACCTTTCGAGTTATTCTACGTGTGATCTTATGTGAGAATATATCCTTTCATCGATGATGCATTAATAGAATATTCTGAAATACTTACAGCACTAAAATTTCTCCAGCAAACTTGAAATATATGTCTGACCGGATTTTCTGCCGGGCTAATGTCCGGGTAATCATCATCAAGAATAGCAAGTGTCTCCAAAATTTCATTGGCAGCACCGACGGGATCGTATTTGAAATCACCCTCGTCAACGCCTGGAATTCAAAACTTGTGAGCTCGTGGATACATATACAAGAAATTGAACACGAGGGGTCCCAAAAACACTTACGGTCATCAAACATAGCTACCCAGTAGAGCCAATCAACCAATGCCCTCAACTGCTCTTCAGTCGCAAGCGGTAAAAACCCCGCCGCCATCAATGCAAAATCGGCCTCAAAAATCTTTTTCGATACTTTTTCATTGAATCCAAGTACACCGGCCGCCCAAGCGTGACCTGAGCTTCTCACCGACTCGTGATGTGGGCTAATATGTGCTTCCGTCGCCATTATTGATTTGAAGAAATTTGGTATTTTCACGGATATAACCTTGAGTTCTTCGTGTCCATCTAGCATGACTACGGGGGATTGGACTTTTCCTGGTGGCCGGGTTTCAATTGGACTTTGCAAGACCATAGGCGGCGCTAAAATACTAGTTGCGATTTCTGTCGCCATTTTACGGCGCCTGGGAATTCGCGGTTGGCTTACAGATGCGCCTGTAATATAATTTCAAGTCCGTCTGATATATGAATAGGAAGAAAGTGAAGATTTCTTCCGAAAAATTAGAAATGTTCAATAGCAGCTCGAATCACGGTCGAATACTAATAAACAGCAAGATATCTTATGAGAGAAATACTTAAAGATGTTTTCAAATTATGGACACGGACGGCTTTTAAAACTACCTTCTACAAAAGCTCACAGTGGCTGCGACTAGGAGGCGAAACCCAGGACGAGATTTATGGATATGCCGGGTAAATTATTGATAGAGCTGAAACTGCATAGGAATGTGCTCTCAGCTCTCTCAATAAGTATACATCCTTACAATATATATTGGTATTATATATATAGAGCTACTTCTGATGTGACTTACTAGGCTTATATGCGCTAAAAGCTGCAGGCACCTGCACCCTCAAATTCCTGCAAGGTTTCTCAAAATTTACAAACTTCTGTGGTAGAAAAACATCTTCTTTCGAGCAGGTTGTGATTGTGTCTTGCTTAAGTGGTATTCGCTTGCGAGTGTTGTCCTTTTTCAGTTAGGCGTCAGTTGTCGACCCTAACGGGATTATAGGCTACTTAGCTTATAACTATTTATCATTCTGTGAGCTCGTCGCATTATCCGGTCGAATCGTGGGCCAATAGCATATGGGTAAGCAGGATAACTCACACGAGAACTTCTGCGCAAGATCTGGTTTGGTAATCATGATGTCTAGATGGAGTAGTATCTGTATTGATACAGAAAGCACATTCCTGAGCAGCTTTGTTGAGGTCGAAAGCTAATATCTAAATCTAGATTTAGACCTCAATAAGTAAAATTCTACCCAAAGAAATCGGATAAGCTCATAAGACCCGGCTTTTATAGCTCCAACAAATGAGAACCCGGGGTGTTGTGAAATAGCTGGTCAAAGTCTATAGACTTCTAGCTACAGATCTTACTCTATGATATCGATCGATTTGTGTTGGCAGTGCGGCTGTAGGCATGCATGAGCTGTTTTACTTAGCTAACCTGGGGATCGATTGATCGAGACTAGCAGTCGTGCATATTTCCAACCGACCTTGCAGGGTTCCACATATAGTACCGAGGTGAATGCACCCCAGAAAACCGTGAGGCTGTAAAAAGTTGCTCGTTATAAAAAAAAAAAGTGTGAAAGAAGAATATTTCTAGAAATAGAAAATGAAGGTTGAAAAAGACCCAATTGTATAATTTCGCCCAGTTGGCAGCATCCTTTGCTCTTTAGTTTCTCAAGGCTGCTCAGTACAAATAAAAAGTGCTTCAACTTAGGATATTGATATTAAATTTTTCAAGAAAGTTATTCAAATAAACATTGACAGATGTACTATCTAAACAAGAGACCGATATGATTTCCACTCAAACGAGACTTACGCAACCTGATCATGATCTAATAATCATAGGTGCCGGAATATACGGCCTCTATGCCGCCAAAACCTTCATTGCCATATGCCCTTCCATAAACCTAATTATCCTTGACTCCGTGAGTATTTAATCATTTCCCTCAAATACCACTTTCTCATAGCATAATTGCTAAAGATACCCTGACTTCTCGTAGCTTGCATCCGTAGGTGGTGTATGGGCAAAAGAGCGACTCTACCCAGGCCTATACGTCCAAGTCCCCGCCAAAGCTTTCGAGCTCCCAGAACTTCGATATGACGAAGTTCCGGGTATCGAATTCACGTCAAAAGGTCACATCAGTGGTTATGACTGGAGTCGGTATCTGGATATATGGGTAGAAAGAATGGATTTGATGAAATATATTCGGCTCAGTACGAGAGTTGATAAAGTTACTCGGGAAGATGGTTTATGGTTATGTCAGATCGGAAACCAAGAGGTGGTGTCGTCGAATAAATTGATTGTAGCTACTGGAACTACGAGTATTCCGAATTATCCGAATATCGATTTGTCGGAATTCTCACGACCGATAATACATAGTCAAGACTTGGGAAAGATGCAAGAGAAACTGGATGACGCGAAAGAAGTGACGGTATATGGTGCCAGCAAGGGGAGCATGGATGCATTAGCGCAGCTAATGAGAACCGGAAAGAAAGCGAAGGTATATTTAATACCCTCTAGAATAGTTATATACATGGTGACTGGGCTGATACATGGTGCAGTGGATTATTCGTAAGGAAGGGCGTGGACCCGGCTGGTTAATCGAAGGGTCAGCATTCGGATTGGCTACAGTCACATTCACCCGTCTGATATCAGTTCTATTTCCTTCTGTATACGAAGATGATGGCTTCACATGGCTTCACCGATTTTTCAAAAGAACGTTAATCGGACGGTCTCTTACGCGGGCATTCATGAGCCTGGGAACATCGATCGTGAAAAGTCAAATGGCACCCATCAACGATAATATAGCTAGAGCGATACCGAATATTTCTCCATTTTGGTTGTATCATCCTCTTAGCGCGGATACATATCATGATATCCCGTTTTGGGACCATGTTAGAAGAGGTGATATTGAGGTAAATTTCTTGAGCCTTGACTTTGTCGAATACGAGATCACTGACTTAAGTCTATTTTTCCAAAGGTAATACGGGACTCTATCGTTAAGTTGAGCGATGGGACTGTAACTTTAAATTCTGGAGACGTATTTACTACGGATGCGGTCATATTTGCGACGGGGTTCAAGTCAAAAATACCTTTATTTTCGAATGAACTTGCAATGAACCTTGGTATCCCCGCTCCGATCACAAGCTACACAGAAGAATACCTGGAAAAATGGAAGAAAATAGAAAAAGAAGCTGATAGAAAAGTTTACGCGTCTGCTCCACTTCTCAAAACCTCCCCGAAACCTCCCCGAATAACCAAAGAAAACTCAGGTGAGTAGATATCCTAAATTAGGATACCACGGAGCGTATATCAAATTAAACATGCCTTCAGGTCCGTTTCGGCTCTATCACTACGCAATCCCAACTGAGTTCGCGGACAGGAGCATTGCGATATTGGGAAACGTCGAGTCCACAGCCACTTTGCAATACACTATCGCAATCTCGCTCTGGACCGCAGTATACATGCTCGGAAAACTGGACTTACCGAAAAAGGAGGAAATGGAAAGTTATATAGCGTACGAGTTGAGGTTCAGTCAGCTAAGACATTTGGGGAGTGGGAATCGTCATATCTGCCTTCTGTTCGATACCTTGCCCGTAAGTGCAGGTTCTTATTTTATTCAATATTAATGATGGCTAATGAGACCTTGTTATTTTGGAGCTCTAGGTTGTCACGATGTTGTTGAAAGAATTAGGGTTGAAACCATGGAGAAAGAAAGGAAAGTTGAAGGAATTGTTTACGAGTTATTGCTCTCGAGATTTTGAAGATATTACCAAGGAATGGATATTTAAAAATGGGCTGATTCCTCAGATTCCTAGCTGATTCATTGATGTCACCTTGATGTTCCTAGAATAAATATAGCTGTGTATCGTTAACGATACGCAACTTGTTGTATTGATCAATAGAGGTAAACTTCTCATGCTTGCACCAATATATTTAAAGGAAATAGGTAGGCTTTACAACGTTAAAGAGTTATCAAGTCCTGGCAATAGTTATCAGATCTACTTTGTCTGCCAATATGAGTCAAGATAGGTCGGAATGCGGTGGACCGAAATAGATCTTAATTGTTATGTGCCATGCATATTCGGCTGCGGGGGCATATCACGCCACAATCAGGCCCGACAATGAACAAAAGGCAAAGGATGCAATTGATCACTAATACACGCTAACTTTAAAAAAATGAACAGAGAAGTGAAAGCAGAGAGTGACGACTGTAGCGCAAAAATAACAGCCTGTGCACTAAATATGCAATAAAAAGAAGGATTCCGATCCATCTTTCAACTTTTCCCTTTTTTTTTTTTGATCCAGGTGGATAACCCATGCGAAGTCAATCAATTAGATAAGAGAATTTCAAAAGACGAAAGCGAGCTAAGCAGACCCCTTGTTTCCCCAGTCTTTAATCCATTCAAGCGTCCGATTTGCTATAACGTTCTGGAATCTCGTTGTGATATCCTTCTGACAAAGCGTACTTTTAGTCCAAACCCCACCACGTCTACGCGACGACTCCCAACGTGGGCTTGCCAGCCCGTTTCGACTTGTAGTCTTTGATCGCGGACTTTATCGCATCCTCAGCAAGCATGCTGCAGTGGAGTTTGACGGGCGGCAGACACAGTTCCTTCGCGATCTCCGTGTTCTTGATCTTTCCAGCGTCTTCCAGCGACATGCCACGGACGAGCTCTGTGAGGTATGACGAGGACGCGATGGCGGAACCGCAGCCGAAGGTCTTGAATTTGACATCGCTGATCTTTCCGGTACCCTCGTCAACGCGGATTTGGAGTTTCATGACGTCGCCACCTGGAAAGAGCGGTGAAGTGGAGTTAGATTCAACAGCGGATTCTACTTGACGCGGAAGATATAATGAGCGATGAGAACATACAAGCTGGAGCTCCGACCAAGCCGGTACCGACGTCAAAGTCGGCTTTGTTCATTGAGCCGACATTTCGGGGACGGGAGTAATGATCTAGCAGTAAATATCGCTGTTAGCTTTATTTCCCCCGGATTCACTTCTCATACACATGTGCTGGATACGACCGCTGTATTGGGAGGGTTATCCTGGGATACATATCTTTTTCATGATATCCTCGTTTCGAAACGGTGGTGACGGCCGGTCGAGGGATAATATGCGGACGCGGGGTCGCGGCGATGAGATTCGATGTGATAGAGGAGGTAGCGCCTCGCGAGAGGGCTCTCGAGGATCTCTGGAGGGTTCTCGACAGCATTCTGATTGATATAAATGGGATATAATCGTTCGCTGGATATCTGTGAATTCGGTAACTTGAGTATTCCGGCGATGATGTCGACTGGTTGGCGATGGATGGGGGGGTTTTGCCTTCGGATTTTGGGGGTTTTTAGAGTTGCTTAATAAACGTGCCGACGAAGACGTCAATTGCCGAACAAATTTCTGAGGCCCAGAACATTGCTCCGGCGGAGACGATGCCGAGGTCGGCGATTACCGCAACACATTCGCAACACATTCCGCTTATCACCGATCTGGCCGGCCATAACACATTCCGCCGTGGTATTTTCACTAGTCGACAATTGTCACGATAGAATTCGTAAAGAGATATCTCTGTAGATGCGGAAGCGAAAGATTTATGTCAATTGCATGTCTATATAATCTATATACGTAAAGAAATGCGATTTATCACGATTGGCTAGCAACGTCGATGTACTTATCTCGACCGTGCGAGGTACAACGAATATATACAGAAATCATATGCATCATGTAACAAAAAAATATTGGTCGGGCTGCCGATATTGAACTGATTTGATATTTGCGAGATCAAGATCTGGAATCGAAAATGGCCGTCAAGGCAGTTTTAGTAGTATGCTCTCTGACCCCCAGGCCCAGAAGCCGCACCATACTGAGATGGGGTGTATTTTCCAGCCGAAACGTCAACCAATTCGATCCTGCTCTCATATTTGCCCCATCGAGGACCTTCGGAATCGGTCTTGTATAAGCCGCAGCGAGAAGTATCGATTTGGATGCTAAGGTCTCGGACATCCTTTGGCTCTATAGATTGTCTTCCTTGGTAGCCGAAAGTTACAACTTTGTACTTGAGATTCTTCATCAGATAAGGTGTAACATCTTCGGGTCGAAGACTTTTCAACTCCTTGCTAACGATCTTGTTGAGTAGCGCGGATGTCAAAGGAATGACACCGCTGACCCGCTGCTGGTGCATGCTGTTTTTCTCGGCGAAGATAGCGTGAGTACCCACGAGGTTTTTATCCTCAAACCAGCTATTCACGTCAGGTGAACAGACGTCACCGAGGAAGACTTGAACAGCGAACGATCCGCCCAAAGCATTGTGGTTGACTCTGATGTTTGCAGCCCATTCGTTATACTCACCGCTAGCTTGATCGACGATATCGCGATGGATATCAGCAAGCTTCTGCGGTGTTGGTGGGATATTGATCCTTCCGTTGTATACCATCGCCTGATCGGCCTCATACACGCTGCTCTTCTTATAGTCGTAACCAGCGTTTGTCTGAGCACCCGCGTTCATCTTGTTACCATTGTCGTAGTTGTTACCATTATCGTAGCCATAACCGTTGTTTGATCGCTTTTGACGGGTGATACGGCCGGCTTCTCTGAGGGATCCTGCAGGACTGAATGTACCGTACAGTCTATTGGTAATAGCCAAAAGACTTCCTGCAGCATCCTGTTGCCTACCGCTCTCCCAGGCCTGTGTCTCCGGATAAGCGTAACCGAATGGAGCGGTCCTAGCAACTGTTCTACTCGTGTAAAATCTATCACCGGACTCACGGAAAGGGTATAAGGGGGTATCAAGATTTTCGATAGTGCCGTTGGGCATTGCGTAGGTGCCCATTAGAGTCTGAGAGGTAAAGTCATATGCGTTAGGATTAATCCCTTGCCACATGGAGAAAAGACGGTCCATATTGGCGTGGTGGAGCCAGAATATAGGCGAGAAACCAGCATAAGCCAGCGCAAGCATGTGTCCACCACCTGCTCCGGTAAGGGTGTGAATGGTATCGTGAATTCCCTCGAAGGATTCGAGGAAATTTTCGTCATTTCTCGGGGTAGCGCTAGACCCAACAAGGTCGAACTGCTTGTACGCTGTGAGGACTTGATAGACACGGTTTCTCAAGTTGCCACCGGCATTGATCAAGGCGTTGTTAAGTTCGGTTGGTTGAGATTCGAAGCCATCGCCAGCTTGGCGGGGGAAGAAGGTGGTTTCTTGCATGCTACTCCAAGGAGCGTCCGGGAAATCTGTCAGAGGCCCTTGAAACTTGTATGAGTACAACGGGTTATCAATAGTCTGTCTGCCGTTAGGAGCCTTGGGATCGGCGACTTCAATCATCTTCATTCCGGTAACCTCCATAGGAAGGCTAGCATTCACCGCCCAGTCCCAGTATGGGATACGAAGAGTCGGCAAAGCCTCTCTAAATGCTGCCTTCCGTGAATCCGAATCCGGGAACGAGTTGACGATATCGGAAGCATGCTTCCATACGAGTTGCTCGTAGAGAGCAAGATACGGTCGATGCCACGGCAGGAAGAGAATATCCGAATGCGTGCAGTACCCGGCATCATTGGACCCTGGGGCTCTCGGAACACCACCCCAGGAAGTAAACGGTCTCCCATGAATCCCAGAAATACCATAGTATGACATTTCAGAGCTTTGAGGTTCCGCGTAGAACTTTTGTAGGGCTAGAAGAAACAGTTCGAACTCAACAGGGCTCTGGATTAATTGTCTGATCTCCTTTCGCACGGGTAAGAAATCCGGGGATACGCCTTCTTTTACACCAGTAATTGGTATTCGCTGCTCGTTCACCTGTGCACCGGTATTTGAATTTGGCCTCCCTGGGTTCCCTGGGTTCCCTGGGTTCCCTGCACCGGTATTTGAATTTGGCCTCCCTGGGTTCCCTGGGTTCCCTGGGTTCCCTGCACCGGTATTTGAATTTGGCCTCCCTGCACCCCCATTTGAATATTGGTTCCCTGCACCCCCATTTGAATATTGGTTCCCTGCACCGCCGTTTGAATATTGGTTCCCTGCACCGCCGTTTGAATATTGGTTCCCTGCACCGCCGTTTGAATATTGGTTCCCTGCACCGGCATTTGAATATGAGTTCCCAACAGCGTTGTAAGTGGGAACCGCTTGGATTTGGGTAAACCCGAAACCCAAGGACGCTGCTAGAGCGCATTTAAGATACCAGCCCGTCATTTTGAGGATAATTTTGTGTGATAATAATGAAAAGAGAAAAAAATGATTTTAGAAAAAGAGAGAATGATAGACAAATTGTCCAAAAGAAATGATAATGATGAATGAAAGTGTGGAGTTGGATTCCAATTCTGTTGATTGCAGGACAATGCAGAATGTGATGGATAAAGAAAATCTCGAGTAGACCGAGAGGGTACCCGATTTTATATTCCAGGAATGATACACCATATCGACTATTTCTTCCTATATTCTAGAGTTTTACCAGTATCATTCGATATAGATATTCCTTGAGATTACTCGTCAGAGAAGGTTTCGAGCGACATTAGACACTGGTCGCGAGCTCTGATACGGAGCCCGAACAAAAATACAACATTTCCATATGTGCACGCCACGCTAGAGTACGCCCTGTGTTCAGGTTGTTGGATGTAGGTTAGCACCCGGCAAGCCTCGCACTAGCGAGTACCATAATTGTGGCTCATGTCTAATACATTTTCTCGGATTCCTCCTGTACCCAGGTATTGGGTATGGGACAACCGTCAGGTTTCAGAGCGGGTTGCGACGGTGGAGACTTCCAAGTTGAGTTGTCGCGTATGTCGGGAGGGTCAGACATGCTTGTTTCACAACCGCGCTACGCCAGAACTCCTCGAAAAGAATGCAATTTGAGCTTAGCCACTGACAGCTTGACTGCATTTAAAACTCCGCATGGGCTTAGTCCTAGACTATGTCGAGTTGCGGTGATAGTGAATATCTACCAATGTGTTCTGGAAGGTGTTTTGATATGATACATGCATTCCCGTACGGGCCGTGAGAGCTCTATGAACTTCGAGAACGCCTCCAACACATTGCTAGACCCACCCAGACTCCTGGCCAGTAGCTACTAGTAGTCGAAGGTTCTGTTATTAGAACTTCCCATTAGCGCGGTATCAGCGTGTAAACCGTCCGTCGATGTCGTGAAAACCATGTCAGCTAAGCCTTTTCGATGAAACCTCTGCTAATAGTATGATATCGTCCTTCAAGTCCGCTTCCAGAGCGCAGTGTTCCTTGACGTTAGCGCTCAGGTGAGAAGTCTATGATAAAAGTCCTTTCGGAAAGCATGACAAAAAGAGAATATACCTTTATTTCATTTTAGAATGTAATAGATGTCTTTATTACCGCCATTAGACCCATCAATTACTGCATCAACTATAAGTGTTAGACCTGAGTACCGTGTATCCGTGGATACACAAAAACTAAGCTAACTTCAACCATATCTTGTCTCTCAACTTTAGTTACCGAGCCTCAGGACAGAAGGAGTATGTATGTGAAATAAGTGAGATAGGATTGATTGTTATGAGAGCGTAACAACAAAAATATACTAGAGATACCGATTGTTTGCTCAGTTGGCCGATGAAGATACAAGACCATATTCGTCGGCCCTAACGATAGTGTTATATACATAATAAGGTCCCATGGTATGAAGGCAGAATCGAATTCGATGACAATTGACAGTGCGTCGTATGTTCATCACTCCCAATGATCTTCTTCCACGACAACAGCAATTGCCTAAGTAGATTCTTTTTTCCCTGGCCAATTGCACGACACCCAAAGATTCGAATTCGGTTTCTTTGGATCACAAACTGTAAAACAATATTATGTTAAAATAGGATTTCAAAGGAAGGGAAGGAAGTGAACGATATGGGGGAAAGCTTACGGCCTGCAAGAATTACGCATTTGAACTGTTCGCTTTGCGAGATTGAGCTTTTGGCTTGGACGCTTCCAACAGAGGGACACTTGAAATCCCCACCCGCTGGTAAGGCTAAGATACCCGACATAAGAGAAAGGGTGAAGATGATGGTAGAGGTCTTCATTTTGATCGCGTTGGGATAATAGGGAAATTTCGTAGCAAAAACTAGTTGGCTAGAATGATGATTCTGATGATGAGCTTGTGGAAGGAAAATTACGAACTTAACCCTGAGTTTTTATATTCGATTTTTGGGGATACCATAGAACATATCATCAGTGTCCCCAATTTTTATGGAAATGTGATGTAAGTTTCTTTGTGGTAGGTGTACCGTTCAATTGAGCTCATGATGATTATGGACCTCATTCTTTAGGGTAATATCTCTAGCAATTGGCGTTGTCAGGAGCTCTTAAGAGGCAAAGTGTTATATTATAATATAGGTACGTGAAGATCTTTATGTAGCTATATTATACTCGATCAAAATTTCACATCTACTATGAACCACGAAATCTTCATATACTCTTTCTTAGACATTGATTTTTTGAATTGCCCATACAGTTTACCATTACCCAATGGTATTCTCTCCAGTCAAGGCTCAAACAGCCTGACCGCCCTAACGCGGCATGCTGAAAAAGAACTGCGTTGTTTGGGGTTTTATGCGTTGATCTTTCTGATTTTGAAATACGAACGGATGTTGCCTATGTTCGAAGGTAAGCAGCATAAAAAACCTTCTCTAAGATAACTTCCAAATATACAAAAAATTTAGAGGTTGTTGGAATATCGATGCTTGTACTCTTATTACTATTGGTTTCTTAGTACTCGTTGATACAGGTTCCACCTTTGCAAAGCTTTGGTTGTTGCCTAAGCCCCGGGAGCGGAGACATTATGGCACAAGTCGGAAAAAATAGATCTTCGGATTATTGTACACTGGGAATGGTAGTTATTACACTGGGAATGGTTTAACCAGTTTTATTAATACATCATCCTTGTTGTCGACCCTTTTGCCTGGTGGCTTCATCATAGTTCTTCAACTTCAAAGGCACTAAAGAAACTGTAAAGGTGGAACGGTGGCCACCGTAGCGAATGATATGGATATCAAAGTACCGAATAGATCATCGATTGTCGTTGTTTTTGTGAAATTTAATTAGAACATATCTCCAACCCATTTGATGAATTGTTCAAGAGATTCGATATGGTTAGAGTTGGTGTATTTTTTGCGAAAAGCATATTTGGCGTAGTATTACATCAAACTTTAGGTATAGGTGTATTGCAATACAATATTGATGTAACCCATCCCGATTTTTTAGTTCAGTTGTTCTGCCATGAGGTGACGAAGAACCGGATACTTGAGATATATAAATCAAGACATTCCTTAGATGAGAACATGGTATAATAATATACCTCATGAAAAAAGAGGGTAAAAAATGCTGGACCCATCGTTAGGGGGGAATTTTAATTTGATATATCTCGATCATCAGCACGGACGATCGATGGCTCTCAGGTATGATAATAGTAGATCGGGAGAAGTGGTGTTATTGGTAGCTTGTATCCTTGCTCCATTTGTTGGACTGCGATTTTGGGCAACATGGAATGGTTGTTCAGCACCCCAGTGACATGCGACTTCTTGTGACATTGTTGCATGGTATCCACCTTCGATGCTAAACCAACCCTTTGGATAGGTGCTCATACATTGGAATCAACTCCAGCGGTCGAGAATATGTGGTTCAGTGTATTTTATGAACCATTTTCGTCATTGGTACTTATGACAACGCTAGTGTTGTTCTTTTTGAATGTTGTGACTAGATGGTAAGGTAATGTAGGTATATATGATATGTTATCTCATGACTCTGGTAGTCATCCACGGTTCATCTGGGGCATTTATTAAGAGGTATTATTCGTATGCCTGTTGAATATAATATGTGATATATCTTGCAAAATTATAAGAGAAATTTTCAAGAAAGGATGGTTGGGGGTGAGAAGAGATTTATATAATGCAGCTGTGCAAAGTGTGGAAAGCGCGGGATTGTTCGAGAACGGACCGGGCATGACATCACGGAAGGAACGGAGACTTCGGGAGTGCTCCTCGGGAAGGATTCCCGGTGGTTGGAATCGGAGCGAACAGGGCTGAGAGTTCGGCACGATCCGAGAGATCCAGAGGCATGGATCTTCCCGAGGCCACCCATCCAGCTCTGCCTGTCGGAGATTTTATTTACCATTCTCACGATCCGTTCAATAGTTACCACCACTTAGTCATCAGGTAGGTTGTAGTATTTGTCTAGTTGATAAAATAATAAAATGTGAGGTCGCAAACGTAGCGATGATAGCGGCCTAGTGAAAGGGGGCCATGTTTCACCACGCAGGCTGACATCATGCGACCGTCGCTGGGATCGAGATTCGCTTCTCAGCCTGGTTCCTGATTTAGCAGCCCGTAGATTAAACAAAATGGTGCCTGTGATGTTTAAAATGTTAGAATCCGTCGGTGATGCGTATTCTGCCTGTCGGATCCAGTTCCCTATTGTCCCTCGCATCAACATACTCCCGTAAAAATAAACAGCGGAAGCGCTCCGTTCTCTGTCGAGTGGATTCGTAGGCTAGACGCCATCTGCAGCCTTCGGCCAGTCTCCTTTTCTTTTTTGTATTAGAAGAAGCGTGGTCATTTGGTTCGTTCAATTTGTCACGGCGAAAGGGGAGACAACCTCAGCATCCAATCCGCGACGTCCAATATAACAATAACAATCCACCGCTCCCCTTTACTTTCCCTTCTTTCTCATCCATCATCTATCTCTACTATCACGGCTGACGGTTCTCTATCTAATCGCCATCCCTGCCCGACAAGCCTACCAAATCGCTCACCAGCTATCACCGCCGTTGCTTAGATATTCCGATATCTCGCTCTGCTGGGAAAACAGCGCTAGGTCAGGTTCCCGTCCATACGAGCTCGCCGACCGCACGAACAAGCCACCTGATTCCATCATTCACCATCTTCCATCCTGGCGAACTCTCCACCTCCACCACCGCCAGCCCTCCGGTAGTTCCCTCCGGACTCGAGACGAAATGGCCATCTCAAAGGAAGAAGAAGTCCGCCCTCTCATGTCGAAAGGCGATGCCAAACCTGTATGTTCTCTCTCTCTCTCCGTTGCTGTCTTCCGCTGTCGATGAGCCGCACATTCCCTCTGCAAACCGAACCAAAAAACCTTCCCCTTCCAACGACACCCTTGCCGCAGCTTAGCTCGCGAAAAGAGAAAAAAAGAAAGGAAGAAGAGTACCATTTCGGAGCTCCAGCTGGGAAAGAGAAAAATCCCATATCAGGACGTTGCCGAAAATATTTTTCTCTCGGACGATAAAGCGACAGACTAACAATAATCTCAACCATTGTTCCAGATCCCTCCATCCGCCCTCAATACCCCCATCACGGCGCCCGCCAACCTCGCCGCCTCAATGACCACCAGTGCCACCGCAGACCAGGGTCTACTGCAACGAAGCCGCAAATATGTCGCCTCCCAGACCGTCGCCGCATTCATCGCCGGCGGTATCGCCGGTGCCGTCTCCAGAACCGTCGTGTCCCCTCTCGAGCGGTTAAAAATCCTATATCAAGTCCAAGGTTCCGGCGGAGCATCGTACACGGGAATTGGAGCTTCGCTGGCGAAAATGTGGAAGGAAGAAGGTTGGAGAGGGTTCTTACGGTATGTTTTTCCATATTCCCGAGATGCCCTAGATGTCATCGGAATTTGTGGGGAAAGGGAACACCGACACTAACCCCGGTTTGATAGTGGGAATGGCACCAATTGCATTCGCATCGTTCCGTATTCGGCAGTGCAGTTCTCATCATATACCATCTACAAAGATGTACGTCATTCTTCCGATTCTTCACAATACAATATCATTGACAAGTTTTCTAACGCGTCTTGGCAGATTCTCATGGAGCCCGGCCAAAGACAATTGAACACCCCGCGAAGACTATTAGCCGGTGGAATGGCAGGCGTCACATCCGTTGGTAAGCTTTCCTTCTCATTCTTCAATATTAAACCATCGCGTACCTCCTAACATTCTACGTAGTCGCGACATACCCTCTCGACATCTGCCGAACCCGATTATCGATACACACGGCCTCCCTCGAAGCTCTCGGCAAAACCGGGCAGCATCTTAAGGTCCCGGGCATGTGGGAGACCATGGTCCACATGTACCGGCACGAGGGAGGGGTGAAAGCCCTCTACCGCGGGTTAATACCGACCCTGGCCGGTGTAGCACCCTACGTCGGGTTGAATTTTGCTTGTTACGAGCAGATTCGAGAATGGATGACTCCGGAGGGAGAGAAAGCTCCCGGTGCATTTGGGAAGCTGGCCTGTGGCGCCATGAGCGGAGCTATCGCTCAGACGTTCACTTATCCTTTCGGTACGCGCATTCTCCGAATATAGCTTCTATTCATTGGCTAACGGTCATCTAGATCTTTTGCGCCGACGATTCCAAGTCAATACTATGTCCGGCCTTGGGTTCCAGTATAATTCCATCTGGCACGCCATCACGTCCATCGTTCGACAGGAGGGGTTGCGGGGTATGTACAAGGGCATCATCCCCAACCTTCTCAAAGTTGCCCCATCGATGGCGAGTTCGTGGTTCAGCTACGAACTCGTCAAAGATTTCCTTATGGCGTTAGAAACGGAAAAATCTGACCTATAAGAAAACCTTTTCTTGTTTTCCCTTCTTTCTTTCCGGTGTTATGGTGATAAAGTATATAACAAAAGGGCATTTCGCTAGGGAAAGTTCCTTTTCCTAAGAAAGGATCCTTTCCTAGCGAAATGACCCTCGTTTTCCTTTCTTTACATTGTAATCATATATTTCTTGTCAATACGGGGTTTGTTATATTTTTAAGGGATTCTTGTGCAAATTCGTTCATCTTTCACCTATGGGTTATCTTCTGGGTTTACCTTTTGCTTTTCTGCTTTGCTTCTCTGTTTTGCTTCTCTGTTTTGCTTCCACACTTTCCTTGAATGGCACTTGCGGGATCTTTTTTTTTGCAATTGTATCAACGGGGGAATCTTTTGCTTTTGCTTCTTTCGAATTATTGTTTATTGCATCTTAGAATCGGTTGGTATCTTGTCCTTTGCGGTTTATTGGATCTTTCGTCCTTTTCTTTCATATACATACTTTTTCTTTCACCCACATGCCAGCTTACGCAGAACTTATACGCCTGTAACAAGAGGAGGACCATCTCGAGGGAATGGGATTCGATATCCGGAATGTATTCTTGGGATATATGGTTCGAATGTGGCACAATAGTCTAGACACATTCACCTCCTGGCGATATATCCTTGATAGGATCTGGCTTTTTTATCTCTTTTTTCTTTTTCTGTTTGGTTTTGTGAAATATTTCTTTTGGGGCGGGTTCAGAAATAGATGTATAGAAAAAATAATCGAAATGAATGACACGATACGAAATTATCTATAACATATAACATGTCGACTTTGAATCGTCCAACCGGAATAAGTGGTATAATTATACCACGCGCTATCGTATAATAAATCGCTAATTCAACAGACTTCGAGAAACATACCCTCCGAATAAATAAACTGAGAAACGTCTACTCCGCCGTCTCCCAAATCACGGATACCTTCCTCCTGAACCCATCACAATTCTTCTTCTTGCCAACTTTCTCGATATCCTCGATGGACTTTTTCACCATCACGGCTGATGTATCGGGGTCATCTTTCATAACCCTCACCCTCAGCACGAGATCCAAATGTCCTTTTCTCTCCATATCTCTCGCGAAGAAACTGATCTTCCCATCAACCTGACTCGACCTCCTCTTCCTCCCGCCGTTCTCACTCCCACTGCTCCCACTATCCCTCCTCTTCAATCCCTCAGTAGTATCAATCCCCTCATCGTCATTATTCCCACTCGTAATTCCCACCGGAAACACGCTCCCCACAGCGTAAGCAACCGCACCGACATACCTCGCCCACCATCCCATCTCCCTCCCGACGACCATCTCCAACCGACTCCGAAAACTACTATCGCTAACCTCCCCACCCCACCGCCAACAAAGCACCAACCCCACCAACGCCCTCTCCGCATGCGTCAACCCGTGAACCCCACCCAACAACCCGGTCGTGGTAAAATGCAACCCGCAACTCGCCCTCGACTCCTTCATCACCCCGTTATGAAAATACATCAAATTCGCCACCGCGGGGACAATCTCCATCCAGAACACATCGGGCGTACTCTTCGGTAACGCATCATTAATCAACCTCGCCACCCGGCCCGCTCCGCGGGATTTATACACCTCCGTCGCAACCACCAACGGATTCCCGGCTTTCAACTCGTCGGAAAGTAACCGGTATAGATATCCTTCCCTCACCCCGCCTTGACAGAACACCACTTCTTTGATCATGGGTAATGTTGTTAACAGATTTCTTATCAGAAATGCAACCGCGGGGACTTGTCCGGCTCGCCGGTCTGATATCCGGAATTTATCAGATAACTCTTCTCGTTGGGTGGACGATAATTCGATACCGATGCGATCGGCTAACGATGTGAATTTGTCTCGCGGGACGGAGAATCCGTTAATGATCGAGATGGGGTACGGTTGGATCTCGTGTTCGGCGAGGAGGAGGTATCCGAATCCGCGGAACCCGCCGCCGGAGAGGTATAACCTGAACCCGCCCTGCGATTCCGCCATCTGCGATAATTCTTCCGGAAGACGTAGGTTTCCCACCGCGGTGGTGAATTCCTCGCGGATGTGGGTGGCGGTCGCCTCTACGGCGGTTGAATTTATCGCAGTTTGAAGCTTTTTAGTCAATGCTGCGGCGCCGAAAGGGAGTGAGATGGCTGATTCCGCGGATGCGATTGATCCGTGTCTGGACAGCAGCCATGATAACTGCGTCGACCCCCCGCCGAGGTCCATTACTAATCCTTCGACGGTGGCGAAGGAACTAGCTATTCCTAAGGCTCCGACCTGTCCTTCTTCTTCCTTGGGTAACATTGTGACTTCCCATCCCAAGGCATCTTCGATTTCCTGGCGGAATTGGAGTGAATTGGGCGCGGTGCGGGTTGCTTCTGTTGCGATTAGTTTTATTTGAGACGGTGGGATGGAGTACGATTCGCAGATGGTGCGGAAGCGGAGGAGGGTGGTTGTTATTTGGGTGATCGTGGATTGCGGGATCGGGGATTTGATGTGGGTGGAGGAGAGGGTGGAGTATTGGAATTGGGCGTCGTAGAGGGATATCGGGGCGCGGTCGGTGTAGAGGGTCGGGAGGATGCGGGCGGTTTGCGGGTGAAGACTCGTTATCGAGAAGCGGACGCCGTTGCTATATATATTTTATACCTTTTAGCTGACTATATTTATTTCTAACGGTGAAGTTATGTGAAGTTGTGAGATATCGTGATATCGTCAAGTGTGGTGTTTTTGGTGTTGAGGATGTGGTTTCGCATACCTTCCGATATCGACGATGGCGTGAAGATGTTTCGGGTCGCTGAAATCCGCCGTATACGACGGAGAAGAAAGCGGGGCCGCCATCTGCCGGGTCGATGACTATATCTTATATCTTATATCCAATATCCAATCTTCAAATCCTCGCGATTCAATGACGACCGACAATCGAAATGGAAAGTTCTGCGTCACCGGAAACTTTTACAGAGAGACGGAGGAGGCCGCCCCTCCCTTCACTCTTTATATGAATTTACCGACACATGGGCAGACCGTTGCCCGGACTGAGTCAAATAACCCCCCGAGTATACCCTGCGTGTCCCGGGAATACCGCTGTTCCTATTCGGTCCGCCAGTCTCTGTTGTTTCTCTCGACTTGTGGTCGTCTAACGGACGGTTATTGGCGAACGAGAAAGCGAGCTTGTGACAACTCGTTGACCCGACCCCCGCTATTATATTCCAACAGCCCACTCACTACTGGTAACATACTACACCAAAATCTGGATAAGAAACGATACTCTTTTCAAAGCTCCCTGATCTGGGAATTCGTGTCCGATCTTTTGACATTCCCGGGGGGAAAGTTCGTCATAGAGTGATTTTTTTCCGGTCTGATGTTCAGATGAGACGTTTGACCGGGGGGGAAGCTCGGAGCTACGAAAAATAGTTTAGATATGTTCGAGCGCTCTAGTAGTAGCACGCAAGCAAGCTACCGTACAAGGATAGAAATCTGCAGGTACCTAGTTCCCCCACCAACAAAACTCGCCCAGCTTCTTAGCTATCATGATAAGAATCAACGAGCTCAATCGGTGACTTTTCGTGATATTCATGCCTTTCAATTGTTTGTGACGGATTCATGATATTCATCAATGCTAGTTCTACATGCAAAGTGAACGATAAGCTCTCTATCAAGCTATAAAATGATACACCTCCCAAAGTCACATAACGCACATCTAAAACCCTTCAAACCCTCTCGAAAAAGTAAACATATGCAAACTTCTTCATCTCCTCGACGTCTGCACCCTCTACAACTTTCTCGTCATTAAACAAAACCCAAGTCTCCTTCCCATCCACCACCTTTCGAATAAACGCCACATAATGCCTAGATCCAAGTCAGTAACATCCCCACTCGATAAATATTCAATATATACGTACCCAGCATGAATACTCCCCCCCTTATGACAAACGATACCGCTCAATTGGAAATTCGCAGGAGTTTCCGTACTCCCCGGCAAAGCCTTCTCCTTCGACCCCCCAGCCTCCGCAGCAGGAACACTCCCATCATCTCCAGCATCATCGGGATGACTGAACACCCATTCAACAGCCCGTTCAACATCACCCCCGGTCTCCCGTAACGCCTTCTTCGCCTGCGCTTCCGTAAACCCCATCGAAGTCAACATGACAATACTCTCCGGATCGGCGGTTGCCCCACCAGCGCTACTACCAGGAATAACCAACGGTTCATCGATATCTGCATCTTCCATATGTTGAAACAACCAATTCATAGCAGCTTCAGCGTCCGCGTTGCCGGTGTTGTATAGCGCCTTCTGACATCGAACGCTAGGGAATCCCATGCCCTCTAACTGACCCATCGCATCAGCGTTAGGTATAAAAGCAGGTGTATCAGAACTCTCCTCCGAATCTTCCGGGAGTAATTCTTCGTTATCCTGAGGACCGGTAGACATGTATGGATCGAGAGGGAACGCAGCGGTATCCACAACCACAGGGATATCTGACAACAATTAGAATATATATATCGTAGTTGAAGGATTGTGCATACATACCAAGCTTCGTGGGAACCCAATTAATTAATGCGAACCTTCTGGCATTCACAGACAAAACCTTGGGGAAGGTCTTAAACCCGATTTTCCTACCCTCGTAGTCAATATCTCATCCAACAAAGACATATCTTCAAAGAACATACTTGAGAGCACCCTCTTTACTTCCGCAAGATTTGCAGGTATATTCGATCGTCTCCACCCCTGTAAAGATATCCAAACACTCCTTCAAACTAACCGGTTCAAATTCCTCCTTCTTCTTCTCATCATCACCCATGATGACATCTTTAAGCCGTCGAGCCGGAACAGGAACAGTAATGTTATCCTGTTCATCAGTCCTATACCTCACCTTTTTACAACTCAAACACTGTAACCGCTGTTCTACCGCGAATTTGAAATCCGAAACAGGATCTTTCAATCCCTCGGGATGCGGAGCTCGAGTGATGAGTTTGAAAAGATGTAATAAAAGTTCAAAAGCATCCTGTTGTCTCATTGTCGAGAATTCTTCATGTCCTTTACCAACCAACGTCTTCAACATTGCCGGTGCGATTCCCTTCTGATATTGTACGTATTTATGTTCGGCGTCGGTCGTGGTAGAAGGTTGTACCAGATCATCGGACTTCGAATATCGTCCCGAAAGTAACCCGTCACCGACCTTCTTCATCTGCGTGTCAAAATCTTCCGCCGGACGGTCTGCGGTGGGTACGTCGTCGATATCTCCATATCTACTCTTGAACCCATCAAGAGAAAACAAGCACTGCAAAATCGATGCCAGGTAACACGAATTTCCCAAATTCTTCAACCCGGTCAACCCAGGTCCGAAAAGCGGATTTAAATCTTTGCCGTCTTCACCGGTCATTCTAAACTCATAGTGAATGTTCTGCTCAATCGCCATCTCGGTCAGCGACTTCTCAGTCTTTTGACGATCTGCGATGTTGATGCCCCAATGGCGGAGGTGTTCGGTGAGATGCGGGTCTTGGCGTTCGTCGTTGCAGATGTAGCAGTATATATCCGCGGTACCTTCCGGGGAGATGGAGCCGAGTTTTACAGATGCGGGATGTTGAGTTTTATCGAAATGCGCGAGACCGTGGCTGTTACCGCCGACGCCGCCGTATTGAGCTCGTCCGCAGCCGAGGTTGCCGCATTGTAGACACATCCAGAGGTTTTCTTTGAGATCGCAATCGGCGCATTTGGTCAAGTCTAGAATAAAGTTAGCTTCTGGAAAGCTTTAAAGGTGGAACGAATCTCTTACCGATCTCCTTGCTGCCCTTTTCATCTTGAACTAAGAAAGATACGTGCTCGCAAAGCTCCAGCTCAAGGTTCCAAGCTTGAACTTCATTCTGGCGAGCTGCAGTCATCGCTCCCAAGACACCGCTAACGACTTCGGGGAGCTACACAAAATAAAATCTATCAGACTTCCAGCCCGTATCATCAGGATGGGGTGCTCCATCCTCACATTTCCAGTCTGCTCAACGTCTTCAATTTCACAGGTGTAACACCTGACGAAGGATTTGGTATCGTAGATATCGTCTTCAGTTTCGGCAGCGATGGATATTTTGGTAACCTTTTGCGGTGGCTCGTCGCGCTGTACGATATAATCTTAGCACAGATAGCTCGAGAAAAGACTGACAAGCTGATTTTCAGGGTACCTCGACTTTCGGTTTCCTCGTCCGACGGATATTGAGAGCTAACGGGTGGTCTCGTTGAGCGGAGTGAAGACGTCCGTGCATGCGGTCACCGGCACATCCGCCGTTGAAGCAGCTCAAACAAACATCGAGTCCTTCCGGATCGTCCTGTAAACTCGCATTTAGATTGTATTTTCCGAGAATATAACGTGTGAATGTGTTTGGGGAACGTACGATGGAGTCGAAACATATGGTGCAGTCTTCGCGGTATACCGGCTGACCAACAGCTGGTGGGCGTAGAGCTACAGCGACGACGGGGTTAGCTCTGGAGAACAAAGCTTGACTTCAAAAGCTAAAGTTTTAAATTAAACTTACAGAGCGATGAGATATGAGAGCACGACATCGTTATCGGATCGGAACAAGTTGAATCAGAGATGTGGATAGGTGACGTTGGAAGGTGGGAGTTGTGGTGGAGGGGACGCGAGGTAACTTAGCAGAAGGATTCAGCGGACGTGGGGCGCTCGCTTGGTGGGGCGCGCGGGGCACGCAGAGCCGCACCTTTCATTCTATTTGATATTAAGCATCAAGCATAAGACCAGAAGCGTGAATCTGATTACTGTTATAGGTAATTTACAAGCTATTGTTATGCCCAGGGAAGGAAAGCGGAGTATTCACGGGAAAGCACCGTTACTTTGAAATCCGTCAGGGAAAGCTCGGGCTCTCGATATGTCATTATTCTATCTTGAGCTATCTTTGACACACCCAAAAGGTACAAACTTATCTTTCGATCAGTCATTTGATCATGTCCGTAGAGGTTTTGAATACAAAGTCTGTGCAGCGTACGAGTTCGAGCCAGCTGCTGTGCCAATGTAAACGGCGGTGTTGCCGACTCGTTTACGTCATCGCAGAACATCGATCTTTCAACTTCACCGCTCCATCCTGACTTCTTACAATAACTATTCACCCCGATTCTCCCGGGAAGTCAAAGAACAATGAGCGCCGAAGAAACACAACCGGTCACCGCTGAGGGCGGTCCCACCATGGGGGAGCACTGCACCACAGATGCCCCGTTACCACCGGACGCAGGAACACCCTACGGAGTACGCACAGCATACCCCATAACCAATCTCCACATCTCTTAAATCATAGAAATAACTAACATATGGAGCTTCACAGGAAATCATCAAGCTCGGAGACATTGACGTACGTACACCGCATCTCCAACATACATCCCTCGAACACCTTTGCTAAAAAAAAGCCCACCTATGCGATGATATCGAACAAAAAATAGTGCTACGTTACCAAACCCGCCGATTATCCACACGTAAACTCAAAACTACTCTTATTCCTCACAAATGGCGTCGGAATACACTCCAAAAACAACCAGTTACAAGCCGACTACTACTCCAAAGAAGGCGGCTTCCTCGTCGTCATGCCCGATCTGTAATACTCCTCCACAACCCTCATACCTAATACCATATATATAACCCTGACATCCCATATCTATATAGCTTCAACGGTGATCCAGCCCCGACGGCAGGCTCAACGACAACCTCAGAAATAACCGGCGACGAATCAATGATCGAACAAGTGAAAACCAAAGCCGTGGAGGGAATGAAACTCCTCATGATAGACCTCTGGCTCGCCCGCCACACGCCCGAAAAGACGTACCCGATAATAATGTCCGTTCTCTCCAAAGCCAAAGAAGAATTCGCCGACGCCGCCAGTCAAGTCTTCGCCGTGGGATATTGTTTCGGTGGGAAATACGTCTTAAAACTCGCCGCTACAGCTGAAATAACGGCGGGCGCCGTGGCTCACGGGACGGCGGTTACAGTTGACGATATCAAAGCTGTTGTTAAGCCGGTTAGTTTTGTTTGCGTGAAAGAGGATGGGTTGTTTCCGGATGAGGTTCGGGAGGAGGGGATCAAGCATCTGGAGGAGCATAATATCGTGCACGAGATGAAGATTTATCACGGCGTACCGCATGGTGAGTTCTCCGTTTTACTAGACGATATGATTTGAAAAATGAGATGACATAGCTAATATTCGAATATCCAGGCTTCGCGGTTGTGGGAAGTTATGAGGAAGCTCATGTTCAACAACAGCAGAAGGATGCCAACATACAAATGCTGGAGTGGCTGATCCGTCACGAGACGTAACGGAATTGATATTTTGTTTGATTGTTCCTTCTCGTTTACATGTCTACTGTGGCGTTAATACCCATTATTTTATCATTCACAATCCAATATTTTAGATACTTATTGGATAAATACCTATCTGACCATACATCGTCCAGAAATCTTGTAATGAGCTCAAAATTCATTATCATTATTTTTCTTTCCAACGGCACAATCAACTCCAGCGGGCAAAAACCACTCTCTCACAGAAACCAAGATCTCTAAGAACACCCCCATACATAAAGAAACCTCAAAAAGGAAAAGAATCAGTCCATTTCCTAACCTAAACATTCCTCACCCCCGCCAAAATGCCATCCTTTATCCTCTGATTCGTCAACGCAGCGATAAGCGCAGCACCGACTCCGCTCCCGTCCTCAGCAGGCTTAACAACAACATCATCGTGTCCCAAGATCTCCTTCAACGCCGCCGCATTTCTCTCTTTGAAATGTGGGTATTTGTTAAACACGCTACCGTCGGCCCCGACGCTGCACGGTGCCAGGTTCTTCTTGGTAACAATCGCGGCGATTCCACATGCGGAGAGTCTCGCGGCGCGGGTTCCGATTAATTCTGCCAGGCGGCGGATGAGCTTTCTTTCCTGCTCTGTTGTTTCGATGCCTAGTTTCTTTTCAAAGAGGATTTCTGTCTCCGAAAGGTTCTCCCATGGATCACTATATGGATTTCAAGTGATTAGATTCGATTTTTCGTAGATTCCGAAGGAAGTTGAATGGATATAAGTAACTCACGATTCGATCTCCGCCAAGAACGACGCATCAAGGGAGTACGGTTTCTTCAGACTAGATAAATCCTGTCGTTCGAAAATTTCGACTGTGGCTTTTTGCGCGAGGTCCAACAGTACCAAGCGCAAAATCTCACCCAAGTAGTAACCAGCAATCATTTTTTCGTAAGCTTGTTGGCCGGGACGAGGTGACTGTTCGTCTATCTGTGCATCGTAGACGGTTCGCGGGAGCACGTAATGTTCATTGTCAAAGGCTCCCCATTCGCAATTGATCGCTATCGGCATATCCGGTGGCAAGTTCATGTGTTCTAGTTTTGGGATTTCCCCGGCGTGTTCAAAGTATGCAGCTAATACAATGTGAGCAGATATATCTTCCAAAGAAAGTAATAGATTAAAACTTACCATTGCAGCCGGTTCCAAAAATACATCCAATCTTGGTATTTTGGTCAGTGTAATTGCTAGCAATGAGAGTTCCCGTAGTATCGTTTATCAAAGCAGTAACCTTGATAGGAACGTTCTATAACCCATTGTCAGCTGTATTCAAATATGTAACCCCGCAAGCCGGTACATAACCATACCTTCCTCTTCAAAGCTTCCTCAAACAATGGCACCACATCCTTTCCCTCCACGCCGGCAACATCAAACCCCTTCGTCCACCTCTGCAAAACCCCATGATCGATATAATCCTGGGTACAGGGATACGAAAAAGTAAACCCGAGATTCATCTCTTTGATATTCTGATCCTCGTTGTTCGAAATCAAGAATTGTTTAACGCAGTCCGCGACATAATCGAACAACTCTTCAGCGGTGCTGGTTTTAATCGCGGTTGGCATACGGTATTTGCTCTGCATGATGTCGAATTTACCGTGTTCTTCTGGGAGTTCGATTTCGCAGACGCGGAGGTTGGTGCCGCCCATATCGAGGGCGAGGTAGGTTCCCGTTTCGGCGCCGGTGGGATTACTGAGCACCCATGTCGGATTCATCGGCTACAAGAAGATCGTGAGTTTCAATGCAATATAACCTCGGATGGACTTATGGCTTACGATGCTTCCACCTTCTTTGGATAGACCTGCATTATCAATTAGAATCCCCAATGTCAAGATAAATTTCAGAATCCGTATCACATACCTTTCGCCAACTCCGATCTGAATCTCTCGGTGATAAAGTTCAACTTTTGCGAATCCACGGAAAACAAATCCTCCAAGATTTTGATCTGTGCCATCAAATCCTTCGGCACATCGTGCATAGACCCTACACCGCCACAAGTCCCCAAGTTAAAACCATTAGTCTCTTGACCCATTGCGATGACCACGAAAAGACAGAACGATCGAATAGCTTCTGCTAGTTCTTCGAAGAACTATAGAAGGCATGAAGTGACGACGAGAGAATAACGTACCCTTCCGGCTCGGGGGATCCTTAGGCCCTAATCCTACCATCGTGATAATCTTTTCAAATACCAAATTCGGAGACGTCAGCACCTTATACTCCAACTTGTCTTCAGAAAACAGCTTTAACGGAAGCATATTTGCGGCTCTTTTTCCTCGTTTTATTTATATAATATATTTTTTCTTTCAGTTGCAACCACGATATAGCAACGTGGGGGAAGAGCAGATTTTTAAAAATACCCTCTTTTAAGAGAACCGACGGACGGGACGACCACTCACCTATCTATGTTTTATAGATAAAAACCCGAACCGGTGCGCCAGAAAGAGGGGTGGGAACAGGATATGCCGTAACGCAAGACGTGATGGTGGCACGATAGGGTAAATACGTCACGTACGTAAGAATACCTATCGACCAGCGCGAGCGAAAAGAAAAAAAATAAAAATAAAAAGGCGACAGGAAACGTAAGATCGGAGATCGTGTGCCCGTACCAACTGGAGGTCGGTTGAGGAAATCCGGGGTAATCCAAAAAAAAGGTGGGTGTTGAGCAACGGATCGAACGATTGGCAGAGACCGGGAGGTTCCTTTTGGTCGCTGCGGATGTCGTTTGCAGGCTAAAACTGCGCGCGGACGGCGGGGAGGGGGGTGGAAGTCCCACGATACAGGGTAGACAGGCCAAGCGAGAGTGGTCGATTGGGAGGCGATAAGGCAGATAATTTCTTCGATTGGAACTAGTTTGGGATTTTTCTGGTAAGCTTAGGCACGGACAATGGGTGATTGATCGTGAGGATGCTCGGGCTTGGAGCGGTAGTTGGTTGGATTTTCTTGGGATTACGTACGGATGAGCTAGCTGGGAATGATGCCGTCCGACGGGTAACGTTATCTGGGAAAGGCAGACTCTGTTGAGCTTCTCGAGTCTCGACAATTGAAAAAACCGATGATGGAAAAAGGCAGCGGGATTGAATCTGCGTGTCGGAATGTAAGTAGCACCGCAGCGCAGTTTACAGTAGGATATTTATTATCACGCAGGAATTCTCGGGGATTCCTGGTTCGAGACTTTTGACAAGCTCTATGATAAATTTTTTTCACCGGGAGAGTCGAGTCGGGTTCAGGCTCGGAGCCAGTCTCGGGATATGACGTCCGGTCTGGATGCGGGGCTGGGCGACGAGCTACCTGCATAAAACAACCTTGCTCCTAAGCCAGCTAGCTGTCTTTGCCCCCCC